>CAJQZJ010032076.1:10268651-10280388 GCA_907164525.1 Lophiomys imhausi
ACTACTACTACTACTACTACTACTACTACTACTACTACTACTACTACACTACTACTACTACTACTACTACTTCCTTTTCGGGCTGGTGCTGAAATTTTACTTTGTTTTAGTAATATATAGAGAAGACTTTGAATTCCATTATAACAGATTATAGATAGTATCAGTGTGTTACTACTGTGACAGGCCAAGTTTTGTTGTAATTAGTTTGAATCTAGGGAGAAAATGAGTTGTCATTTGGGGTAGAGCTGTTGTTATGGGATTTTAGTTGGGTTTTGTTTCTTTGTTGTTTCTGCTGTTGATGTTTTAAAGACAGACTCTCCCTATGCAGCTCAGGCTGACCCCAAACTCTTCTTCCTCCTGTCTCTTCCTCTCAAGTGCTGGGATCATAGGTGTATATGACCATATGTGCCTCAAAAATAAGCTTTGAAAAGATTAAGTGTCAAACAAAAGGTTAGTTTTCCATAATGTTTAGGTTTTAGATTTAGTAAATTAGTACTAACACCTTCTGACCTTCTGAATCCCAATACATTTTCCTGTTTCTTTTCTGACTGCTTCTTAGTTCCTCATAGAAAAGCTTAAAATCAGCCAGGCAACCAAATGCTTTTGACCAAATACCCTGAGCAATCATTTAGAAGATTCTAGCAAATTGGAATTTGATTTCTAAAGTCTGGCAATTAATAGTGTGTTGATACAATCAGCTCAATGCTACTTGGACTTGAGAAAATGGAACCAGGTGAGACCAGGTCTCATTTTTCTTACCCATCAACTTCTGTCCTTAATCAAAGGACTCTTTTTCTTTCCCACATCCTAAGTAAATCAAGAAGAGAACTTCCAACTGCAGAAAACAAAATTGTCCCAGATGACTAAGGGTGTGTCCCACAGGCAACACGGTATCATGCCAAACAGCACCCAAAATGCTGCTGGCAAACTACCTTTTATAACAGAATAGTGACATCAAAAATATCTGACAAAGAGAATTGTAAGTTAAATACATAAAATTAGTTTTTGTTTCATTTTAAAGTTCTTTAAAAAATTCTCTCAGTCACATAGAATAGCAAATTGCTTTATCTATAATTTTCAAATTGCATTCATTTTCAGTACATTTTCCATGTCCCTTAGAATTCTGTCTTGGTCAACTGAGTGGTGACTGAAATTCATGCTAGCAGGGAGGTCCATCAGATTATCATTTGTGTAATAACTGTCAAAAATAAACAAAGTCAGTATGTGAGAGTAAAATCTCTAATTCAAAAGAAATTGATGAAGTTTCTTACTGTTGAGCAACTCAGCCCTACACAAGATTTCTTAAAAGTAATGTATAAGAAAAAGTGGGAGCACAGCATGCTCAGTCGTCACTCGAAGGAAAAGTGGGGGCACAGCATGCTCAGTCGTCACTCGTGGTTGTGGTCATGTTTCCACTCCTTGAATTCACATACAAGTTTAGGGAGGAGGAATATCTAAAAAATAACCTAGAGACTTGGCATATTTTCTATCTTATGAATATACTTTAATGTATTATATATATTGTACATTAAATATAAATTGTAGACATATGTATGTACGTGTCTGTTAGAGATAATTTTTAAACTTAAAATCCAGAGTGACAAGAATTTTGTCTTAAATGCTTATGCCGTGAGTTTTTATATAGCTTTGACAGCAGAAGGAAATGAGGCAGTATGCATTGCTACTTGTTGTGACACCACCATCACGGCTTTTAAACAGTTCTCTAGCTCAGTGAGGAAGCTTTCCTTCATCCTAGTGGTGTCTTGGAAACATCCTGAATTTAACTCTGGCATACTCCTAGGAAATGCAATGCCTGCCCTCCAGGCCTCAAATTTGTGTGTGCCAATCTTAGAACAAAGTGGGTCCTGTTGAGATGAGTGAAGCAATTAGGAAAATGATACTTTTTCTATCACGTCTCCTTTCTTGTGAAGTAAAACATTAATTTTTTATTAAATATAAAATATTCTATAAACCTCCATGTCCAATATTTTCAAGTGCTAGATTTTTCTTAAAATGTTTAAACAAAAAACAGTGCCGTAAGGCATCTTGAGGGCACAGAACCATTTATGGCAAACTGTAAATTTGTGTTCCTAGTTCACCTCGATTTTATAGTAACTATTTTTTAGTAAATTTATAACTAATCTAAGAAATAAAAAATGCAGAGCAAAAGCCTGCATTCTTTCCAATGTGTCTGGAGTAAAATCTAGAACACTGCTCTGCCTCTCCCAATAGACATTTCTCCATTTTGAGACAGAAATCACGAAGAAGAACATGGCTTGCTCTCTTCTCTTATATGCTTTGGCTAATAGAAAGGGAGATTTCAAGAAACAGCCCCTCAGAAACTGGACAGGGGACATGATAATGGCTCTTGGGGATGTTGGCTTACCCTACCTCGATTCAAAGGGCACCAGGAGAGTCTCAGAACTTTGCCTGGTTCCCTCTGTCCTTCAATTAAACTAGTGACACCTCAAGTAGAAAGAATTTCCTGTGTAAATGTTTCCACCTTGCCGTTTCCCTTCTTCTCCCTAACACAATTTCCTTTGCATTTTACTTTACCATTCCTGTTGCTCTTCACTTTCCTCAGCCAAACTCTCCATATTCTCCTACATAAGCTTTCATCACTTCTTAATAGAAAGTAGCATCGACAGGTTATGCCTCTTTTCACGAATATCTTACCTACTGTTTATTGCCTTTACTAATGGTGGGAATTTTACTAGCTGTACTGATTGACCCACCTGTTCATTGCCCAAAGAATGTGTCTTTGTCTACTGTGTTCTTTGCTTACTACACACACCCAGTTACTTTAGAAACAAGGAATACAAACACGCATATTTCTGCATGGCAATCCAGGGGCACATTCTGTCCTTTTCAAAACTGAACTTAACTGCATCAGTTGGTAGTTTTTGTCACTTGGTCAGAATCCCTAAAATAAACCAATTCCGTCCTAACCCTTATGTTTCCAGCACTACCACCCAACATGAGAGATGATTGTTTTTAATGTCAAATGAATTTTCAAGTATTTCTTCCCAGAAAAATACCAAGAACTGTACAAGAGTAGAAAATGAAGGTTTAGTTGTTCCAAAGCTTTAATCTATGGACATAAGGAATGTACATTGGGATTTAAGATGATGAGTCCACACCAGGCTTATTTACTTGAAAACATTGGGTCATTAAGCATTTCCACTTGCTAATTATGCTTGTGTTATAAAATTCAAAACTCCATTTAACAAGCCTTAGCCATATCTCCATGTTTTGGCAGGAAGTAGTTTGTGGTCTAGTCTTTGTGTCTTTCACAAGCATACAATTTTATTTTGAAACTTTCTATTTTCTATTATAGTTCCTAAGAGGTGTTTGGGAGTTGAGACTGCGAATATGTTCATTTAAAATATGGTATTTTTAGTACTATTCTCTCACAGAAATCTCTTTTCTTAACCAATTTTTGTGACTGGTATATAGTCAGATACTACTGTCTCTTATCTTTTGTCTTTTAATGAAAAGAACACTTTAAGCGAACTGTTCTTCCAGTTCCAAGGTGTTAACACTCTTGCCTCTTTTCTTTTCATTGTTATTTATATGAATCTATCAAAACAGTATTAAAGAATGTGTATAAAGCACTTATTTTTGTACTTTGAGTACAGTGTTTTATAGAGCTATATGGTCTAACTACATTAAGTAAAATTATGTCATTCTCTTATTGGGAAAATGATCATTGCTTTGGAAATTAAAAATATACTAGTTGCCTTAGCATCATAAATCAAATAAAATGAGAAATGATGAAATTTTGTGGGATTTCAGGATGGTGATATGGTTTTAATTGAGTTTTCCAGTTCCATAATAAAGTTTTAGAAATCATCAACATGGGTTGCTAATGTTTTTCTTTCCTGAAAACTAAAATTTTGTTTGTTTGTTTTTCTCAGTAAGGAAATATAAATATAAATGGCACATAATTGCAATGCACAATTGGTTAGTTCTCAGCACTCCGTTTATAGGTCATTTCCTCGTAGCCCATCCTCGGGGAGCATGTGTCATCTTCAGTCAAGAAAAAAGTGAAAGAATTACCCAGAAACTGAAAACAAAAAGAAAGAGACCTCAGACAGGTTAGTGTGCTCTGAAGTCAACTTTGTCTAGAGACATCTGCTGATCCTTAGTGAAAAGAAAAATTCATAGGTAAACTGCTCCCTGAGAATAAATTCTGTTTGTTGAGCTCTCAGCTAAAACTGGTTCCTGTTGTAAAGGACTTAGTGAAAAAATGTTTGTTTTGGTTTGGTTGGGTTTGGTTGGGTTGTGTTGGGATGGGCTGTTGGTTTTGTTTGTTTGTTTGTTTGTTTTTTGTTTCTGTTTTTTAAGAAATTAAAAAAAAACAAGAATTTGTGGCTGGACAATCATACATGCACAACAAATCCTGATATTTTTTCCTGTTATTGCTGAGGAAATTGGGGTTCCCTTTTGGGGCTTTTAGTCTCCTTAATAAAAGAGTCAAGAAATGGACTAAGAAGGGAGTTCAGTGACAACTGTGTTAGAGTTTGAAAGAAAACAACAGTTCAAGGAAGCTAGTAAATCTTAGCAGATGCCAGGAGAAGAAGAAAAGGAAGAGAGAATGTCATGTCTTTTGAGTTAGTCCAGGAAAATAGCGAGTCATTGATGGAGGTCAGTACAACGCCACTTGACAGAAGGAGAGGGGGCTTCAGGGAAAGAGTGAGAAAGCCCAGAGTTCCAGAGGAAACATGTTTAGGATTTGGGGCAGTATCTCAAAGAAAAAGATACAGAAAAGAGAAAGAAAAGTTACACTTATACTTTTCCAAGTTAGCTCTCAGAAAACTGGACAGGCTCCATGGTACTCGGTGATAGGAGCATGGAGGTCTGCACCAAGGGAGGACCTTTCGGAAAGATAAGTTCATGTCTTCAGATGGACCAGTTTTCCCAAGGGGTGGACTCCTAGTCATGTGATTAACAGTCCTAGCTAGATTACGTTTTTTTTCCTTTATTTTTTATTTCTTCAAGTTACATCTCAATCTCAGTCTCCTCCCTATTCCCCCCTCCAGTCCCACCCTCAACCCCCCATCCTCTTCCCTTTTTTTTTAAGTTTAAGGTATATCTTATTTCCCCCTACAGTTTCCCCTTTCAGTCCAACAAATGGCTCTTTCTCTTATAATAATCAATACAATACAAAACAACAGAGGTAATTATGCCACAGTTATGAGGGTTATATGGCTTAGCGTACATTCCCAATGTCCAGTCCATATGTATTTGGTACCTGACTTTAACATTCTACTATCTAACCATCTCCTTGAGTTTAAAGTTCTCTACCTGACTCAACATTCATACTAACTTGCAACACAATTTTAAAAGTATCTTCTTAGATATATAATACTCTCTTGACTCCTAAACAGCTCAAAATTTAATTATGAGACTCTAGCTATCTGTTCTTCAACCACCTCAGAGACCTGAGAGGGATAAATATATCTGATTTTATAGGAAGTACAGGACCTGCAGCTTCCCAGACTAAGAAATGACATACCAGTAGCTACCTGGACAGTTCCCATTTTCTCTCCATACGTTACAGCATCGATCTTCAGTCGTTTGGCCCCGTTTCTCTGATAGACATTGATTGTAGAGCAGGGGTTATAAAGGACTTGCCTACCCTGTCTTGGCAGAGCTAGGCTGTCGACTTACCTGCTTCCAGGTTTTGTCCTTTTTGGACAGCATTCTGTCTACAGTTGGAGCAAGGGGCTTTTCCTACCAAGAGTTAGGCTTGTGACTAATTCAATCATCTGCCACTGGAGATTCTTCAATGCTCATCTTCTACTTGGGGTAGAATAGGGGGTGCTGTCAGGAGTTGATATGTCTTGATATAAAAAAATCTAAAGTTATGAAAACATCTTTGAATGCCATATTCTGCAGATCTCTTGAGGTTTTTGAAGAGGCCCTATCTGTCTCTCCTATTAGGGTAAGCAGATGTTGCTTGTCTCTTAGCAGCTTTATTTCTGATTAGCTTAGAAAATAACTATAATAGGCTGTCATAGTACCTAACAAAATGACCGGCTTGTGTAACCATTAGTTTGCATTTCTTAATTATCCTAAACAGTTTATGACAATTAGTAGTAAAAGGCCGAAACATCACATTTCATTTTTTTTCTTTACCTCCTAACCCTTCCATCCCATATCTCTGGGGTGGGGTGTCCTTATATAACAGTCCCTCATCTCAGTTGAGAGGTCGTATGAGGGCCAAGAGCCTCCTCATTCATTGGGGGTCTCCAAGGCAGTACCATCAGTGAAAAGTGTCTCATTGCCCAGGAGAGAGAACTAAAAAACAAACAAACAAATAAGCAGACAAATAGATAAAAAAGACTAAAAATTATATTAAAAATATGAAAAATAAATAAATAAATAAAAATAAAAAGTCTAAGTCCAAGTTCCCTTTGGTGTGTTGGTTGTAGTATCGATACCTTCTACTATATAGCTAAAATCCTACTATAAGTGAATAGATGCCATTTGCATCCTTCTGAGTCTGGGTAAGCTCACTCAGGATGAGCTTTTCTAGTTCCATCCATTTGGCTGAAAATTGCATAATCTCATTGTTTCTGATAGCTGAATAATATTCCATTGTGTAGATGTACCACAGTTTTTTAACCCATTCTTCGGTTGAGGGACATCTGGGTTGTTTCCAGTTTCTAGCTATTACAAATAAGGCTGCTATAAACATAGATGAGGAAACTTCCTTATGATTCCGTGAAGAGGCATTTGGGTGTATACCCAGAAGTGGTATGGCTGGGTCCTGAGGCAAAGCTATTCCAAG
This sequence comes from Lophiomys imhausi, assembly GCA_907164525.1. Classification (NCBI taxonomy): domain Eukaryota; kingdom Metazoa; phylum Chordata; class Mammalia; order Rodentia; family Muridae; genus Lophiomys; species Lophiomys imhausi. Next base: position 10,275,448 of record CAJQZJ010032076.1, read on the forward strand.
TTTTCTAAAATATCACCAGACTGACCTCCATAGTGGTTGCACAAGCCTGCACTCCCACCAGCAATGGAGTAGGGTACCCTTTTCTCCACACCCTCGCCAGCCAGCATGTGCTGTCATTTGAGCTTTTGATCTTAGCCATTCTGACAGGTGTGAGATGGAATCTCAGAGTCGTCTTGAGTTGCATTTCTCTGATGATTAAGGATGTTGAGCATTTCTTCAAGTATCTCTCAGCCATTAGGGATTCCTCCTTTGTGAATTCTCTATTTAGCTCTGTCCCCCATTTTTTGATTGTATTATTTGGTTTCTTGGCATTTAATTTCTTGAGTTCTTTGTAGATTTTGGATATTAGCCCTCTGTCAGATGTGGGGTTGGTGAAGATTTTCTTCCAGTCTGTAGGCTGCCGTTTTGTTCGAATGACAGTGTCTTTTGCCTTACAGAAGCTTTTCAGTTTCATGAGGTCCCATTTATTGATTGTTGACCTCAGGTCCTGAGCTGTTGGTGTTCTGTTCAGGAAGTTGTCACCTGTGCCAATGAGTTTGAGGGTTTTTCCCACTTTTTCTTTTAGTAGATGTAGTGTGACCGGCCTTATGTTAAGGTCTTTGATCTACTTGGACTTAAGTTTTGTACAAGGTGATAAGTATGGGTCTAATTTCATTCTTTTACAAGTGGACATCCAGTTGGACCAGCACCATTTGTTGAAGATGCTATCCTTCCATTGTGCAGTTTTGGCTTCTTTGTCAAAAATTAGGTGGCCATAAGTGTGTGGGTCTATTTCTGGATCTTCAATTCGATTCCATTGATCTGCTGGTCTGTTTCTATACCAATACCATGCTGTTTTTACAACTATTGCTCTGTAGTACAGCTTGAAATCTGGGATGGTGATACCTCCAGATGTTTTTTTATTGTACAGGATTGATTTAGCTATTCTGGGTTTTTTGTTGTTCCATATGAAATCGAGAATAGCTCTTTCCAAGTCTATAAAGATTAAGTTTTTAAAAGGAGACAGTGTTATGAAATACTTTGAGTAGCTGAGAATGTCATGTCTGCCCTGGGCCAGAGGTAGAACTTGACTTCTGTTCTTTTGACCAGACAGAAGTACTTTTGTGCTAATAGGGCCCCTGCCAAGTTCAGATACCTCCACCTTCTTATATCATATTTTAAATCCTAAAAGGGGCTTCCTTTTCTAATGTTTGAGGGAAACAGGAGGTATAAGCCAAAGTTGATTCCCACCTCCACCCCCCTAAAAAATAAGTCTTTTCCTAAGTGGCATTCAAGCACTTTAGTGCCTGTCTGGCTTCCTAAGCTCCTCAAAAGCCGAGACCCTAACATAGGGGGGTATTCGTAACTCATTTCAACCAAGAACATTCAGAGATCCAGTTCCAAGACTGTTCACCAGAATGGAATGGCATCAGGATTGGAGTGTCAGTCATAGGCCCATGTACACAGTTTCCAGGCAAGGCTTATCAATTAGAAAAAGAGAGCTAAGAAACCAGAGTTCACTCGGGGAATTCCAGGTAGAACCAAGGATAATTTCAGCTACTAGCCAAGAACAAGAACAGAATTGTGCTTCTTAGGTTTCTGCTCGAAGCTGCATGACCAGTTTCTATTCCATGTTCTCAACACTTCCTGCCCTACAAGATTGCCAGGCCTGGGTTAGGATAAGGACACATTTTGATCTATTTTACATATAGCATCCCACTTAGAGGCACTAAATTCTGAACTAATTAGGGCTAGGCATGGTTGGCAATAAAAGTAAGGTCAAGTAACGGTGTCATGGGGATCTTGGTCTAGACTCCCATGGATGATCTGGCCATGTGATCTCCATCAAAAGAATTCAGTGAGAGACCCAAAGCATAAGTAGAAGATAGGTAGACTTTACAGAATAACATGAAATACAAGGGGTGAGAGTAAGGATGGCCAGCATGCATTATACTGGCTTACATTTTTAGGGGGATTTATAACTCTTCAGGACAGACAGCTTTTCCTCAGGCATATTTGGTTTTTCTGTCCAAGTGATTAACAAACCTATTTGGATTAATTTTTATGAGCAGGGACAATGATGTGACTTGTTCTGTACCAAAAACCTTTTGCTAAAGAGTAATCATACTAAGTTTTAGGTGGTTATCCATTGGCAACCGTTTGGGCAATTGAGAATGCCATGTCTCTATCCAAGGAGAGAGAAAAACACTCATATTCTATTCTTGAAAAAAAAAAGATTTTTATTGATTTTTAATCATGTGTATAAGGGAGTAGGGCATGTTCATGAGTAACCTTGGATACCTGAAAACAACATTGGATCCCCTGAAACTGGAGTTGGGGGTGGTTACGAAAGCTGCCAAAAACTGATTTTGACCTAAGTTCTCAGCAAGAGCTCTACACGATCTTCATGGCTGAGCCAGTCACCTCTCAGCCCCTTCACGGTCCATCCTTTTGATCATTATTCAGAGTCCTACAATTTCATTCTTGTTTTCCCAAGCTGCTGACTATGAAGAGGCCCATCCTCAATGACCTCCAAGCCTGCTGATGCCTGGACACCTAAAAGCATTCATTTAAATAAGCCCCAGAGGGCAGTAGGCAGAAAGATCTGGGCTCACATGCAGCATTTAAACACAGATTCCTTCTTTTTACTTAATTTGTGTGGTTTCAACATCATGGTATAGGACTTACATTCCAAATAGAAGGATGAAGAAGGAATAAAGAAGAGGAAAAGCCACCTCCCAGCATTCTTTACTGGGAGTTACTGGAAGCTGCTACACAACACTGAGGTCTATGTTGAACTTTAGAATGTGGCCACTCCCTGCCACAAGAGCAATTGGGAAACACAGTCTTTAGGTGACCATAATAATTATGTTACTAAGACTAGAAGATGAATATCGAGGGAAAACTAGTCTTCTGTCACAAATACACTGCAAGAAGTTCATGAAAATCAAACAAAGTAGTGCACGTGATATCATCAGAAAGAGGACTGGACACATGGTTAGAAACTTGTGACTCCTGCTTCCCCATCATCCTGTTTTCATCAGCTAAAAGCAAATTGCTGCTTTGGAGTTTCTTAATGTATTGTCACCTACTGAACAAACAACTGTAGTAGAGAGGGCTTCAGTGACCCTACCTATTGGCATCCGTAGCAGCACCATGTCTCTTACTGAGTATATCCTAGACTTGGTAGCTTAACTTTAACAGTAAAATGTGGTAAAAGTAACCATGTATCACTTCCATGACTGGGTCATAGAGGGTCATAATTTCCATCTTGCTAGCAGTCCCTGCTTGCTCCCTGTGAAGAAGAAAGAAGTCATGTTATCCTACCCTGTCTTGGCAGAGCTAGGCTGTCGACTTCCCTGCTACCAAGTTTTGTCCTTTTTGGACAGCAGTCTGTCTGCACACTCTAAGGAGACATGGATCCCGTGGCAAGGAACTAATAACATTCTGAAGCCAAGGACCTGAAGCATAGTCCTGCCAGCAGCCATGTCACAGAGCTTGGGCTCAGCACCCTCAGCTGAGCCTTGAGAGAACTGTAGATAATGCATTTGGTACAGCTGATGAGGGTCTCTGAAGCAGGGGACAGAGCCTCAGAGTCACAGAAATTGCAACTGTCACCGGAAGTTGCATTTTCTGGAAAATGTGTTATGAATCCATACACTGATACAACCAACACAAGTTGTAAAATGACAGTGAATTCAAACGTGTTTGTCACCTGAAGAGTCACAGCAACAGATGAAGACCTGCTGCTGACATACGTGGACCACACACCCTGCCTCCAAGAAGACAAGCACCAAGGAAATGTCTACACCTGATAAAGTGAGTGCTCAAGAATAGAAGGAATGGGGAAATAAAGGGTGTAAGGGGTGGGAAGAAGGGGAGAGAGAAGGGAGGCAGTTAGGGAGAGAAACCAAGTGGATTGGAAGAAAGGCAGGGTGTAAAAGGAGAGGAAAAAAGAAGGAAGAACTGAGGAGAACAGAGAGAAGAGCCAGGACTAGTGAAAACAATTAAATTTCCTTTTTCTGAACACTACACAGAAGGAACCACTTTAGATCCAGGAAGTTTCACCGAAGAGGGAAAAAAACCTTCCCATAAGAAAATATATAAAAATATATAAGTCTCGTGAAAAATATATGTCTCATCATAATGAGCCAACAGTCCAGGATTCCTTCCCAGGTTATATCTTTGACTGGATGTTCTTCAAGTCATCCTGACTTGGGACTTTCAGAAACTATATCAGAAAATAACTACCCAAACACTTGATGACAGTGGTGGCTAGGTCAATATTGTGGTTTGTTTGTTTGTTGTTTGTTTGTTTGTTTGTTTTGAGGCAGAGTTTCCCTGTGTAGCCCTGGAACTCACTCTGTAGAACAGGCTGACCCAGAGATCCTCTTGCCTCTGCCTCCTGAGTGTTGGATTTAAAGGCATGTGCCGCTACTGACTGGCTGAGTCAATACTGTTTTAAATCCCCTAAAGTCAACATATTATTATCACAATGCCTATGTCTTTGGTATGATAAATTTTCTTCCCTTTGGATGTCCCTAACAAAAAGCTAAATGCCAGAAAACAGCAGGTATGGTAATAGGGACAATGCTGACTACCAGGCCCCTGCCCTGCCCTTTGGCAAACATTAAAGTTGACTTAGTTGGTCTCTGTTGATCTTTGTAATAACCTCAAAGTTCTTTATATCTTCATATGGTCACTATGAATGGATCACCAGTCAGTAAAGTGTTATTGTTTAAGAAGGGGAACCCTAGTTTGATGTTTGAACCCACAAAATATAGCCAGACATGATTCTCATTTGTAATCCTGACGCTGAGGAGACATAAATAGATGGATCCCAGGGCCACCAACTTACCTGATTTAGGAAGTTCTAGGCCAGTGAGAGACCCTATCTCTAAATACATACTTGCATACACACACACACACACACACACACACACACACACACACACACACACA
>CAJQZJ010032076.1:10280398-10304558 GCA_907164525.1 Lophiomys imhausi
ACACACACACACACACACACACACACACACACACACACACACACACACAAACGTACAATATGATGCTTGAGGAATGGCACCCAAGGCTGTTGTCTTGGTATTACATTCCTCTCCCTGCTTATCCACGATGCTTCGTCTTCACTAAGTATTACCCTCTCTTTTTATTTCCTTATACCATTCTGTTCCAAGCTTTGACATTTCAATGAGTCATAGTCATTAACAAATTTCCAGAAGACACACAATTGATCACACACACACACACACACACACACATACACACACACCCTGTTTTTGTCTTTATTATATGCCCAGAAAACTAAAGGTATCATTAACAAAACTACTCACAGACAACACATTTTAAAAAGTAAAACCTTTTTACATCCAAGAATCCAAGTGTTGGTCTCCTAAACTAAATACAGATATTTTTACTCATGTGACTAGTGAAGTGCTTTAGGTAATAACTTGCGTCTATTCTCACCATATTCTCCCAGTTTCTCAGCAAGCCTCATCATATTCATCTGTCTGTCTTTGCTTCTGTGTAAGTACCTGCCAAACATTAAACTTTCTGGCTGTGTTTTACCAAAATGTTAGTAGTTAATATAATTTACAGTGTCCTGGCAGGTGTGCCCTACCTGAGGTCCATAGGCTGTTACATACAGCTAGCTAGGGATGAAGCCCAACACAAGACATAAACTTACTTAAAGCATTATGGTTTGTGGTTGCTGTTGTTCTCTCTCTCTCTCTCTCTCTCTCTCTCTCTCTCTCTCTCTCTCTGTCGATCTTCCTCTTTCTCTCTGTGTGAGAGAAAGAGAGAGACTCAATCGTGTGGCTCTCTAGCAAGAAGGTTATAGATAGAAGACAGTGGCATATCCACAATGTCATAGCTTTGGCATGGTTGATGGGAAAAGTGAAAAACTAGAAGAAAGTAACTCATAATGGAGACACAGCATCATAGAGAAGCAGTAGAGGAGTAGGTGGCCCCAGAGCTAAAGCAGGATGGAGCTGGGGAAAGAAAGAAAAATGACTATAAGGAACCACGCCCAGGGAATTGAAACCCTGCTTCCAAGCAGAGTCCACAGGAAGGCAAGTAGATCCAGGACATTTGCAAAGTGATCTGGGACACGCCAAGCACATATCCATGCCCCAAACATGATAGGGACTTTCAAAGGGAACAGAAGCACTTATGGAGGCTGAGGATTTGGCTCTCTCGGAAGTTATGAAGACCACTTTCTAAATTTTAACCTTTCTAGAATGACAGGCTAACGCCTGGAAATTTTTATTTTCAGTCATCCTCACAGATGGAAGATCAGTCAAAAAAATAACTATAGAAAAATTGGATGTTTTTTCTTTTGTGTTTGTGTACTGGCACTCCAACCCCCTCCTCATCAGAACTCCAAGGTGGCCTTTTGCTTCTCATGCTGACTGGGGTGAGCACAGTCTTAGGACCAGTCAGAACTGTTTTCTTCTGCCAATCCCACTGCAGTTTCTTTACCTATTATTTATAAATTATTTATTTCCCTCACAGAGCTACCTCAAGGCTGGTTGAAATTATGCACTCACCGTACTGCCTGATATGGTTATACACCAAATAAATAAACGTCATGACTATTACAAAATTCTACAAATAACACCTAGTGGGGATTTTTCCTCAGAGAACACAGTAGAGTTCAGGCTTGTAGACTACTGGTCTGAGATAACTGACCACAGCTCATTTCTGTCACTGATTAGAACAGAAAAGTGCAGTAGCTGGTGTGGCTGGAGTCAGTGTGAAGATTTATACAAAGGCCATGATTTCCAGGGAGGTTTCCGCCTTTATCACACTGGAATTTGACCTGAGAGTGACTTAAGCAGTTGGAATGGGGGGGGGGGGGGGTGGGGGGGGCAGTGTGCTCCTGGAAAAACCCAAGGAACTCCTCAGAGCCAGGCAGTGTGGAGAAGGGAGAATCCATGGGAGAGAAGCCAAACACAGCTAAAATATAGAATTTTATAAAGTCTGGAAAATGGAAACAAATTCTTCAATAATGACAAAAAGCTGCTTGGGTTTGGGGCTGGGAAGCAGAGAAACATAAAAGGAACCAGAACAAAGAATTCTGAGTGATGGTTATGCTCACTGTCTTTTTGGTTTGGGGTTGTTTTTTTGTTTGTTTGTTTTGTTTGTTTTGTTTTTTAATTTTCACAAGTGTAATTGGTTTGCCTGCATCATGTGTGAGCTCCTTGTGTGTCCCCATGAACAGTTGTGAGCTATGGATGCCTAGGTATAGATGGAGTATCCCTATGAATGGATGTGAGTGCCAGGAGCCAAACCTAAGTCTCCTGCAAAAGCAGCAAATGCTGTTAACCATTGAACCATCTCTCTAAACCTATGCTCATTGCTTGATTATGGTGACATTTCCATAGATATTTACCTGCATCAAAACCCATTAATTTCTGTAATTTGAATATGTAAAGTATGTATTTAAATATATAAGTAAAGTATTGATTTATGTACTTTACATATGTACATATATCAATTACACCTCAATGAAGCTACTCTTAAGCTACACACATCTGTATCATATAGTCTAGCCATTCCATTTTCAGGTAATGACTCAAGAGAAACAAAAGCACATATCCTCACAGAGGCACATGCACAAATGCTCCCAGCAGTTTTATTTTCAATGACCAATAAACAAAATAAGATCAAGCGTCCCTCAACAGGTGAATGAACAGGCTGGCCAACTGTGATACATTCAAACACTAGAGGGCTTCTCAGCAATGAACTACTGATGCAATCTACAGCATGAACTCTTCTTAGATTAAGTAAGCTCAACAAAGGAAGTCTGTGAGTATGGTGCATGGCTTAACATGTGTAAACTCCTAAAATGTGCAAACTTGCCTACAGAGAAAGCAAGCAGATCAACAACTGCAGTGAGAGGAGAGGCAGTGGGTAGAGATTACAGGTGCCAGTACGAATCTTCCTTTCTTCTTCTCTCCATTCCTCCCTGCTTCCTTTCTCTCCTCCCTTATTTCCTTCCTTTCCTTCTTTTTTTTTCTAATTTTGAGACAAGGTTTTATTATGTAATCTAGGTTGTCCTTCAACTCATTACATAAACCAAGCAAACCTCAAACTTGCAAAAACCCTTGTGCCTCAGCCTTCTAAGTATTGGGATGGCAAGCATGCACCTTCCACATCCAGATGCAGTAAGAAACTTTTAAGTGAGGTGATATCAATACATCATCTTACTGTGATGATGATTTTGTGACAATGAACATCTATCAAAACATATCAAGTGATAGAATATTGTGTGCACCTTATTGTGTATCAATAATAGCTCTATATAAAAACTACCAAAAACTGGGTATAAAGTAGGAAAGATATCAAAGCAATCAGAAAAAAAACAAGGAAGGATGAGTCTAGTGCTCTGGATACCAAATATCTAGCCCAGCTAAATTACTGTGGTCTTTTTTAAGTAATTAGTGAATTACTAATTACCAGTCCTCTTCCACGCCTGGACTCATTTTATGGTTCTCTGTGTGATGTGTTCAGGAGTGATGCTCTCTAATACTGGACAGCTTCAAATAAAATATGCTATTGTTTTAAACATCAGCTCTTTCCAAAATAGACATTAATGGGACTATCAGTGAACTTCCTCAGGAAATTTCAAAATTCCTATCGACTAAAGGCCAATACAGCTCACCTGCAGCACTTCCTGGTCCCCAGGAAAGGTGTTCTTCTGGCACAAGTTGTGTGGTACTCAGAACATATATCCCACTTAGCTAAGTGTTAAAAAAGAAAAAAAAAAACACACCTGAGTGGTTCTTGTCTCAATAGCTGCCTACTTCCTACTCTTCTACTGACAATACAACCAGGGAAACTTTATTGGAGAGAAAATTATGGTCTCTGGCTCAGTCTTTCAAACATAGCAGTGTGGTATGGGCAATGTGTACTATATCATCCATGCAAGCAGTTACAATGATTTAAATTGTGTGTGAGTGAAACCAAAGCTTTATTAAAAATATATTTATTAATAAATATAAACTGTTATATTAGGCCAGCAGGGCCTGGCGGGAGATGTGTAGGTCTGGCAGGCCTAGTTCCCCTTGGCTAGAAGCCTGACCTTTCCTGATGACAAGGCCTGAGATCAAGGGACATCCTTTAGCCACCTGAAATCAAACTGTTAACAAATATATTTATTGATAACTATAAACTGTTATATTAAGTTGGCAGAACAGCCAGCAGGGCCTAGCAGGAGGCCTGTAGGCCTTATGGACCTGGCTCATCTTAGCTGGTGTCCTGACCCAGGCCAGCCTTTTTTCCAATGATTAAACACACCAAGACTTTTTAATGTTTCAACGCTTAGGCCTTAGCTTACTCTCAACTAGCTCATCTAAGTTAACCAGACAAATTATTCTCAATCTGCCATGTGCCTTGCTATACCTTCAGTGCTCTCACTGAGACATCTTTCTGCTTTAGAGTCTCCTGGCAGAAAAGGAGAGCTTTCTCTGTATTTTCCCAGGATTCCTTAGTTAGTCTCAGGAAGTTCCGCTTTCCTATTCTCTCTCTGCCAAGCTAAATGGCCATCATTAACTTTTATTATCCAATTAGAGAGTGCCTTAGAAAAAAGTGGTGCAAGACCTTTCTCCAACACGTGAGAATACGTACACAGATGCATGTACTCATATTATAAATTACTAGATCTCAGAGGGAACTCTTGCCTTCCTTTTCCTGATGAGAGCTTGGATAAATCATGATCCTTGGCTTGTCTTACTAATTTCCTGTTAGAGCTTGTAGACCTTCTCATTAGACTAATGTGTCTCTGCTAAGTGCCTTGGGTATCATATTCCAATGACCAACACAGCCTCAATCCCAACCAAGTTTATGCAAGAAGATACTTATGATGAGATAAAACACCCAAGCTGAAGCTGAAGTGAAGAACAAAAGTTTCTGTGGCTTGTGATTGGATGAAGTTCAGACAAAGCTAGAACCTGGTGATGACTTTTCACTATATTTCAATGTGACATTTTTATACATATATATAATTGTTTTTACTCATTTCCCATATCTCTCCAGTGTATTGCTGATCCTCATCATCCACCCAAATAGTTCACCCTTCTACTTTCATAACACAAATATTCCATTACCCTCTCAGTTTTATTCCCCCTTTAGGTTTTTTTCTCTCTTCTCAGAGGAACCTTCCTATTTATATAACCTAAACACACCATACACATGAACACACCCAAACAGGCATACATTTACATCTAGATTTACCAATATGACAGAAAGCATGAAAAATTTGTCATTCTCAGCCTGGCTTATTTTGATTGGCATAATGATTCCAGATCCATCTCTCTTTATGCCAATGTCATAATTTGATTCTTCTTTACCATTATATATGTACCATCTATTCTTTATCTATTTAGTTTTGGTTGATGGGCATCTAGGCAGGCTTTATGCCTTGTCTATTGTAAACAACGCAGCAACACCTATGTATGTGCACAGATCTCTGAAGTCTGCCAACTCAGTATCCTTCAGGAATATACCTACAAGTGGTAAAGATGGATAGCATGGTGATTCAATTTTTGATTTTTTTTTTTTTAGGAACCTCCACCTTAATTTCCACAGTGACTATACCAGTTCACACTCCCACAAGCAATAAATAGGAATGTCTCCTTCACCATATTTTTGATGGCATTCATTTATTTGGCTTTCCTGGTGATAGACATTCTGAGTGAGATCTCAAGACAGTTCTACCTGTATTTCCCTGATGGCTAAGAACTTAGAACACTTTTTCCAAATATTAGTTATCATTTATATTTCTCCTTTAGAGAACTGTCATATCAGCTCATATATTAACTGGAGGATTCAGCATGGGGGTGAATTCTCCAACACTCCATGCAGGTGTGGGAGAATGTTTTCGTGCTCTGTGTATTCAAATGCTGATGTCTGGTTACAGTCCAGACTTTGGCATTTTTTTTTCACTATTATGAAGCATCTCCTGTCTTGGTATGTCATAAATATTGTTCTCCATTACCTTCTGACTGGTCAAGTAAAGATCTGAACAGCCAATAACCAAGCAGGACACTTCCAATCCCAATGAGAGGGTCTCAGGAGGGTACCAAAAAAAAGAACGAGTTCCAACCAGGACACAGACAAAAAAGGAGGTGCCAGGGTTAGACTAAGATGGCAGCTAACAGGTCACTTGGCTGGGAAGTGGGCCAGGCAAATATTGTTGGTTAGAATAGCTGAGTATCTGCCCAGCTATAATGCCCAGAGCTTTTAATAAATATAACAGGTCTCCATGTCATCATTCAGACCAAGGGCAGGCATAGGAAAACCTTGCATTTTACACTTGGTGCCCAATAACTAGCACAGAATCTAAACTTAGACTATAGATTAAGGCATTAGACCAAAAGTTCCAAACATGGGAGCCAGACCAGAAAGTCAGAGAGAGACCCACTAGCCAAACAGGAGGCTTACCCCTTTAAGACTGGGGAACAGGGTAAAGCTGCAGTATACAACAGCACATTTCATGTTTTCTTTTGAGCACAGTATGGCCTGTTGGGCCCCTTCCCAACTGGGGAAGTAGGAGGGGCTTGGGATACTAGAACTTGTCTGTGAACAGCTGATGGCAAAGCATCAGAGAGGAGTAGGATAAGTGGGAGAGGGGTAGAGGGTGAGAGGGTGGGACCAGGAGGGGTGGAGGAAGGGAGCTGTGATGGAGATATAACTTGAAGTAATAAATAAATGTAATAAAAAAAACAGAATAAAGCAGACTTAGAGAAGAAAAGAACTGAGGAATGGATTGCTAGATTGCAGAGGCTAGAACAGGGATCGATGATTCCTTGAATCAAAATTTTAAAATCTTCAAAAAAAATTCTCCAATCTAGAACCTACAGTGACAACAACAAACAGTAGTTCCAGATGAAAAGAAATCCACAAGTTTATCAAGAAATTGGATGGCAGCCCATAGAGGTGCTAGACTTAAAGAGATTTAAAGAAAAAAATCTCTTGACATGTATGTAACTTATATATAAAACAGATACTTAATAACTGTGCCATGCAAAATTGTATAATTCCAAAATATTGGAGAGAATTGATATCAGCCATATTAAAACTTGACCTTCAACTACAGTGGCTAACATGGTGGACAACTGATACCTATTCAAGATTTCAAAGAGTTTTTGCCTTGAGTTCTGAAAAGGCTGATTCTGTAATTACATATTTATTAGAGTTGATGGCTATATTAAAGATGCTTTACAGATTAAAACTGATGAAGCTCTGACATATGTATCTAATAGAGTACAATTTTTTTACACATTGTGGCATAGAAAATGTTACAGATATATCTTTCAACCCTACAGGTCAAACAGCTCTAGAGAGATCTAACAGGACTTTATAGGAAATGGTCACTAAACAGAAGGCAGATATGGGATATCCCAGAGATAGATTAAATAATGCTTTATTTACTTTAAATTTTTTAAATGTTAATGAGACATGTAGCACAGCTGCTGAAAAACACTAGATTTTAGAAAGGACTGCTGAATTAGATAAGCCTATTATATGTTAATTTCAGAATGAAAGGCAGGAAATGTGGTGCATTGGGGAAGAGGTTTTTTGTCTTTGTTTCAACAAGAAATGAAAACCTATCAATTCCTTCAAAATCAATAAAGATTAGATTTGGCTGGAGAGACCTCCTGAAATTCTAAACTGGAGACATGAAGGAAGAAATCAAGAACAACAAAACAGGTAACAAATGTTGATCCCTCTAAATGGGAATAGCTCTGAGACTGACTGAGACATGAAGAAATGTCTCAGCATAGCTAATAAATCTTGTTGGCTACAGAGTCCTCCGGACTTAGTTTTACTTACCATCCTTTCAATATGGCATGGATAGAGATTTATATTGTAATTTGGTTATACAGTCCAAACAGAATAATAAAGACAGATGCCTTTCACCTGCTCAAAGAGCAGAAAATCATCTTTAGCTGATTTGTACACACTGCACATCCCATATATGTGTTAATGTATATTACCTTTTAAAGTTTATATGTTTACAGAGCAACAGGACCAGACACTAAAGAAGACAAGACAAGTAACCCAGATGATCCAACCTCACTTGTCTTATTAGCTATTTCCTCAAAACTATGCTTCCAGAACAACTTCAAAATGGCTAGCTAAGATCATTCAGTTTCACAGACTGATCCAGCCAGGGTTTCAGTTAAGCCCTATACTTTCCTATCACACAGACATTGGACAGCAAATGTTACAGCTTTCTTAGGATTTGGCCATTATCTCAATTTCCTTAGGGCCCCCAATATAGAATATAGCCCTAGACAGCAGGAAGCCATTTTAAGAGAATGACACACCATTCTATGAGGTAGGATGGGTGGTTTGTAGTCCTTCAATGAGTGATGGATGTTTGTTGTTGTTTAAGGGGGTTTGGTCACAAGTTGTTTATGGTCTTGGTTTTTGGTTTTAGTCAGAGAGGAAACAAAGTAAAAGAGGTTAGATTCAAGGATCTTTTTTTCTTTTCTTTTCTCTGTCCATCTTTCTCTCTTATCTAGTGTTAGGGGGATTAGGAGGGGAGGAGGAATGAAAAGAAAAAGGGGGATATAGGAATATAGGATAATAGATTAACTATTAAATCGACTTTTAAAGTAAAGAACATTAACAAATCAAATATTTTACATTTGTATGGATTTTTTTCATTTTGATAAAAACTTAAAGTTATATTTTCTGACAGTATTAAATAAAATTAACCCTAGGTCAAGAGGTGGAGGAAGAAACCAACAGACATGGATTAAACAGAAAGGAGGGACAATGAGCTGGAGGGTATTTAAGACAGCATGGAAAAGAAGTAACAGCTTTTTAACTTTGGACTTTTGGCTTTTAGCTTTGAGGGATTTTGGACTTTGATGGAGTAGGAAGGTCAGCTGTGTGCTTTCTCTACATCTCTGAGCTAGCAAGTTTTCACCCCAGCATCTAGCTCCTCAGTCTTCCCTGGCAAAATCAAATGACTGGGATATTTTACTTTTTTAAAACAACAGAGACATGTCAGCTCCTGGTAGCACTTCTGTTCTACTACAAAGAAAGATTATGGAGACCAAAGAACCTCCATATGTGGCAAGCTAGCCACTGGGAAAGAAACTGCCCTTACCTCAACAGCAGACAGCATGCTGTCCAAGTTGTGGAAAAGCAGGACACAGAAGAAGTCGATTGCCAAACTTTGCAAAGACAAGGTAGACAAGTCTTTCATATAACTGCTTCACAGAAAACTCTGTCATATTCTGAGCCAAAAAGCTGAAGATGGATGCTCCAGTGTTGCAGAGGAATCTTGAGTGACTATCCAGGCAACCATCTGTCTCTGTCATTTCTATAGTTCTGGAAAGTACTTGCTCTGCACTTCATATTCACTCAGGTAATATTTATCTTTCTCAGGTCTCTGATGGGGTCAAAGATTATATAGTTATAGCTTCACAGTTAAGTTTTAGTTGTTTAGGATTTAAGAAAATGTCTTAGGATCCAAAAGATATTTACAGGTTGATAAAAGCAAGTTATGACTCATCAAGATAGGATAGAGTAGAGTACTTTCTCCAAGGCTGCCAAATACAAATGGACTACACTTTGTGAATGTAATTCTTACCTGATGGTTTTCATAATTGTTCTTATTGTATATAGTTTATTGATATTAGAGAGTCTTCAATTGCACTAAAAGGGAGAGATATTGGAGGATTTTTATAGTGTGTATTCAAATGCTGATTTCAATACCTAGAGATTTAGTTTCAGTCCAGACTTTGGCGTTGTTATTATCATGAAGGATCTCCTGTCTTAGTATGTTGTAAACATTGTTCTCCATCATCTTCTGTTGGTCAAATAAAGGGCTAAACAGCCAGTAGATGGGCAGGGGAGGATAAGGTAGGACTTTCAGTCTCAGTGAGAGGGTCTCAGGTAGGAGCTGAGAAAGAAAAAGTTGCCATCGGGACACAGAAGGAGGTGCCAGGGTAAGACTAAGATGGCAGATCATGGGTCATGTGGCTAGGGAGTAAGTCAGGCCAATATTGTCAGTTAGAATAGCTGAGTACCTATGCAACCATAATGCCTGAAGCTTTTAATAAATATAATAGGTCTCCATGTCATCATTCAGAGCAAAAGTGGGCATAGAAAAAACATTACGTTTTACATGGGGGTGATATTTAATATCATGAATTCTTTAATAATCTCCATCAAATGGATTCTTGGCAAACATTTCCCCCATTCTGTACAATGTCTTTCCTCTGCTGGTGGCTTCCTTTGTTATGCAGAAACCTTTTCATTTCAAAAGTTCCGATTTGTTAATCCTTGAGATTATGTCCTGTGCTATCTATAACTGGATCTCCAAGAATTTTGCATTTTTCAGCTCTTTGTTTCACTTATAATTGATCTCTGTGGAGGATGAAAGACATGAATCCATTTCATTCTTTTACATATGGGTATCTACTTTATCCAGCACCATTTTTTAAAGGGGATATCTATTTCTAGTGTGTGCCTTTGACACCTTTGCCAAACATTGGGTTATTATAGCTGTGTGAGTCTTCCATAACATTGGGTCCTCTATTCTAGTGCATTGGCCCAGGTACCTGTTTCCATGTTCATCCCATGATGGCTTTGTTACTATGGTTCTTTGAGATAGTTTGACATTAGGTCTCATCATTCTCTCTAAACTTGTTTTCTCAGCTTAGGATTGCTTTGGTTATTTGGAGCCTTTGTAAACTTTGAGATAATCTTTTTCTAGTTCTGTAAGGAATGCTGTTGAAATTTTGATGTGGTTTTGTTGAGTGCATAGTATTAATTCTACAGATCCATGAGCATGATAGGTCTCCCTATCTTCTAGTGTCTTCAGTATTGTTAAGTGTTCACTGTAGCAGTTTTTTACCCTTTTGGTTAGGTTTATTTCTAGGTGTTTTGTTTTTTAGGCTTTTGAGAATTTGATAGCTTTCTCTGATTTCTTTGTCAGGTTTGTTACTGGTATATGAAAAAAGGCTATTTTTTATTTGTTTTTATATTTTGATACTTTGCTGAAAGTGTTTATCAAATCTGAGAGTTTGTGGATGGTCTCTGGGCTTTTAGTATAGGATTATGTCCCTTGCAAACAGATAATCTGATTCCTTCCTTTTCTATTTGTATTCCTTTTGTTTATTTCTCTTGTATCCATCCAAACATGGCTTCAAACCCATTAAACAGCAGAGTAGACACCTTTGTCTCATCCAATTTTAGAGAAACTATATTCAGTTTTCCCCCATTTAGTATAATATTGGCTATCAGTTTGTCATACACAACATTTATTATGTTGAGATTATATTCTTTCTTCCCCCAATTCCCACAGGTATTTTATTCTGAAGGGATACTGAGCTTTGTCAAATGCCATTTTGTGCATCAATTGAAATGACCATTTTATTTCTGGCTTTAAATTTGTTCTATTTTACTCATAAATTTAGGTATATTGAGCCATTCTTGCACTGCTTAAATAAAGCAAACTTGGTCATAGTTTCTGTGGTTTGTCTTCTCATTTGGGTTTTATTCTACTATGAAAAACTATGATACAAGAAGTTATTTTGTATTTGATTGGACATGCTTTTGTGGCCACAACTGTGAGTTTTGAGAAGATGCATGAACTATTAAGAATATATATTCTGTATCAACTAGATATGACATTTTGTATCAACTAGATATAACATTCTTTAAATATATGTCCAGTCCACTTGATTGATGGCATATTTTACTTCCGCAATTTGTTCACTGATTTTTAGTTTGTGTGAGTTATCTGAAGATAAGATTTGAGGGTTGAAATCATCCCCTTGTGTCATATCAACACTTGAATGACTGTGCTCATTACTACATGCTGAACAATTGACAGCCCAAATTTTCTGTGTACATATTTTTACAATTGTTTTATCTTGATTAATTAGTCTTTTTATTAGTCTATAGTGTCTTTGCCTCTTCTAAATTTGATTTGACAGCTACTTCATCTGGTAATAGAGTATCTGCATCAGCCTCCTTTTCTATGCCATGTGGCCTTGATCTTTCATGTCTCTTAGATTTCCATGTTGCAGTTTTACATCCATTATTTCAGGGGTATCCTTCTTAACTTGAGTATCCTTGTAGTGACTGGAGTGCCAATCCCTAGTACCATTCAAAGAAGAAAAACTAAAGCATACAAGATACAGAAATGTGTTAGGGTACATTGTGTGAAGGTGTGAAGGTGTGTGTCTCTGTATATTCAATTATTAATTGTACCAGCAGAGAGCTAAGCGTAGGCAGGATCTTGGTATTGTCCATTCCTCACCTGCCTAAGGCACTCTATAGTTGTATCTGATGGGCTTTAATAAAGATCTGATGGACAATAAATAAATGGGCAGAGAATGGAAGGCAGAACTTCTGGGCAGAGAGAAATGGGAGAAAATTGAGACATGGAAATTTGCCAGTGGCACATGGTGGGTGAATGAATGGGCTGACATGGACAGGAACAGAGAGGTAGAACTAGTCACATGACTGGACATAGTGCCAGGTTTAGTTGGGTTAAGCTAAAAAGCCCAGCTAAAACGCCTAAGCTTTAAACCATTTAAAGCCTCTGTGTCATTATTCATACCACTGGCAGGTCCAAGAAAGTCCCACTATAGAAATAGTCTTGAAATTTATTTAACACTACAAGTATCACCAATGAACATAGACAGAGAATAGTGAAATAATGTAGAGTATGCTATGACATTTATTATATAGACTAAATGTAGAAATAATAAACAAATTAAATAAAGGAAGGAAACTGGGAATGGTGAAAACTGGAGGAGGAGAAGGGTTAAATAAAGAGAATGGATAAATAAATAAATAGATAGATAGATAAATAAATAAAGAAATGAATAAATAAATAAATAAATGGTTAAGAAAGAGAAAAGAATGAAAAATATTAGAAAAGGGCAGAGTACAGAACAAGAAATGAAAGAAAAATGAAAAGCGTTTCCCAATGGCCAACAAACTCATAACCAAAATTAGATAAATACAAGAAGAGTAATAAAATGAAATAATAAAAGTATACCAAAAACAATAAGATGAAGTCTTTGTATGAGTCCCATGGCTTGCACTGTGTTTGCCTTTCCTTTCTTCTCTGCACCATTTGCTATCTGTTTAGACAGACTTTTCCCTGTCCTATCACTTCTGTGAACTTCTGATTTTCCTCCTTTCTCTTTGTGATAGTGTCTGTGTTTCCTTATCTAGATACTTCTTCCTCACCAAAGCACACTGAGGAAACTTTGCATTCTTCATTTTACTTCTAAATCTTAGAGATTTATTCTTTTAAAGATTTAGTTAGTAGTTTTTTAAATTAATTGGGGGGAGAGAAGTTATGTACACATGATTGCTGGTGCCCAAAGAGACCAGAGGTGTTGGATACTACGGTATCTGTAGTTCTAGGTGGTTGTGAGCTGCCTGATGTGGGTGCTGAAAACCAAACTCAGGTCCCTCTGAACAAGCAGTAAAAACCTCTGAAACACTGAGTCTTTTCTCTAGCTCCTGCTAGAAAGTTCTAAATAGTGCATAATCTTAGTGTGTCTCTGCAATGCTTTACTCCATGCCACGGACTGCTCGAAAGGTTAAGTAACCTGAGTTCTAGTCCCAGCCTTACCTGTTTCCTCATCAAAGTGTAAAAGGTGCCAGGCAGTCAGGCTCTCTTTGTAAAATGAGATTAAGGGCTCCCACACTGGAGCTTTAAGGTGGGTCACACAAATGAGTGGGCATTTCAGCAGGAATCTAGAGTGTGGGATCAAACTGGGTCTACTCTGATCAGATTGAAGAATCCATATTTCGTCTAAATATACATAAGTTTAATTAAAACAAAGGAAAATAAGACAGATGAAAAATAAAACCTTTTTACGTCCTGCTAGTTTTCAAAGTCAGGTCTCAAAGATTGCTGGTAGTTCAAGTTCTGAAGGCTTGTAAGTGTCAAAGGCGTCTTTGCAGGAGTTTATCTATAGAATTTAGATCAAGTGTGACATCCAGTGGCCTATTTAGTTAATGACAACTTGGATGCTTTTGAATAGCCTGAGGAGGTCTTTAATCTTGCTGGCAAGATTTCAATCAATTGGAGAAAAGCAACCAACACTAACCAGGGTCTATTCACTGGATAGCAGGCACAACAGCAAGAGAAGCTTTCCTTATTAGTTTTATTCACATGTCACAGTGGCGCAAACAATAGTATCACACACGAATATAAAGAAACAGGAAATGGTGTAGGGGCTAACTAGCTTGCCCATCTACTTTGCTAAGCCTGAAAATTGACATTTTGCTTTTCAACAAAATCCAACTACTGACACCATGTAACATGTCTCACCCTGGGACTTCAACATCCATGTTCAAAGTTTCTGTTTTATTAATGTAGGAATTAGTCCAAGGAAGATTAATCAATACCAAAAAGTAAAGAACTACTTAAGGATGGAACCCATGGTCAGAAGTCTTCCTAGAAATACTCTTGAATCCCAGGCAAGACCTTTGAGACTTCAACTGTGGTCACAAACATCCTTTGCCTTACTTCTTGTAAGATGTACAATTGCCATTAGGCCTCCATTCTTGGGAACTAGGAAAGTAGAAATGAGCACATTGCAGCAAGAACTGGCAACAGAAAGAAGAAAAAACCTTATGTTTAAGATGTGTGTGTTTGTGTGTGTGTAAACAATCTTGAATGGGAAGGTCCTACCAATTAGCTGGGAGAAAAGACATCTGAAAGCTTTCAAAAATGTTTTTAAAGGTTTTGCCTTATATGTCCTGGAGTAATAATTAATGGCCCCAGTGATAACCCCGTGGTCACTAAGGAAGATGACATTATTCTTAAAGCCCTATGTTTAGTTAGATAAAGGAATACTTAATGTAATTTGGGATGGGTTAAAATGGAGGAGAATAAGAGAGAATATCTCAGTATAATTAAATAGCTTGTCTTGAAGCCTGGCTTGGGTTTGCCATATCTAAATCCTAAAGCATAATAAATAGACTGCTCAAAAGCCAACTCCTGTCTGGCCAGGTCTACCATTACTCATGGGTTTAGACACAATTCTGGACCCAGGTAACTATCTTCAATGCACACTGCCTAATTTTCTCTGAGAAAACACAGAGTCCCTTTCAGCTCAGTATCAGAGCAAAGTCACATTCAAGAAGCGCCTTACAAAGAATTCAGTTCTTCACTTATATTTCCCCAAACAGACAAATGAATTCAAATGTGAAAATATCCTCTCTCTCATCCATGTGGTGGTAACAGATGTAATATAACCCTAGTATTCAGGAGTATTCAGGAGGCATGAAGCATGAAGACAATGAGCTTGCGGCTAGCCTAAGTTACATAGTGAATTAAAGGCCAACCTGAGCTACACAGTGAAACTCTAGTAAGAGGGGGAAGAAGGAGAAAAAGGGAACAAGGAATAGAGAAGGGAGGAAAATAGGGGAAGGGAAAGGGAGGGAAGGATAAAGAAGAGGAGAAGAAACAATGGCTACAGTTTAGAGAAATTAAGTACCTCACCACAGATCATCCACATAAGTGGCACAACCAAGTTTTGATCCCAGTAACACAGACCCCAGAGATGAGAGCTGAGGTCACTAACTACCTGAGTGTCCACAGAGGGGAGCCATCTCACACCTCCTTTAAGAGGAACTGCCTCTAGAGCACCAGTGGATCTAACCTATCTTCCAGGAGAAGTTTACACTTTCCCCGAGGATGCCCAAGACAATGACTTAACACAACAGAAACATTAGAACGAGGTAGGTCTTGACCAACACAGACTCCTTCATCGAGGTAGTGTCTTTCTTTCTTTCTTTCTTTCCTTTTTTTTTATTTCTTCAAGTTACATCTCAGTCGAGGTAGTTTCTTAAGGATACTGTTTGGATTCCATCAGAGACTTTCTCAAGACGATGGGGTCTAGGGACCTTCCTATTCAATCATTCCCCTTGTCACCTCTGGTTTCACAACTACCTTGCCTCTGCTGTAGTCTTAAAGCTCCCCAATCTGTTTCTTCTTCCTCCCCAAAGGTTTTGCCCCCAGAGACTTTTCTCTTTCGTGTCTACACCCATCTTGGCAATTAATTCTTGGAAAACACAGGTGGAAGCAGAAGTGATCAGAGGGAATGGGAAGCACAGTAAGGAATGACTGGCTCCTCCACCACCTGTTTGCAAGGAGGACCCCATCCCACCCAGAATGAGAAGTACACCTTGTCCCTTGCACAGGTGGCAGTCCAGCTACTGAAGAGTTTGCTGTTGCATCTGTGTTGCTCAAAAAATGACCTGGTTCTAATGTTTCTCCTATGTTAACTCCTTGTCTTGGGCATCCTAAAGGAAAGTGCAATGCCCCAAAGGAGCCAGTAACCACAATAATTCAGTGTCTCTGATATCTGAAGACATTTGGAGACACTTCCTAAAAAGATAGCAGAGTTGGGCAGCAGTTACCAAGATGTATTAATGCCAGAAGAGAAATAATGTAAAATAAAGGTGGTTAATGAAGGGCCACAGAACAAAGGAGAAAAACAGAGAGCCACTGGGGTAGACAGCTTATCTGTGTCTGGAAAATCAGACAGAGCTGAGACATCCCTGAAAATATATTCTTCTCATGGGTTAGGTATCAGGCATCCCTTCTGGGATTATCTGTTCTTTTATATCTGCTTCTTACTGACAAAACATATCATCTGTGCTCTCCTCAGAGAGTAAGTTTGAAAATGGAATCTCAGAGAATTAAAGTAAATTAAAATTTTAAAGCTAAGAAACCCAGAGCCTTGTATAGACCTGGGAAGGGATCAGAGAAAGTGCATCTTATACATTATTCAGAATCTCCCAGAAAGCCTAGGGACACAGACCCCTGGGTAGAATGATTACCCAGCATGCACAAGGCCCTGGGTTCATTCCCAGTACTATAGGGATTTCTTTCCTAAGAAAGAAAGTGAGGAAAGATATAATAAGAGAGAGAAAAGAAAGAGATAGATGGATGGAGAGAGGGATGAAGAGAGGGAGGGAGAGAGGGAGGGAGGAAAAGAGGGGAAAGAGATAAGGAAAGGGAGGGAGAGAGAGGGGAAGAGGAATGGGGAGAGAGAGGAAGAGGGACAGAGAGATACAGACAGACAGACAGACACACAGGTGGTGGGGGAGACTTGCAAGAGAATATCCTGGCTTTAGAATTAGGTAGATGGACTGCTGAGGAGTGACACATATGCCACCTTATTTCATCCATCACAGGTAGGACACACAGTTTCCAACATCCAAGATGAAGTTGCCTGTTTCTGCAACATGAGCTTTTGAATTGTCCCTCCAGAGAAAGGCCAGAAGAACATGGGTCTCATGTGACTCTCATGGTCAAGCAGATCTCAGTCTGCAGCTAAGTGAAAACTGAGCAGCTGAGCAGATCAGCAGGAGTATGACAGGAGCAGTGAGGTATTACAAACCAGACATGCAGGCTGGAGAGATGGCTCAGTGGTTAAGAGCACTGGCTGCTCTTCCAAAGGACCCAGGTTTAAATCCCAGCACCACATGGCAGTTCACAGCTGTCTAGCACTCGGGAGGCAGAGGCAGGTGGATTTCTGTGAGTTCAAGGCGAACCTGGTCTACAAAGTGAGTCCAGGACAGCGAAGGATACACAGAGAAACCCTGCTCTAAAAAAACAAAAACAAAACAAAACAAAAAAGCTGAGCATGGTGCCACATGCCTTTAATCCCAGTACTCGGGAAGCAGAGACAGGCAGATCTCTGTGTGTTCGAAGCCAGCCTGGTCTACAGAGTGAGTCTAGGACAGCCAGGGCTCTATTACACAGAGAAACCCTGTCTCAAAAAACAAAACAAACAAACAAAAAGTAACAAAGCAAATTAAACAAGAATTCAAAACTATAGTTTTAAAAAATCAGACACACCTTCTCTTTTATTGTAGCCTACATTTTCTAAGCCCACCGTTTGCACAGGGACCTTCCACTCTCTAAACTCCAGTTCCCTCTGTTGTGAAGTGTAGTTAAAAATCACAAAGCTGTCAGGAGGTATTGACCAGGGCGCATATACAGAAGACATAACCTCCTGTCTGGGAAGAGAAGGGGAAGGGGAAGGGGAAGGGGGACCAGGGTTGGAAACACTTTAAAATAAATTGCACTAATCCAGCTCCATTTAAGAGACACTGAATTAGAAAAGGTTACTGAGATGCATTGCGTTCGGTTTCTCAAAACCATTATGGTCTTAGTATATGAAACTGTGAGACAGGGACCGAGTAGAATCTAAATTCTAGAGTTCTTGGATCACAGAGGTTTTTTGTTTTGTTTTTTTTTTCCCCATGGGATCAATATCAACAATGCAGGGAATAACAATTTAGAATAAAACTTAAGTATTACCCACCTCCTTTCTGTCATATATATTTCATTACCTCCTAAATGGCATCGAAATGACGTGCCTTAGTTCTGCAATTTGAAAGACATCGAAGTGGGGTTTTGAGTTTTTAACTTTCATGTCTTTTATTTAAAATATTAATTCTAAGAAAAAAAACAAATGATGTAAACATTGACAGCATAGATAATTATATTCCATAATGAATTTAAAATAGCAGTGAAACCTTCTTAGAAGGGTTCAATCAAAACATTGCCTTCCAAGTAAACTAAATTGTGGGATACAAATATGTGTTTTTCAATAAAAAAAGCAAAAATTTCCTCCAGCATGCCAAAGCCTCTGTACACTTCCTTTCTGACTCACTAGCTGGCAATGCAGATCCAACAAAGGGAAAGTTGAATTGAGTTTTGGTGTGCACCCCAGGGTGAATATTCCTCTTTTCTTGCTCGCTCTTCAGAGCGGAGGTGAGGTGTCTGCCTACCGAGAGGGAAGCTATTTGTTTTCTTGGAGTAGGACATGGGATCAAGTAGTGCAAGGGATGGTTTTCTGTCCCTCCTCGAAATTCTATTTGTATATCTGATCTACATGAAAACCAGCATTTGTAACTTAAATAGTGTCTTTCATATTTATATATCTTTGTTTCAACTGCATCATGATAAAACAAAAATAAAAACTTAACAAAAATTTTATTTTAAAAAGTTTCTAATATTTAAAAAGTGGATCTTATACATGTTCCATTAAAATCTCGTGGTTTGGCCACTAACTCAGACCTTGCCCATGTGAAACAATGTTCTTCAATGACAGCCATTTTCCCACAGAACCAAACACACCATCTCTCAAACCTTTTCATACACTTCTTCAAGCAGCTCCAGTATGTCAATCAACAAAACCATGAAACTTATTTACAATACTTGACATAGAGTTCACAGATTTGTAAGATCAAATGCCAGACAAGACTCTATCCAAACCTTAGCAAGTGGCTTGTGTCTTAGTTAGAGCTTCTACTGCTGTGATAGAGACCACACCAAAAGCAAGCTGGGGAAGGAACGAGTTTATTTCATCTTACACTTCTGCATCACGGTCGGTCGTCATTGAGGGAAGCAAGATGGGCTTTTATGTAATTGATATTCTGTGCCATGTGAAGAGTGACAGATGCCACTGTGTCTGCTCAAATATAAGTTTCACGATAGAACAAATAGAAGAGTAATCATTAGAAGTGAATTAGTATAACTATACACTATAGCATAGAGAAGAAGCTGACTGGGAATACACAAGAGCAACCAGACCATCATCAAATTAGGAGTGGTAATTTAATCTCAGCAGTACAGACTCATGCATCCTTTTAAATAATTGCTATTATTTGATTTTTTTCTGGCTTGTGGGTTTTTGGTGAATTAATATTTTTAAATTTATTTATTCTTAAAGAAGATTATTTTATTAAATAAATTTTTTGCCTAATTTCTTTCCATAAATTTAACAATACTTAATGGGGAGAAAGTATCAGGAAATATGGTACTCATGAGGACTATTTATTCTCCATTTAATATCCATCTCAGTCATCATTCAAGGTTAAGAAAGACCAGGATAACTTAGGTTAGAGTTACACCAGAGGCTCTGCAGTTCACTTGGCAGCTAACCACAGACCTTGGTTTTAGACCCTAAAGACAAGTCTTCATTGGAACTACACATGGCAGACAGCTGGCCAAGCATCCATATTACCTAGTATCCTGACTTATTTTCATACATTCTGTACCTCTAGAGATATGCCACCTCATCTGTTCATAGATCTAGTCCACCACCACGACAAGTGACACATTGGAATGAACACTCTTGCGTTTAGAAAGTCGAATTCAACCTTAAAGACAACAAGGCCTGGGCATAAGGTTTACATGCCTTTACTGTGGCAAACTATGAAGAAGCCTTATAACTCCTAGGTAAAGGCTTCCAACAGAAAAGCACCAAAGAAAGAACAGAAGTTTCAGCAGGATTCCTGATATCTGCTACCTGGTTCTAGGCATAAGATCCATCTCTAACCACTCCTGGGCATATACCCCCCCCCCAAAAAAAAACCACCAAGCCACAAGGACATTTGCCCAACTATATTCATAGCAGCTTTATTTGTAATAACCAGAAACTGAATCAACCCAGATGTCCCTCAACTGAAGAATGGATAAAGAGATTGTGGTACATTTACACAATGGAATATTACTTAGCTATTAAAAACAAGGAAATCATGCAATTTGCAAGCAAATGGATGGAACTAGGAGAGATCATCCTTAGTGAGGTACCCCAAACCCAGAAAGATACACATGGTATGTACTCACTTATAAGTGGACATTAACCATATAGTACAGGATGACCATCCCATAATCCACAGTCCTAAAGAAGCTAAGAAACAAGAAGGGCCCATCGGAGGTTGCTTGAATCTCAATTGGAAGGGAATTAAAATAGTCATAAGAAGTGAATGAAAAGAGGGAACTGAGTGAGGGGGGTGGGGGAGGGGAAACAGAGTGGAGATCAGGTGTGGTGAGAGGAGGCGAGAGGGCTGGGAGAGAAATGAGAAACACATGGGGGGTAATCTGTGAAACAACCAGGAGACCAGAGAAAGGGTGTGCTCCTGGGAGTGACCCTAGCTGAGACTCCTAGCAGCAGAGGACATGGAGAGAGCCACCTCCTAGCCTGGCAGGACTTCTAGAGGAGGGAGAGGGACACCAACCCACAAAACCTTCCACCCATAAGTTACCCTACCTACAAGATGTACAGGGATAAAGATGGAGCAGTGATTAAGGGAATGACCAACCAATGACTGATATAACTTGAGGCCAACCCCATGGGAGAGAGTCAACTCCTGATACTATTAATGATACTTTGCTATGCTTGCAGACAGGAACCCAGTATAACTGTCCTCTGAGAGGTCATATCCAGCAGCCGATCAAAATAGATGCTGAGACACACAGCCAAACATTAGGGGGAGCTCAGATATTCTTGTAGAAGAGTGGGAGGAAGAAGAGAGGGATCTGGGGTGGGGGGAGACAAGAACTTCACAAGACCAATAGAGTCAACTAACTAGGTCCCTGGGGGCTTACAGAGACTGTAAGCACCATTCAAAAGCATGTATGGTCTGGACCTAGGCCCCCTAAATATATGTAGCTGATAGGCTGCTTGTCATCATGCAGATCCCCTAGCAGGGGGAGTGGAAACTCTCCCTGACATGGACTCTAATACCTGTTTGTGGATAACCATACCCTAGCTGGGCTGCCCTGGTGGACCCAAATGGTGGGTTGTTAGACTGGGAGTCCCCTCTTCTGAGGAGAAGGGGAGAAGGTGAATGGGGGAGAGAGTGGGAGGGTGAGAATGAGTGGAGAGGAGGGAATGGGGCTGCAATTAGGATGTAAAATGAATAAGTAATGTTTTAAAGATTTAGTTTTCATTCATTTTAATAGTTATTATACAGAAATAAATAACTACCAATCAGATCACGATTAGGCACTGTGATCAGAATGTTTGACACAATAGAGAACTCAGACTGGAGAGATGACTCAGCCACTCAAGGCTCACAGAGAAAATGGAAGAGGACTCCATAGGTCAACATCATGACAGAGAATTTCCAGGAACAGGGTTGACACAGGCAAGAGACAAAGAGGGAAGGGATCAACTTTAGACCTAGCAGTAAAGCCATCCTCTGAGCAGGGGACACTCAGTTAATTAGTAAGGGAACAGCAGCAGCAGCATTTGAAAGAATAGGCCACCTGGAAGAGATGCTAAATACAAATAATTGACAAGCTATGGAAAATCCAAAATACCTACAATATATATTCTAATATTCTACATACAACCTACCATTTAAAAAAATGACGAACAAAACAAGATGACCTACAAAACTAATTTCTTCACCAATTAGTAGAGACAACAAGACTAAATAAACCAATATCTATGGGTAAATAAAGAAAAATCACAAAAGAGCTTTCTCAGAAATAAAAAAAAATGAAATGAAATAAAATTCATGAAAGTCACCACACTCGGATGGTTTCAGAACGGAACTTCATGAAGTAAGATCAGGCAATCCTCCGCATATCTGAGATGTAAGAAAGTGAAGAAAAAGAAGCAGGGCTTCAAATTTAGCAAATACTGTCTATAAAATGAATATAACATTGTTACCAATAGTTAGCAAAAACTGTAAACAAAGATCTCACACACACACACACACTGCAAAACAACAATCCCATCATTCTAGGTTCATTTCTGTTGCTGTGACAAAAAGCCCTGACATCGAGCATCTTCCAGGAGGAAGGATTTATTTTTGCTAGCAATCCCAGACTACCATCTATCACTGTGTTTCAGAAAGCAAACCATGAAACCCTATAGGCATGAGAGAAAAAAATGGTGAATTTTTTTAATGTCTTTAGAACTTACAAGCAGATAAGTTTTTCTCACTTTTATTCAAAACTCAAGAACAAAGAAATAGAAAGCAATTGTCTAGTTCGTTTCTCCGTTGTGAAAAAATACCGACCAAAAGCAACTTGGGAGAAGAAAGGGTTTATCTGGTTTACACTTGAACAGGCAGCCCTGGGAGAAAGTAGAGGTAGGAAGTGAAGCAGGAAACATGGGGCTTAATTTCCTGGCTTCCTTTCTCTGTCTGTTCAACTTGCTTTCTTATAGCACTTAGTCCTGCCTGCTCAGAGACGCTACCACCAGGAGTGGGATAGGCACTCCCACATCAATCATCAATCAAGAAAATGGACAGGCCGCAGACCAGTATGATGGAGGCAATTCCTCCACTGAGGTTCCCTCTTCCCAGGCGACTCTAGTTTGTGTCTAGTTGACAAAAACTAAACAATACAGTAATTCCTGTTTATTACAAGTTTAAATCTTTCACCCTGAGCAAAAATGTTAACGTTTTAAGGAACCAAGATTTTCAACGTAAAATTAATACAAGCATAAAATTCAGAGAAATTTAATCAACCCATTATTTTAGCTACAGTTGAAATGTCAGAATGTTCTTCCTATTTCTTTCTTTACAAAATATTCATGGTGTCCAAGTTCTCTCCACTGACAAGGCCACGAAGCAATATAACCCAGGAGCACTAGGCATCCTGTCTCTAGGGCCCCAGACCTTAGTAGGCCTCCAAACCTTAGCACAACTGACTTCATGGTGGAAGTACCATTCATGCCGTAAAACTCAGTACGTAGACAGTACCATCTGCCAAAACAAAGGGCAATCCATCAAAGCCTATATTTCTGGGGAAGTCTCAAGATGTACTAACCTTGCTTTTTAGCTTCTGTAGTTTCGATTCTGTCTAACTGTTCCTGTTAACTGAAGAATGTCAACCCAACACATAGGTTTTATGCTTAAAAACTCACAATGAGAAAGGAATTTTTTTTCTGGAGGTCCCATCGATATCCCAGAGATTAGTCCTTGAGATACTGGGGGTCTCAGAACTGCTTGGAGCGAGGAAGAGTGTTCTGGTCAGGGGACTCCTAGGGGCGCTCAACCTGAGATGTTCCAGGTACCCAGGGCTCTTTTTGATCAATCGCTACCTAATGCTTCAAAGGGGCCTGACACCTCAACCCCAGAAGAAAACAGATTAGAAAGCTACCTGGTCTGTCACTTCTGTGGTAAGTCTGGTTAAGATGCCTTCTGTTAGGACACACAGGAGAGGTCAGACATAGCTGCTGATCAAATGTCCTGGATCCATATGACACATCATTGGATCCCTCTTAATGTTCAGATACATGAATGTGTGGCATCCATCCCTGGTTATCTTTACTGTGTTTGTGTGTGTGTGTGTGTGTGTGTGTGTGTGTGTGTGTGTGTGTGTGT
>CAJQZJ010032076.1:10304568-10336829 GCA_907164525.1 Lophiomys imhausi
TGTGTGTGTGTGTGTGTGTGTGTGTGTGTGTGTGTGTGTGTGTGTGTGTGTGTGTGTGTCTTCCTATGTGTTTCTGTCAGTTCTGTTTCCCTGTATTGACCAGTGGGTTTCTCTGGTGTGAGAACCCCCTGCTTTAAGAACTGTGCCCCTCTTGTTGGGGATCCGAATCCTTTTGGCTCTGCCAGGTCACCCAAACCTAGAAACGCTCCACCTGTCCCACTCCAGGAGCAGGAGCGCTTGCTTGTCCTGCTCATGGTCAGACACCCTGTGTGGAGGTGTCTCATCCAGGTCCCCTGCCATCTAAGCATAACGCACACAGGGAGGAAACTAGTTTCCCAGGTGAGCATTCCCTCCTCCGCTCTGCTCCATGCCTGCTCTAAGCATCAGCAGGGAAGGGGAAAGTTCGCCTGGGCTGAGCCCTAAGGAAAAGATAAAGTTCCACCCCTTTCTCTTTCATGACTTGTGTCTTCCTTTTAACCAATGATCCGTAAAGCCCACCATT
The DNA here is from genome assembly GCA_907164525.1 of Lophiomys imhausi. Classification (NCBI taxonomy): domain Eukaryota; kingdom Metazoa; phylum Chordata; class Mammalia; order Rodentia; family Muridae; genus Lophiomys; species Lophiomys imhausi. Next base: position 10,305,071 of record CAJQZJ010032076.1, read on the forward strand.
CTCTGACAAAAATAAAAATAAAATAAAACAAAACAAAAAACAACACCCCAGGGCTGAGCAGGGGGAGCACTGTCAGACTACACAACCTGGACAAAACAGATTTTCTCTTCTGTCCAACACTGACCAAGGAAACCCTAAACAACTTTCACTAGGCCCTTTTGAAAGGATTAAAGGCAGCTACCAAAAATATTTCCTTCGTCACCCAGTTGGTCCAAGATATTTTAAGAAAATATTATAAAAGTTTAAAAAATTAAAGGTATAAATAGGTTCCAGTTGCTGGAAGTAGCTTCAAGAGTGTTAACAACAGAGAACTGATTGGGACAAGACCTTTTGCATAAACTGAAATCCACCATTTTCTCTGATGATGAGACACATATTTATAGATATCCAGCAAAATTATGGTGTCTCACCCTCTCTTAGAAGAAAACATATCCCCCCACCACCACCACAAGAACTAGTCCAAGCTCCTATAGTTGTTCAGCTAACTACTTCAGCTACCTCTGTACAGGTTAAACAACACCCAATGACCCTGGAAACAAAAGAGGAAATTGCAGGCCGTGTTGCCTGGTTTGAAAAGACATCCTGGTTACCTGCCAGTCACTCTGGAATATATCTCTCCTGCCTGTTTAGAAACCTGGGACCTCTGATTCTCAGGAGTCTGATTCTTCAGAGAAACAGTGGTGCATTGTCTTGGACCTGAAAGATGCATCTTCAGCCTTTCATAGGCAGAGATGAGTCAACCCATCTTTGCTTTTGAATGGACAGACCCAGTGGGAGGTGAGAGCAGGTAACACACCTGACCAGGTGGTCCCAGGATTTAGACACTAAATGCAGATTTCTTGCCCTGACATCAGAAGTTTCCTGGGGAAACAGTTCCTGAAAGACTGCTGCCAGAGTTGCAGAATGGACTGGAGAATGTCAGCTAAGAAAGCCCAACTCTTTACATCAGAGGTTACCTATCTTGGCTACCAATTTGAGGGGAGGCGAAAGGAGCCTGTCTCAGGGTAAGACTGCTGCCACCAACCTTCAGTTCTCAACTCCAAAGACTTAAGAGACACGTTTGAGAATTTGAGATCTGAGAGACAGGTACAGCAGGATATCGCTACCTCTAAATACCAGAGTTTGTGGAAACAGCATGGCCTCTATACACCAGTTCAGGGTTGGGGAGGGGGGGCACTATGCCCCTAATCTGGATCAAGACTAAACAAAAGACACGAGTGGTGTGAAGCTAAACTTTGGAGTCATGGAGGTGCAATATACATGTCAAAACAAGGGGTCCCACTTGTCTAAGAGCTGTGGCAGCTACTAATAGTTTAATTGGGGGTGTGACTAGTTAACTCCGGGTCAAGATCTTTATATATATATATAATTTATTTTTTTATTTCTTCAAGTTACATCTCAATCACAAACCCCTCCCTACTCCCCCCTCCTGCCCCACCCTTCCACCCTCCTCCCCCTCAACCCTCCATCCTCTTCCCTTCTTTTTTTTTTTTTTTTTTAGTTTAGGGTATTTCTTTTTCCCCCCAACAGCTCTCCTTTTCAGTCCAAAAAAATGGTTCTTTTTCTTATAACTATAAATACAATACAAAACAACAGAAATAAATAGGCCACAATTATAAGAGTTATATGGCTTAGCATACATTCCCAATGTCCAGTCCATATGTATTTGGCACCTGACTTTAACATTCTACTATCTAACCATCTCCATGAGTTTAAAGTTCTATATCTAACTCAGCTTTCATACTAACTTGCCTCACAAGGGTAGGCAAGTCCTTCATAATTCCTGCTCTACAATCAATGTCTGTCAGAGAAACGGGGCCAAATGGCTGAAGATTGACACTGTAATGTATGGAGAAAAAATGGGAACTGTCCAGGCAGCCACTGGTATGTCATTTCTTAGTTTTGGAAGCTGCAGGCCCTGCACTTCCTATATAATCATATATATTTATCCCTCTCAGGTCTCTGAGATGGTTGAAAAATAGATAACTAGAGTCTCATAGTTAAATTTTGAGTTGTTTAGGAATCAAGAGGGTGTTCTGGATCTGGTCAAGATCTTATACTCACAGCAACTTATGAAATTGAGCTCCTCCTCTGAGAAGCACCAGAACTCTGGTTGTCTAATGCCTGTGTGGTCCAGTACCAGGCCTCCCCCTAGAGCAGCACCCTTAAGTCCATCTCGAGAAAGTTACCACCATCAATCCTGCTACCCTCTTGCCTGGAGTTGCTATTAATCATCAGGTGTTTATCCATGACTGTCACGAGCTGAAAGATGAAACCAGGATCTCCAAATAGTCCCTGTGACAGAACTAATATTAGGGGTGCCATATTTTAGTGATAAACCAGACCTTAGGGGGATTAAATGGATATGTTTCTGGTATTTTTAATGCTAGTTGACCTCGTCCACCTTCATATGGTATGTCTGGAGGTCCTGTTATTTCTCCTCTTAATTCTGTAAAATTCTCTCATCCGCAAGATCTACTTCAATTTGATTTTTTCTTGTCCCCTCACTCTTCAGCACCTCCTTGAACTCCCGCCTGATTCGCTGTATCTCGATGTTCGCCATGTCTCTCCCCGCAGCTGATTCGTACCCACCTTCTCCACCACCCCTACGACCCCCCCCCACCACCACCGCTGCCACCTTTCTCCACCGCCTCCTCCCTCAGTAAGTCAGACCAGTCACAGGAACGCTGTGACTGCCACCCTTGTCTCCTCCTTCCCCTGAGTGCAGAATCACCTCCGCACCCGGTCACCAAAATGACGACAGGCTTCTGTTGAATAGTGAGGATAACACTCGAGTGTCTGCCCTTCACATTGTTGTGTTGCATTGCAACTACCTTAAGCGTTTGAACACGGATCCTCTGCGCCTGTGAATTTACTTGCATGCTTGCACTTGACTTTTTAATGCGGGAACCTGAAAACACCACCCTGTTAAGCATTAGGAAAATTCTTAAATTGTGAGGTTTGTCCAGATTTAAAGATGGTGATCTAATCAGAGCCTTTAGGTCCCCATGGACAGGTAGGGACATTCTTATTTTTTCCCTGTCACCATCCAGAGCTGAGAGCCTCATGGTAAATTCCTCTGTGTTTGGTGGGAAACATGCTGAGAAATAGTGTCCCTCGTTCTGTTTTTAGTTCGTAGGTTGGGAATGTTTTATCCGAATTCTTCACTTTGCACGTAGTTATGTAAAAATGGGGCTGCCAATTTTATTTCCCTTACAAAAAAAGTAAATATTTGACATTGCAGTATTCCCAGACTACTAAAAGGACCCTACTTAGTTTGTCAGTGAATTTGATGTTAATTTTTAAGCTGATGAAATCTTTGGAAACTTGAAAGGAGAAGCCACCTGTTTGCACTAGGCTAGCACTCCCCATGGTCACACATGAAAGTTTCAACAGCAACTAGGCATCTTATATTTACCCGGATTTTGCCATCTTAATAACGTATATGACAGATTTTCATAGTCTTCTCCATTGCTCATAAAAGATCAAGTCCAAAAAATTTTCAATTGTTTTTCTCTATGAAGTTTAGTCACTGTTACACTCCAACTGATTTGTTTGACTTTTCATGATACTTAAATTAGCTTCAGGTTTTACTAAAGCTCTAGACAATGATAAACAACACTCATAGCCAACCAATATTATATAACGTCAGTTGTCATTAAATGGCCATCGTACGGGGGCAGGGTAAAGCACAGAATAAATTTCTACACCCTCTAAATAGGAAGGTACCCAAGAATCTCTTTGGGCTGGTTCCCAAAGCGGAGGACATCAACCCAGTGACCTGTGTTGTCCTCTGTTCCTGCAGCTGTCATAACAAAGCACTGTGGAGTAGGAGGCTTAGATAATTGTAATGCTCTGCCTCAGGACTCCAGTGTCTGGAAGTCTAAGATCAGTGTCAGCAGGGATGGTTTCTCTTGAGAAACTGAGAGAGAGAGAGTCTGCTCCATGCCTCTCTCCTGGTCTATACCAATTTGCTGGCATCTCTGGCATCCTTTGCCTACAGAGACACCCTTGTGACCTCCGCCTTCACGGTCATACTTCCCTCTCCTCACATTTATTTTTCCCATCATTTTGGACTTAAAAAGCCCAAAGATTGTTCAACATTTCCAAACTATTAGGGACCCAGGCATTTTCTATATCATTGTTGTCTTTGTTTCTGCCATCAAGCTCCTTCTACATCTATAAGGAAGGGATTGGGTCAGTGAATTATGTAAATATACCTCCAGTGAGCACACAGGAAGAGAGCGCATGGCTTATTTCATCCCTTTAAGTACAATTTAGCAGATAGCTATTGGACCTGCCTGATGCCTTGTTCTGTCTCCCAATAACCAACTAAAACTACTGCAGTGGAAGAATGGTGAGCAGACCTGGTGTGGCCATCACAGTATCTGGCCATATTCATTCACCCAGCATATTTACTCAATTCCTTGCAATCTCCTGTCATTCTTAGGAAATAGGTGGCCTCAAGTTTCAAAAGCTTTCCCTACTCCAATCTCTTGAAGTTCTCTGCAGCATCTGATGACTGGACTTTCTTGAAATTCTTCCATCCCACCCTCCTGCTTTTCCCCTTTCTTCTTCTTAGTAACAGTATTGTCTGGACTATCTCCCCATCCTTTCCTACTTTTTCTTCAATGTGACTTCTTCACTAAGGCCTACCATCCAAATCTTTTGTCTCCTCATTATTATACCCTTCTTTTAGCAAAGCCATCAACTTGTTTTCCTCCTCCTGTGACCTCTCATCACTTGGCATAATCTCTCTCCAGTTTCCCTACTCCATATTCCCCAGTGTGTGCTAGATTTTCCACCTGGACGTTCTGTCAAAGGCTCACATGTCCCAACCAGATTCCAGTCAGTACCCTGAATCTTTTCCCTTTCATCTTTCTCTAGCTAGGACTGTCATTGTCCCCTAAATGATGTTTCAAAAATTTCATTGTTGCTGAACTAGTATCTCCTTTTCATTTCCCAGACAACCAACATATCATGTCTGTTTTAATTCTAGGCATTTCTCTACCAATACCCTCATGCATCATTCCTAAACCAAGTGTACTGATTTTTATTTTCCATTCCATCACCTCTAGCTCTGGACAACACCAACAGACTCTACTCCCTTCTCCTTCTATTTCAGACCTTCAGACACCTATGCTAACATAAGGTATCGAAGGACAACTTTGAGGAAAGATTCGGGAAAGCATAGTAACATTGAGGCCAGTTACGATTTGGCTCTCAGATAAAGAACTTTGGCTTTTTAGTTTCTACTATTTTCCAGATGCATTAACAAATACATCACCCAACAAAATGAACAGCCAGCCAGATCAATTAAGCACAGAGATACACCAAACATGGTGCCAACAACTTCCTCTTATTTTAACTTTCATAATCAAAAAAGACAAATGCTCTCCTTTCAGAGAGTAAAAAATTGACATGAAGAGACCGAAGCTTTACAAAATTATTTTATAGGCTTGAGAAATGGATCAGCAGCCATATATATATATATATATATATATTGCACTGGCAGAGAAACCAAGTTCAGTTCTCAACATTCATATCAGGTACAGGCTTACAGCTGCCTGTAACTTTAGATCCAGGGAATCCAGATCACTCTTCTCAACTTTTTAGACACCTGCACATCACACACACACACACACACACACACACACACACACACACACACAACCAAAATAAGCCCTTAAAAATAATTTACTCAAAGTCTGACACTGTTTAATGGTAGAACTAAGATTCAAGCCAGTTACAACCCAGAACATCCTTATCAGCTTCAAAGTCAAAGAAATCAAAAGTCACTGATATGGTCCTCATTTCACAAACCAAGCAAAGTAGCCTTCTCAGGGTCAGAGCCATGGTTCAAAGTCAAGTAGGCTAAAGTCCCATGTTTTCCTTCTACTTTACATGACTTATTATTTACATACTATCCCTGTAAACCTCCTTCAGTCCCCATGGAATTCTTTACATTTCCAAGAGGAACTGATAAAAGAGGGACTGGGCATCAGCCAGGCCAAGATACACTGACATTTATGGGTATGACTCGGATTTTTAGAATTTCTAAGTACTTTTGGAATGTTAGACAAAACTCTGGGCCTCCTCTAAAAGGACAGTGGTATTCACAGGCTGTGCTCCACTTAAAGGAGGGAGTGACCTTCAAGAGAGGCATGGAATGGATCACCCTTTAGGCAAGAGGTTTGTCAACACCCCTGACAATACAGTGCAGAGACTCAAGTAAAGCTTCAGCCCATCCAGGAAAGCAAAGCATGTTCTTTTAAGGTTCCTCGTGAGGGAGTAGGGAAGGGGAGGTGTTATTTCATAAAGAAAGTGGGTCCCAGGCCAGCTGACACCATCAGATCAGGTTAACAGACACTATATTCCTATAGTTTGGGCTGGAGCAGGTAGTTTGGAAAGTCTCATGGTCATTTAAGTATAAGGAATACCTGGGAAATTTTGCAGAACCATGAGTCTATTTAATATGTGACCTCATCAGAGAGGGAAGCTGAGGGGGATCTTGTCCTACATTTAGTAAGACCTAGATAACCTGGAAGACATCTTTCCAGGAGGTCCAGGTTCCATGCCTGTGTTATATGATACTTATCAGGTGTAAAACTGAAAAAAAAAAAAACCATAAAGCTATGTAACAGTGGCTCTTGCCTTTAGTCCTAGCAACTATGGGGTGGAAGCAGGCAGATCTCTGAGTTTGAGGCCAGCTTAATCCACAGAGTAAGTTTCAGGATAGCCAGGTCTGCACAAAGAAACCCTGTCTCCAGAAGAAAAAAAAAGAAAAGAAAAGAAAGGCATCATAGGTCATAGGTCCAGAAACGTGAGGTATATAGGGAAAAGGAGAAGTATTAAAAGTATTAATAAATGTAGTTCAAACAGAGAGAGTTATAACCCATAAAGACAGAAGGGTGAGGTGTCAACCAATACCATGAGAAACTAAAGTCAGTGATGTTGTTTATTAAAAATGCACTTTGTTATTAGAGCATAGGGCAAATACATTCAAGGACATTTGCATCGGAATAGAATACTTTCAAGGAGAAAATGGAAACAGAAACCCATGTGTTACTCATGGAGATAAAAATCAGTGTTACAGCCCTAGCCATTGTCAGGGTTATATGTCAATCACACTCTAATTATAGCCTTGATGAAAGACTGCCATTTCCTCTACCTGGAACAGTCACCCAGTCCATAAATAATGCTTGTATGCCCGACAGAGTGCCCTGATTCTTACTCTACATTCTGTCACTCCTTGGCAACCGTGCCAGCAGACTATTAGTCTCTCCTCATTCTAGTTCAGACTATGCTAACATCCAGTATCAAGGCACAACCTTGAGGAAAGATTTGAGAAAGCATAGTAACATCGAGGTCCATCAGGATTCATTTCTCAGGGGGAGAGAATTGTCCTACACACTACCTGGTCTGTGCACTGGCAAGAACTCCATATTCCCCTTCTTTCAGCTAATCTCTTCACATACGTTAGTTCTTAACTAAAAGGAAACCTACTGGGATCTCTTCCCAAACTCTACTGAGTTGTCATCTCTAGTACTATGAATACTATAGCAATGGGAGCCATGATGTACTTTAAATATCCATTGACCTGTCTTCTTTATCCTTTCACTGCAAGTTCACTGATAAAATAGAACAGCTGTGTGGCCACATCATGTTTTATACTAAAGATTTAATGTGTGACTGTGACTTGTGAATGACAATTCACAAAGCACACAGGCACTCAATACAAAATTAACTAAAGAAATACATTTTCCAGCAGAAATTTCAGTTTCTTTTGTGGATTGCAGTTCTGTTGGCTTTTCTAAAATGTTTTTCCTAGGGTAAAAAAAGAATTGCTGTCATTATTTCAAATTGAAAATAGTTTGGGAGTGTAGGTATGACCAGTTCTTATTTTGGTAAGCTATAGATGTGTTCATAAATGAGAGGTGAAAATCATGTGATAATGTCAAGAGCTGATGTATGATTCCCATGCCTACTTCCCTAGGCCACAGGTTCCCTTCCCTCAGGGATGGAAGTATCATTTTTAAAAGGAGCCATGCAGAGCTTGGTGTCATATATACATCATGGGTCAAGAAGTATATCTCTAAAGTTGCAAAATAATTTGTTTTACTGATCAGATTCTGTATTTATCCTTCTCAGGCCTCTAATGTGGGTGAAGATTATATAGTTATAGTCTCACAGTTAAATTTTAGGTTGTTTGGGAATTAAAAGGATATTCTAGGTCTAGGAAGATGTTTTTAAGTTGGTAAATGTAAGTTAGGATGGAAACTGAGTTAGGTATAGAACTTTAAAATCATGGAAATAGATAGATAATAGAATATTAATATCAGTTGCCAAATATGTATGGACTGGACATTTGGAATGTATATTATACCTTATAATTTTCATAATTGAGGCCTAATTATTCAAAAAAAGAATTATAAGTTCTGGGAGAAGGGGGAGAGGATGGGAGGGTGGGGCGGGGAGGGGTGGAAGAAGGGGACTGTGATGGACATGTAACTTGAAGTAATAAACATTAAAAAAAAAAAGTTGCACCCTCCTTCTCTTCAATCTTGCTTCTAGGACTTCCTTTCATTCCTCAAAACAGAAAACACCAAATATTCTCTTTCTAAGATCCACCCATGCAACTGTGAATAATCACATGGCACAGTTCTAGAGGAGGGAAATATAAGGAGTATTCTTTTTGTGTTCTTATTAGTTCCCACCTTCCAAAGAAAGATCCCAAACAGGATTTTCCTTCCTTCCTTTACTTCTGCATGTAATTGTACAGAGAAATCTTTTGACTGAGAGGATAAATCAAAGAATTAATATCAATAAGCTAAGAAAGTGTCAATGATGTCACTGGGTAGCTAGAACATGCCTGAATTAGTTACCTCAAGAGTTATTGCTATACTAGATTGTTTATTGTCTGGAACACTGTTGATCGGGAATATCTTGCTATTTACAACTGGATGTATCTTAACTCTTTATGTAGGGAAATAATATGTTTCTTTTTCTGGGATTTTATCACTTAGCGATTCCAAAAGCCAGTTTAAATCATCAAGCAAGAGTGAATGCTCAGGAACCATGGGTATCATTTTGAAACACTAAAATTATGAAGGAATCATCTAATGATGGTAATTTTTATTTAAGAATAAAAGTCACGTTTTAATACCAGGGAAAGAGAATGGGCTTGCTTATGCTGAAAGAGACACATAAAGCAGCAGGTTGGAAAAGGATGTCACCAGTAAATTTATTTTTTGGTCTTGCTAGTCAGAATCAGCTCATAACTTTATAATTCACCACCAAAAAGCTCACAAAGTGACTGCTATACACATGTTACCAGCATCAGACCTTCAGAGATTGGGAGGTAACTAAGAGAGGATGCATATGGTCAGAGTGGCTATCTATCTACAAAAGTTATTTGTATTGCCTGCACCCACCTCAAATAACAAGGAACCATGGCCTTCTTACATCTCTTCTTCACAGAGATCACATTACCTCTCAATTCAAAACACCTTCCTCAAACATTTTGTTTTAGTAGAATTTGTAATTTATTATTAAATATTCCCTTGGATACTGTCATTTTTTTACAGAATATTCATCAAAAAAACATAGACCTGGAAAATGAGCTAATTCTATGCTTTCTGAAAGAATCACAGAATCCTTGAAGTCAGCGCAAGCAAAGCACAGGCGGACGTTACAAACAGACTCTTCTCCAATACAGTGCGTTCACCAGGACAATCAGCCACTCTCCACATTCCGTGCCCTTTTCCAGAGGTCCCTCCAAGCATTTTGACAACATGAGGGTATTTCCAGACAGAGACACAAACAATTTCTGTGACTTTAGATGAACTGATCAGATCAGTTACCTTTCTGGTGGCATATAAAGTGGGATTCTTTTATGCTCAGGCAAGTAACTATGGCTGGGTAATGCAGTGACCTGCTTGGTTTTTTTATAGACTACAAAATCTAGAAGCACAAGGGCTGGAAGAGACTAAAATCAAGTGGGAAACTATGTTCCTGTGATTTATTTCCATGTAGGGCTGGTCACACAGATTGGTAGTGATACACTGGCCACTGTGGCATAGTTTCCAATGAAAAAGAAGGACTCTCCGAGGCAGACTTTCTGAGAAAAGCTTCACTGGGGACAACAGTAATGGGAAATAAATCCTTGTATTATTCTGCATTGTGAGGAATACATTTTAAACCATATCATGGGTTCTACTATATATATTTTTGTTGTTTTGAAATAAGCTTTTTTTTTTCAAAATGTAAGTCTTTGAACCTTTCTTTATACTTAGTATGGTGTTCACATTAAAATAGATGTTCACAACGCTTGAAAATCTTTATTAGTTCACTCTTCAGAGTTAGCCTCCATAGAAATACCATCTGGGAAACAGAGTCATCAAAACATGCTCCAAGCTCCTTTTGATTCAGTCTACCATGTTTAAGTGGGTAAGTCACAGGAAGAGCATTGTAGGTTTACTTTACTACTATTGTTTAAAAAAAGTTAGTTTTGAAATGAAGAATGATTTTCTCCTAAAATGCTTACTCCTTTATCTACCTCTATATGATGATTTGGGCTTCAAAAAACTGACTTTACTAATCAATTTAGGTTTTTAGGATTTTAAATGCAACTAGTACAAAAAGACCATTCATGTTAGAGTACCCTATCTCATTCATTTGACTGTCTGGATCATAATCTTTAAAACAAATTAAAATTTAAAAATTGTTTGGGAACGCTTTCCTCCCAAATCAGAATACCCAATCCAGAAGACATGTAATGGAGACTCGAAAATCTGTGATTATCAAATGTCTCTCCAGAATTTATATTTCTGGTTGACAATCTTATCCTTCAAAGAAGTCGTGTACACAATCATCTCACTGTCAGCAACAGTGAAGACTCAGGAACGAGTACAAGATGGGACGCTTGGGTTTAAATAACTAGTCAACAATTCAAAGGAACCATGAGTGAGTGAAGAGCTGATAAAAGAACAGATACATTTAAAGCTTCCCCTTTGATGACTACATTTTCAAGCTTCACATTTTTGTTTTAAAGTCTACATTCAAGGCAAAGGCTTTCAGTATGAGGTACATTTGACTGGTGAAAACATTTTAAAATAATTTCGAGTAAAGGTTGGGAAAAAGAGACTTGGCTTAGCAGGATAAGGACACTTCGAGGAACAGAAGGCATAATCAGAGCGCTGCAAGTGACAGTCACATAGCTGGGCTCTGGAGACTGATCCAGAAATGATCTGAGCATGGACAATAACCCTAAGCCAGAGTGACAGTCACATAGCTGGGCTCTGGAGACTGATCCAGAAAATCTGAGCATGGACAATAACCCTAAGCCTGACAGACCCACTCCAAAGTGACTGAGAGAAAGGACTGTGCTCATTTGAATGCAGGAATCCTGGCATGCTAATTTTCTGGGTATATTTTATCTGAGCTCATATATTTGTAGTAAGGTTACATGGTATTTTGTAAATGTAACTAGAGGAAAATATATAATAACTTTATTCTAACCTAAAGTGAATTAAACCTCATTTTTCCTCTCTGTAAAATCAAGTATCAATCAAGAGGACTTGCAGAAAGTTCTCTAGTGTTCTCAATCAATAAGTCTATAAATAAATAGGATAAGCATCACTCATATATCCTCAGATACTATCATCATACTTAAACAAGTAAGCCTCGAGAAAAATAATGCTTTAGGGTAAAGACCACAAGGTGTGTGGTTTCCAGAGGACCTTCTCATATTCTGTCATTCACTGATAACTATTTCTCTCTCTCTCTCTCCCTCTCTCCCTCCCTCCCTCCCTCCTTCCTGTTAGCATGCCTGTACATAATCATGCAAACACATAAACACATACCTCTGTCCCATTAGGAATAAAGTATCAGTTTCCCAAACAGGGACAATTACAAAAATCAAACTGGCAGTTCACATTGTGTGAAATCACTTTATAATGCACACAGAGAAAGCTGTTTTCAGTATCTGTCAATTTGCCCCTAAGTATTTACAACTTCAAAAGGAGAAGAAATGCCTTCAAATGCCAGGATGACAGCAGGCTTCAGAAGTTCTTGCTTCCGATTGTGTCCAAAATATCTTATTCTGTAGATTCCAGGTTGAGCAGTGTCTGGAATATACCAAAGTATTGTTGTGTTGCTCAGACCCAGTACTCCCTTGTGCCAATAAAATCTGTTAATAGAAAACAAACAAATAAAAACTACAATATTGCTCTTTAAAATGTGTGATTTTCATCCTACACACCAGCCCAGGTCCCCTTCCTACCAGATAGCTTCAACCTGCCTATAGAACAATTAACCTGCAGGCCCAGTCTGCAGTGCACATCTTATACCAGGGCCTTGCCTGGTAAGTTCATCCTTCTAACATCTTCCCTAGTCCCAAGATCCACCCTGAGTCCCACATCCAATGCTCCAGCCTAGTTTACTCAGTCATATCCAATCCAGCCCCATCCAATCCAATCCTTTGGAAAGGATGTGCGCAAAGTCCAAGCTCCCCTCCTACCAATTGATTCCTTCACACTTGCACCATGGCCAACTTTCAGGTCCAACCCAGCTTGCACATCCTGTGTTCTGTTCCAGCCTGCTTGTGTCCACATTAGACATAAAACTGAAGAATCCACATGCCCAGGTCCCACCATAAATATGTAAGCAATATGAAAGAACAAGATAGTTTGTCCTCCTCTGAAACCTAGCAGTCCTATAGAAATGTTCTCCAATGATAACTACATGGATGAACCCCAAGACACAACATTTGAAGAAAAATCGTAAATTTATTCCAAGAACTCAAAGACTTTAAAGAAGATACAAAGAAACAAAACAATGAATTTAAAGAGAATGGATGCCAGAGTGATGCCCAAGAAAACAGAAGTATAAGGTTGAATGAAGTGATAATAATCCAGAATTTGAAAGCTGAATTCAATAAATAGATAGAAACATTGAAGAGAAGTCAAGCTGAAAATGGAGCTGGAGCTGGAAAACTGAATAACCCAACCAGAAAACTCAAAGGAAAACCTTACTAATAGAATGAATAGATCAAGGAGGATATAGAATTTTAGAACTTGTTAGACTACACAAGCAAAGAATAAAAAAAAAATCAGAAAGAGAAATCGGGAACGACGGGATACCAGAAAAAAATCAAATTATAGGCATGGAAGAAGGCAATGAATCCCATGTCAGTGGAATAGACCTGATCTTCAACAAGATAATAGAAGAAAACTTCTTAAAACTAAAGAAAGACACACTCATAAATATAGAAGAAGCATACAGAACAGAAATAGACAAGACCAGAAAAGAAACTCATTATGGAATATCATAATTAAAACACTAAATATAAGGAACAAAGGATGAGAGCATTGAAAGATGCAAGAAAAAAAAAAAAACAAGTCACATATAAAGGAAAATTCACCCATATAACAGCAGATATATCAATGAAAACCTTGAAAGCCAGAAGAGCTTGGAGCAATGCATTCCAAGTTCTAAAAGGCCATGACTATCAACCTAGACTACTATGCCAAGAAAACATATCTGCCACAGAAGAATGGAGAAAGAAAAACTTTGCATGATACAAAAAGGCTCCTGTTCATTAAAAGAACCCTAAACAGACTACCAAAGGCAATACTTCACATTCAAGAGAGGAATGACCACAGCCAAGTGACTGTAGAAAGAAAACAAATGAAGCTGTAATTACTGACATGGAAAGTGCATATATGAACACAACCAATAAAAAAGCAACAAAATTACTACAACCAACACAAACCATTCAACAATAACTGTAAATATTAATGGCCTTAACTTTCCAATCACAAGACATAGGCTGGCTGAATAGATTAAGAAACAAAATTCATCTTTCTGCTGACAACAAGAAACTCATTTTAGCTTTAAAGTTAAAGGATTAAAAAAAATTCCAAGAAAATAGTACATGGAATCAAGCAAACATTTTTATCCTAGTGTCTGGAAAAGTAGTCTTTGAACTAAAGCTAGCCAGAAGAACTTCATTCTAATCAAGGGAATAACTAACAAAGAAGACATTACAATCTTAAATATATGTGTACCAAATTCTAGTCCACCCAATTAAAAAATAATCATACAATTGAAATTAAAGACATAGGTTAACACCAGCTCACTACTAGGTGACAATTTTATTAAACCACTGTCCTCAATAGACAGGCCACCTGGACCAAAACAAACAAACAAAACAACAACAAAAAAAAACAGAAAAACATCAAAATTAAATGACATCATACACTAAATAGATCTAACAAATATCTACAGAATACAGAATGTCCATCCAAACACCATAGAAAATACACTGTACTTAATATCCCGTAGAAGTTTCTCTAAAACAGGCCAAATCCTAAGACAGAAAAAAATCTTAACAAATTCAAAAAGCTGAAATGGCTCCATGCATTCTATCTAACCACAATGCAATAAAAGTTAAAATACATAGCCAACAAATCTCTAGTAAGTACACAAACTCATGGAGATCACACGGCTCATTACTGATTGGTGAATGTGTCAAAGAAGAAAGAAAGAAAGAAAGAAAGAAAGAAAGAAAGAAAGAAAGAAAGAAAGAAGGAAGGAAGGAAGGAAGGAAGGAAGGAAGGAAGGAAGGAAGGAAGGAAGGAAGGAAGAAAGAAAGAAAGAAACAAAGAAAGAAAGAAAAATTTTAAATGCCGGGAACTAATAGAAAATGAAAATGCAACACAACATAAACTGTAGGACACGTTAAAAGTGTCTACATTAAAAAAATCATAGTTGTGAATGATGGCGCATGTCTTTAATCACAGCATGTGAGAGGCTGAGGCATGTGGATCTATGTGAATTTGAGGCTTGCCTGGTCTATATAGTGAATTTCAGGACAGCCAGAGCTACATAGAGAAACCCTGTCTCAGAAAGAACACGAATAAATTATTTAAAGATGAAACCCTAACATTTGGAAAAACAGGAACAAGTCCAAACCTGCTTATGTGGCAAGACATAGTAATAATAATAATAATAAACAGAACTGAAACTAATTAAATAGAAACAAACAAAATACAAAAAAATCAACAAATGTAAAAGCTGATTCTTTGAGAAGATAAATAAAATCAACAGAGTCTTGGACCAACTAACCACAAAGAAGGAAGGGAGGAAGGGAGGGAGGGATGGAGGGAGAGAAGGAAGGAGGAAGGAAGGAAGGAAGGAAGGAAGGAAGGAAGGAGGGAGGGAGGGAGGGAGGGAGGGAGGGAGGGAGGAAGGAAGGAAGGAAGGAAGGACCAAAATTAACAGAATTAGAAATGAATATGGAAACATTACAATAGACACCAAGGGAATTCAAGATATTCCAAGGGAATTACTTGAAAAAACCTGTACTCCATTGCATTATAAATATAAAAGAAATGGACAAATTTCTACATTTGGTGAAACCACCAAAATTAAACCAATTTAAGAAGAGCTCAACAACTTAAACAACTGCAAAACAAATGAAGGGACTGGAAGAATAATAACATACCTTCCAACAAAAAAAGACAGCCCATGACCAGCAGAATTCTATAAGACTGTCAAAGATCTACAGCCAATTCTCAAACAGTTCAAAGAAAGAAAGAAAAAGAAGGAGCCCTCCAAAGTTCCTTCTAGGAAGTCAGTATCATGCTAATATCAAAACCAGGTAAAGACACAACAAAAAAATGAAAACTGCAGCTGATATCCTTGGTGGACATAGATTTTTTTAAATCCTCAATAAGACATTTACAAAACAAATATAAACACATATCAAAAAGATTATCCACCACAATCAAGTTAGCCTTATATCCAAGATGCAAGGATGGTTAAACTTGCATAGCATATGTCAATAAATGTAATCACTCAGATAAATGAACTTAAAGACAAAAAGAAAATCACATGATCATCTCAATAGATACATAAAATGCTTTTGATCAAAATCAACATGCCTTCATGATAAAAGTCCTAGAGAAAGTAGTACTATCAGGAACATACTTCAACATAATAAAGGCTATATATGACAAATCTACAGCCAACATCATCCTAAATGAAGAAAATCTTGAAGCAATCCCGATGAAATCAGGAATGAGACAGGGATGTCCACTATTCCCACTCCTTTTCAATATAGTGCTTGAAGCACTAGCTGGAGCAATAAGGCAAGAGAGGGAAATTAAAAGGATAAAACAGGAAAAGAAGAAGTCAAATTATTCCTCTTTGCAGATGATGTGATATGATATATAAGAGATCGCAAAATTACACCAGGCATGTTCTTAAAACAATCAACAATTTCAACCATGTGGCAGTATACAAATTCAACTTACAAGAATCAATAGCTTTTCTTTTTTTTTAAATTTATTTATTAATTGCTTCAGGTTACATCTCACTCATAGTGTCCTCTTTCCATCCTTTCCAGTCCCACCCTCCCACCCTCTACCCCCTAACTCTTCCATCCCATTCCTCTGGAGTAGAGTGTCCCTACATAACAGTCCCCCACCCCAGTTCAGCAGTCATATGAGGGCCAAGAGCCTCCTCATACACTGGGGACCTATAAGGCAGTACCACTAGGGAAAAGTGTCTCATTGACAGGGGGAGAAAACAAAACAAAAAAAAAAGTCTATGTCCATGTTCCCTTTGGTGCATTGGTTGTAGTATAGATATCCTGTACTATACAGCTAGAATCCAACTATAAGTGAATAGATGCCATGTGCATTCTTCTGAGTCTGGATTAGCTCACTCAGGATGAGCTTTTCTAGTTCCATCCATTTGGCTGAAAATTGCATAATTTCATTGTTTCTGATAGCTGAGTAGTATTCCAAGGTGTAGATGTACCACGTTTTTTAATCCATTCTTTAGTTGAGGAACATCTGGGTTGTTTCCAGTTTCTAGCTATTACAAATAAGGCGGCTATGAACATAGATGAGGAAGCTTCCTTGTGATTCAGTGAGGAAGTCATTTGGATGTATACCTAGAAGTGGTATGGCTGGGTTCCGAGGCAGAGCTATTCCAAGTTTTCTAAGATATCGCCAGACTGATCTCCATAGTGGTTGCACAAGCCTGCATTCCCACCAGCAATGGAGGAGGGTTCCCCTTTCTCCACACCCTCGCCAGCATGTGCTGTCATTTGATTTTTTTGATCTTAGCCATTCTGACAGGTGTGAGATGGAATCTTAGAGTCATCTTTTCTATATGCCAACAATAAACACACTGAGAAAGAGATTACAGACACACTCTCATTCACAATAGCCTCGAAGAAAATAAAATATGTAGGTATAAACCTAACCAAGAAGGTGAAGGAGCTCTTCAATGAACTCTGTAGAATCATCTCAATTCCTTCAACCAGGAGACATCTCAACCAGTTTACAATGAGGCTGGCTACTCTTTCAAGGAATCCCTGTGACCATGGGAAAAAAAAAGCTGATGTAAGCTGGATGGGAACATAGCTTGGAGATACAGCACCTTCCTGCTATGTACTAGACTCTAGATTCTAACCCTAACACCACAAAAATGAAAGCCAAAGCAGATAACACCTCATCAGCACCTTATCCTAGACAAGCCTACACTATGCACTTTCAGTCATTAGAGTCAAAATGGAGCCTAATAAATCAATTAAATGTGGCCAGAAGGAGCCTTGGGAATTTGGTATCACTTTGTGTATTGAAAAGTCTTAGATTGTCCTTCCGACATTATGAAGCAACAGTTTTCAAGGCTTCCGAGACAAGTAATCAATAGACATGTTTACCTCGTCTCCCAGGAGGCATCATTGTACATTATCTGCCAGTCTGCTGTAGAGTCCTCATATTTCTCCACAGTGAGGAATGTTTGATGGGTCTGAAATACAATTAAGTACTTATCAAGCACAACACAGTCACAAAGAGATCCGGTCTGTACTGTCTCCTAACCCACCAATGCCTGCTGTGAACATGTATTAGGATTTTATCCAAATTCCTAGGCAACCCCCTTCAGGCAGTGTCTTCAGAATAATAGTTTACCCCCCCCCCCCAAAAAAAAAGAAAACAAAACATGGGAGTTTAGGAATTCATGATCTCTAAATCTCTAAATTTGCCATGAGCACTTAGTTAAGGTGCTCATGGCAAATTTAGAGATTAGGGTTGAGAAAAAAATTAAAATAAAATCAGTATAAAAAGACAAAGAATGGCGGCTAACATCTCATTAGCATCTAATCCTAGAGAAGCCTTTCCTATGCACTTTCAGTCATTAGATTCAATATGGATCCTAACAAATCAATTAAATTTGGCCAAAAGGCGCCTTAGAAATTTGGTATCATTATTATGGTGTATTGAGAAGTCTTAGTTTATCCTTCCTACAAGATCAAGTCAAGATCAAGAGTGCAAGGTTTCCTCTAGTCATCACATGATTGAAGAGAGGAAATGGGGCTTCTTCATCTCTCTCTGCCTTTAGGCAACTGAATTATTAATTATCATGCCTCCCTAAGTTAAAAAGTTGAAAAAAATGCATAAATTGTCCCTGTCCTAGGGTTCTAAACACACTTCTACACTATGTAATAATAGATGCACAGAAAACATAACAGAAGTAGAGTGTGTTTCTATACTCAGAAATAACTGTAATAAAACAATTTGTTTTGGGCCAAGAATCCAGCTTCAAATAAAGCAAAGATTTGAACAATTTGACAAGCCAGTAAGTACAAAAGGCTGTAAGTATCCACTACTATCAAGACTGCCTCCCTTAAAGATAGGACTTGTGGGGCATTGGAGATGGGTCAGTCAGTAAAATGCTTGCTGTGGGAGTATAAAGACCTGAGTTTGGATGCCCAGAATCCACATGTGCATGGCTGATGTGCAGATAATCCCATTGCTGGGAGAGTGAAGACAGGTGGACCCCTGAAAGCTCACAGGCTGGTCACCATAAGGCTCCAAGTTCAGTGAGAGGTCCTATCTCAAAATAATAATAATAATAATAATAATAATAATAATAATAATAATGATGATGATGATGATGATAATAATAAAATAGGGTAGAAAGCAAATGAGGAAGATAGTCAATATTGGTCTTTGGCCTCCGTGTGCATGCACCCAGAGAATACATGTATGTACATTCTATAAGTGAGTATGAACACACACTCACACAAATAGTTGTGTCTAATTCTTTTTACTCCTCACAACCCTTTCAACCCTTTATGCCTGCTATCTACAAGTCTTCAGATAGCTTTGATAAATGAATTAATTTATTTATATTTTGGTCATGTCATTGTTTAAAACAATTCTCTAATTATTCAATTGAAACATGACCTTTTATAAAGAAGTGTTTATAATCATGATGGCTAATAATGAGAACAGTTTCTGCACACTGAAGACATAATGGCATTGGAGGATAGTTTAGATGGAGTAGTATAATAGTCTCTAATATAATAGACTAGGTCTAGAATAAATACTGGAAAACATATGTAGGCCCCTAAACTAAGGAAAAATAGCTGGTCCCAACGCAGCCATAGGAGATGAGACTGACACCAATCTAGGCCGAGAAGGGAAAGCAACAGACATAGATAAGGACAGGGTTTTAATGAAAGACTTCAAGACCTAGGACAAAACTTGTGATTACCTTTTCCCTACCTTCACATCATAATCTCTTAGGGATACACTTTACTACAAATTAAATGATCTGCCACTGAGTTTACTTATATACAAAGTAAGGACAATAAAACAAGCTACTAGATAGCAGTGAGGATTAAATTAGATGCATGCAGCAGTATTTACGAAGCACTAAGCCTCATATCTGGAGGCTGCAGTTGCTCTGTAATTAGGGATGACGATAATTGACACTTGCAGATAAGGAAAGGATACTAGAAATTGTTTTGTACAGGCTTGATCTTTTCAGAAACAGTGTTATGACTATGCAAATGTTCTGGTGCGGTTTAGCCACAGCGGCACACCGAATCCTTACATGTGATGATATCATATCACCACAAGTCTACCATGGAAGTAATGGCAGTTGAATAAACAGAATCAACACAGCTCATTTGGGAGGATGGTGTTTTGGATTTTGAATGATTATGGACCCTAAGGAGATTCTACCACAATATAATAGCTACATCCTCAGCACAAAATTTCTTCAAATTTTGTAGGGAATTTGTGGTAGTGGTTGTTACCTTTTCTTATTTTGTTCGGTCTTTTACATTTTTGTTTACTATTTATGATAGTGAACATGCACCGTGAGGGGTGTATGCATTACCCAGAATACATGTCTAAGTCAAAGAATGCCTTGTGGGAGCTGAGTCTCTCCTTCCTCCATGTGGATTCCTGGGACTGAACTCCGGTTTGTCAGGATTAGTAACATGTGTCTTTACAAACTGAGTCACTTTACCACCTAATTTCCTTAGTTTTTGAGACAAAGTCTTGCTATATAGCAATAGCAAGGGTCCAACCCTTGATTATCTGCTTCCCAAGTTGTGAGATTACAGCTCTGTGCTACTGTGTCTGTTTGTTTAGATTTTCATAGATAGAACCTGTCCTATTACTGTTTGTTTGATATTAAGACAATTCTAAGGAAGTTACAGAAGACTAAAGTTATCTCATTTCACTCCAAGACACTTTATATATGTGTGTGTAGTTTATTATATGTATGACAAAAGTAAATATTTTGTAACCAATTATTAACAATTAGGTCTAAAAAATACATTTGTGAAAAAAGAGGCACTTCCACGTTCTATTTTATTAATATGCTATTTGTTTTATATTACACATACATTTCTTACATCTTTTTCAAGATTAATAAACATTCTATTGTGCCAACAGTAAAGAATAGGAAAGTGACCAATGTAAAATAATATAAAGTACATAGGACAGAAGATGTCCTTGGGGTCCGTACCAGTACGTGATCACTCCAAAACAGAAGAGTCGGGTCCAGAGAAGCAATGCTGGAGCAGTCAGAATGGTCGTCAAAAGAAGGACATCCCTTTTTCATCCCTTTCACTATGTTAACTAGCTTAGTAAGTTCTAAATTTAAATATGTGAATGAAAATGTATCTTTGAATCCATATCTTCTGGAGAAGAAGTGTGGCCCTGAAGGAGTTGTTCTACACATGACACTATGAGGAGTTCATTACTGTCTTCCTGTGTTCCATGTTCCACATTCAACTCTACATTAGCTGTACCCACTGAACATTTTTCCACCTCCCAACATAAAGCAGGAAAAAAACCTGATACATTTTTTTGGATATGTGAAATTCTCCCTTAGTGTGAAGGGAAACTTTACGAGTGGATATAAATTTGGAAGACAATGATGCTCACCTGATTATCTGCTGAATTCTTTGGGTTAGCGCCTACAAATATAACTTCAACCACTTCACCCTGGAAATAAAAATGGCGTTTAATTATGTCTAAACCAATCCTCATTGCTATACTCACATCTGAAGCTTATCTGGTATACATTCTAACACCCTAGGTGCTATGTGCACTCCAGTCTATTTCACCAACTGATTCCCTTCCAAGTTTGTTAGGAATTGGATCCAAAGAATTTTATTTTGGCAGATTCTGATATAAATAATGACCCAGTGCTATAATTTGTAATGTAGTAACACATTAAAATGGCTTCAAATTATATTACAGAGCCCTATCATAAAACAGCCACAAAGACCACAGAGACATCAGAAGTGAACCCACATAGCTACAGCTATTCAACCACTGACAAAGGTGTCAAAATATTAACTGGAGAAAGACAGAAAGTTGCTAAGAGGCAAGCAACATTTGCTTATTGAAATATATGGAGATAGATAGATGGTCTTCAAAAACCTCAAGAGATCTGTAGAATATGGCATTTAAAGATGTTTTCTTAACTTAAGATTTATTGATATTGAGACATGTCAGCTCCAGACAGTACCCCCCTCCATTCTACTTCAAGTAGATGATGAGCATCAAAGAATCTCCATTTGGAGATGGCTGCATTAGTGCAAACTAGTCACAGGATAAGAAAAATCCCTTGCTTCAACTGTAGACAGAATGCTGTCCGAAAAGGACAAAACTTGGAAGCAGGTAAGTTGACAGCCTATCTCTGCCAAGACAGGGTAGGTAAGTCCTTCATAATTCCTGCTTCACAATTAATGTCTGTCAGATATACTGGGACAAAAGGATGAAGATAGATGCTCCAAGGGAGAAATTGGGGACTGTCCAGGAAGCCAGTTGTCTGTCATTTCTTAGTTTTGGAAGCTGCTTGCTTTGCACTTCCTGTTTATTCAGATATATTTATCCTTCTTAAGTTTCTGATATGATTGAAGACTAGATAGTTATGGTCTCACAGTTATAAGTTGTTTAGGAATTAAAAGGATGTTCTAGGTCTAAGAAGATGTTTTTAAGTTGGTAATGCAAATTAGGATGAAAACTGAGTTAGGAATAGAACTTTAAACTCATCGAGATAGATAGATAATACAATATTATTATCAGTTGCCAAATACATATGGAATTGTATCGAGAATGTATGTTATACCTTATAATTTTCATAATTGTTGCCTAATTTTTCTTATTGTATTTATTGTTATAGGAAAAAGAGCCTTTTATTAGACTAAAAGGGGGAGATTTTGGGGGGGAAGTTATACTTTAAATAAAAAAGAAATAAATGACCTCCAATAGCACAGGAAATAATCCCTAACCTAGTAAATGAAATTGCATGAAATTAGAATGTTTTCTCTGTATAACATGGGAAACTATCAACAGAATTAAGAGGCATCTACAGGACACTCCAATTCTTTGCCAACTACGTATCTTTTAGTTTCTTACTTAGTTTCTTTTTCTATTCCTATGAAAAACACCATGACAGAAGCACCTATGGGAAGAAAAGCTTGTTCTGGCTCACAGTTCAAAGGTACCAATCAAGGCAGCGTTGAGCCCACTCTCTACATTTCCTTAAATATTTCTTTCATTTTTAATTATATGTTTATGTCCATTTGTAGTTATCTGCACAAGTATGGGTGCCTATAGAGGCTAGATGCCTTGGATTCCTCTGGAACTGGAGTTGCAGGTGACTGTAACCCACCTGACATAGGTGCTGGGAACCAAACTCATGTTACCTGGAAGAGGAGTAAACACTCCTAACTGCTGAGACACTGCTTCAACTCCTCTCTTTCTCCATTTTATACAGACCTGGATTTCCTTTCCCGAAAGCGCTCCTGCCTACAATTAAGATTGACATTGTGTCAAACTGCTTTTTAAACACTTACGGAAGCACAGACAAATGTGTCTCTTAGCTTTAATCAGAGAAACCTCTCTATACAATGAATAGCACTGCACGCTGGACTCTTGGCTGCTCAAGATGATTAGAATAAGAAAAGCTGATTGAGTTCTCAGTCCTGCAGACTAGATTTGTACCATTCTCTGTAAGGTTCTGGGAATGTTGCAGAAAAGGGGGTAGAAAGAATGTAAGAGCCAGAAGATAGAGAGGAGGACTACGAAATGCTATTTTCAGGGCATGACAACAGCCGTTGCAATTGTGAACTCACAGCAACTGCACTAAGGACAAGACTGGGCCTCTCAAGAGTCAATCAAGAAATGAGGGGTGGGTTCTCATGGGACCCTACCTATTCCTTCTAAACCAGTGGCTACGTATGGATTCTAGGTAATGAGCAGTCATTATCTCCACATGTGTGTCTTCTGGTGTGCCCTCCAGGCTCCATTGTCTAATTCTATTCCCATGATCACACAGATGGGGCTGACTGAACTCAGTGAAAAAGAAAACAAAACAAAAGGACAAGAACGTGGGAAAAGACCTGTAGGAAGAAGGGCGTGTCGACATGAATGGGGAAGAGATAAGAGAGGGTGGGGAGTGGGTAATCAGAATGCATCCTATACGTGTATGAAATCGCCGAATAACAAATTTAAATAACTAGAAACTTGTAGAACTTTATACTTCAATAGTAAATTTCACTGGGAATTATACCACAGTAGCCTCTCCTAAAATTTATTTTTAAGTCCTAAAAATAAACACATAAACAAGTTAGAATCAGAGAAAGAAAAGCTTGGTTTTTCCAACATCAGTTAATATAATCAAGATAATCCACCACAGGAATGCACCTCTCAGGTGATTCTAGATTCTGCCATGTTTGACAATGAACACCGCTCATCACAAAATATGATTATGTATTCATATCTAGGCTCTATAGAAGCATTCCAGAAATTAAATAGCAAAAACAAATCATCTAATCAATAAGTGAACTAATGAATGGAATAGAATGTTCTGAAAGAAGAAAGGCAAATGTCCTAGAGATATTTTCTTAAAGTACCCAGCATCATTAGCTGTCAGGAAAAGGCAATTTGAAACGATTTTTTTTCTTTTATTTATTTATTTATTTATTTATTTATTTATTGTTTCAGGTTACATCTCCATCATAGTGTCTTCTTTCAACCCCTCCCAATCCCGCCCTCCCACCCTCTACCCCCTATCCCTTCCATCCCATTCCTCTGGAGTGGAGTGTCCCTTCATAACAGTCTCCCACCCCAGTTCAGAAGTCAGATGAGGGCCAAGAGCCTCCTCACACACTGGGGGCCTACAAGGCAGCACCACTAGGGCAAAGTGTCTCATTGACAGGATAAAAAAGTCTATGTTCCTGTTCCTTTTGGTGCATTGGCTGTAGTATAGATATCCTGTACTATATAGCTAAAATCCGACTGTAAGTGAATAGATGCCATGCGCATCCTTCTGAATCTGGGTTAGCTCACTCAGAATGAGCTTTTCTAGCTCCTTCCATTTGGCTGCAAATTGCATAATTTCCTTGTTTATGATAGCTGCATAGTATCCCATTATGTAAATGTACCATAGTTTTTTAATCCATTCTTCAGTTGAGGTCACATCTGGGTTGTCTCCAGTTTCTAGCTATTACAAATAAGGCTGCTATGAACATACATGAGGAAACTTCCTTGTGATTCGGTGAGGAGTCATTTGGGTGTATACCCAGAAGTGGTATGGCTGGATTCTGAGGCAGAGCTATTCCAAGTTTTCTAAGATATCGCCGGACTGACCTCCATAGTGGTTGCACAAGCCTGTACTCCCACCAGCAGTGGAGCTCAGGGGAAGAGCATCGGGCTGCAGTCATTGAAACAATTTTTATCTCATGCCGCTTGGACTACCTACCATCAACGAAGCCAGAAACAGACACCGCTGGCGAGGATAGGGGAAAGAATCCCTTCTTGCTTGCCATTGGAAATGTACACTTAGGCAATCAATGCAGTCAGTATTGAGACTGCTCAGAAACTAAGGCTGGAACGATGAGATGATCCAGCTGTACCATTGCTGGATACAGAATGAAGGATTCCAAGTCAGTGCATGTCCTAGTTCACTTCTCTACTACTGTAGTCAAACACTGACCAAAAACATCCTCAGGAAGATAAG
Source organism: Lophiomys imhausi (assembly GCA_907164525.1). Taxonomy (NCBI): domain Eukaryota; kingdom Metazoa; phylum Chordata; class Mammalia; order Rodentia; family Muridae; genus Lophiomys; species Lophiomys imhausi. The sequence continues at coordinate 10,330,421 of CAJQZJ010032076.1, forward strand.
ATTTATTGGGCTTATATTTCACTTCACTGTCCATCACTGAGGTAATTCAGAGCAAAAACTCAAAAGCAGCAATGTATAGTCAGGAACTGAAGCAGACACCAAGGAGGAGTGATACTTTCTTCCCATGGGTTCAGCCTGCTTTCTTATACAAGCAGGAAAACCTGCTCAGGAGTGGCACTGTCCTCAGTGGACTTCCTCCACATTAATCATTAACCAAGAAAATGCCCCACAGACATACCCATAGTCCAATCTGAGAAGGAAAATTCTGCAATTGAGGTTCCCTCTTCCCAGGTGACTCTAGTTTGTATCCATGTGACAAAAACTAACCAGCTCAGTATATCAGAAAAATATTTGTGTATCTATGTTTATTGCAGGACTGTGGACAAGAGCTAAGATAGGAAATCATCCTACATGTTCATTAAAAGATGAATAGATTAAAAGCAGCACAATAGAATTGTATGTGATTGTGAAGGAGAAATAGTTGCAGGAAATGTAATAGAACTGGAGATCACTGAATTAAACAGAAGAAGCAAGACTCAGAGAGACAAACGTGGCATGCTTTGCCTCACATCTGGGTATAGATTAAATACATGTAAGTACATGAATGACATTATGATGTGAACGTAGAAAAAACTCTGAGGTTTTAAATAGACGTGAGTGAGGTTTCCTTGTGACATTGTTACAATCCTATATGCTTACTATTTGTTTCTGTTCTCCCACAATTCCCTGTCTCCTAGATCTTCATAGTGCTGAACATGCTTCTCCTTCCCAAATAGTCCCCCTTTCTGCTTTGATAACATACATATTCTATTATTCTTCTTGTTCCCACTTCCACCCTCCCTTCAGACCTCTTTTTCTCTATCTCTTTGTATGCTAATAAGATTATTTTTTAAAAACCAAATTTATACAACACAGAAATGAACAAAAATCCATAGCATCAGGCTCCAGCTTTGTCTAAACGTCAACCAAACACAGGCCACAGAAACTTTTGTTCTTCACTCCAGCCCCAGCTTGGGTGTTTCATCTCATGAATATTTTGTTGCATCAACTTGGTTGGGATTGAGACTGTGGTTAGATACCAGAATTCTCAAGGCACTTAGCAGGGATACATTAGCCTACCGAGGAGGTCTACAAACTCTAAAGGAAATCAGTAAAACAAGCCAAGGTTCATGATTTATCTCATCTGTCATCATAAAAAAGCATACTTGAGGAGACTTAGGGGAGGAAAGTAGGGACCAAATAAGAACAAAATATAACATGTGTGTGTGTGAAAATATAAAAATGAAACCCATTTCTTCATACAGTAACCAAAAAACAAAATATTTAAAAATGGAAAGATGAATATGCATGAAAAATATACAATATATAATATGCATGACCTTCAATTAGAAAGGGAATTATGTTGGGTTAAGGAACACACCTAAAGTAGAGGCAGAGGTTAAAAAAAAAAATGGTAGCGGGAGTGGTAAACAAACATGGCCTGTTTTCTCTAGATTTAAACATATACATAGGACACAAAAACAGACAGGGACCTTTTGTGAGAATAGGGGGACCAACAGGAGGGGGCAAGGGAAAGTCAAGCAAAGGAGCAACTATAAGGCAAATACTGTAATATACATGTGGTCTGGCTAGTTTTACTCAACTTGACACAAGCTAGGGTCATCTGGGAAAAAAAGAAACTTAACTGAGAAACTGCCTCCATACGATTGACTTGTAGGCAAATCTGTAGGGTATTTTCCTGATTAGTGATTGATATAGTAGGGCCTAGTGCATTGTCCATTGTGCTCTTGGGATGTAGAAGAAAACAAACAAAAGTCAGGAGGAGCAAATGAGTAAGCAGCACTCCTTCACATCCTCTGCATCGATGATTCCTGCTTCAAGCTCCTGCCCTGACTTCATCCTACCCTGGATGATAGACTTCAGGACATAAGATGAGAGAAACCCTTTCCTCCCCAAATTTGTTTTGGTCACGGTATTTTATCACAGCAATAGAAACTCTAGCTAAGACAACATGTATGAAAATGCCCTGAGGAAGCTCATTACTTCTTATGCCAACTAAAACCTTTCATAAAAATGTTGGCCAGGAAGAAAAGGCCATTTGCTTTTGCAGCTAGAGCTGAGTTAATAATAGTCAAAAAAAAAAATACTGGTTTGTGTCCTTTGCACAGTTTTCTGGAAAACACAAGAGGAAACACCTCCCTAATCAACCTTTATAACCTTGACACCAGAACCCAAGAAATAGTTTAAAAATAAATAATAAATAAATGGCCCTCCTGGGCATAGGTCTAAACCTCCTGAACGGTGTGTAAGCAATGCAGACAGCACAGAGAACCAGTTAGTCACTAGAAACAGAAAGATTAATATCTGAAAATCAGTTAACACAGTATACCACATTAATAGATTGAATGAAAGAAAACCACATGGTCACTCCAGTAACACAGAAATCACTCATAAAAATCCCACATCTACTGCCAGGAAAGTCTATTGGTATACTAAGTGTAAAAGAAATCTGTCTTCTTGTCTACTAAAGTCCTGACAAATATGTCACATTAAAGGGGGTACAGGGTAAGTGCAGTTAAGAGCCATTCCTACTCTTACTGAGGACTCATGTTTGATGGCTACCTGTACCTCTAGCTCCAGAGAGCCAAAGCCCACTCTGTCATCTGTGAGTACCCACACACATGTAGTATACATTCACACCAACACACACACACACACACACACACACACACACACTACTGTAGGGGTTAGATAAATTAGATTTAGAAAATATATAGGGGTTTCTGATACTGTCTCTTAATTCAGGGCATGAAGAGCATTATCAGCATGTGGACTAAAAACAGGAAACAAACAGGAGACTTAATAGACTGAAAAACAAGGTTGAAGTCAGGAAAAACAGAAAAGACTCAATAGACTGAAAAACAAGGTTGAAGTCAGGAAAACAGGAAAGACTTAATGGACTTGAAGAAACAAAGTATCTGGCCTGACATTGTTTTCAGCTGCTAAGTGGGCGGAGCCCAAATTAAGCTGAAACAGAGTTCCTCCTATTTAAGGACAGTGCATGGAGCCCAGAAAGAGAAGAGGCCCCTGATGCTAGAGAGCTCCAAGAGTCCTGCTGAAAAAAGGGCTGGCCATTGATGGCCAGCTCTCTCCCTGAAGCAAAAAGAAGCCGGTGAGCAAAGAAAGCCTGAGCAAGACACCAAAAGGCCAAGGACTGGACCCTGTGGCTCAGCTTTTGCCTGGAGGGGTTTGATCTGTCCAAACAGTGGCCTAGGGGAAACTGTGCCTGGCTTTAAGGACTGAGGCAGAGCAGCTGAGTTCCTGATTCAAAAGAAGTAAGTTGGCCTGCAGACGGCTGGGGTCTCCCACAGAGAAGAAAGCATGAAGCCTTATTTAAGGTGAGACTGCAATAACCTACTTACCCTGACGAACCTGCATCTGAGAGATCCAGAAAAAGGACTGCTAAGTGCGTTAAAGAATCTACAACAAAGACTGTGTTCCTGACGACTGAGGACCTGCCCCAGAGACTGTATCATTCTAAAAGGTTAGAAAAATAATTATCAATAGGTTTAGTGGATAGGTTAAAAGGGGTTGTCGGAATTTATAGGATTAATAGTTAAGAAATTGTTGGTGTTTGTTATAAGTGAATTTAGTAATAAATAAATAAGTGTTAAATAATAATTTAAAAGTTCGGTTACACACTACATTCTAGACTATTCAATAACTACTGAAGCATGACTATGAAGCTTAGTCATGCTTCATTAGAAAAAAAAGAGAAATCTAGAAATGAATAAGTAAAGTTATTTCATTTGTTGATTCTATAATAAATGTAGAAACCCCTAAGGAATTCATATCAATGACAAAAAAAGAAAAAGAAAAAGAAAACCTGCCGGAATTAATACATTATTCAGCAAGGGTGCAGAATACAAAATCAACATAAAATGTGGCAGTGCAGGTTCTGCTTCAATTCTGTGTGCTTTTCTGTCCCTTGATTGAAAACTTGGCCCAGCTCCTCTCTGACTATGTATTTAACAAAAAGAATGTGTATTTTGGAGACTCAATTTTATTCAGTTAGCCACATTGGGGGAGGGGCCAGTGTCTCCCATTCACTTCAATTTTTCAGACTCTCTGCAAAGTTGGAGACAGATGTCAGAATCATCGTTGCTGGAGCTAGCCTATGGCACTGTCAATGCCACCATTGCTGGAGCTAGCCTGTGGTACTGTCAATGCCACCATTGCTGGAGCTAGCCTGTGGCACTGTCAACATCATCATCGTTTGCTGAAGGAATGATATGGAACCACTAGAAGAAGGTGATGATATCAAGCAACCTCCTTCCTTTCAACTCCAGAAGCAAATTTCTAAAGCATTTGGAGACTTTCCTGTGAGTCTTACCACTCTGTATTCAGATTGTGCTGGCTGCAGGACATCCCCAAAATGTTTGCCTGTTGGTGTTCTATCCGCAACATTAGGAATAAGTGAAGGAATCAGGTTTTCGAAGAAAGGAGGCTCTGGACCACTGCTCAAGTTGGCTACTGTGTCCTGAAGCAAAGAGAATTTGGTTTAAAAAAAGAAAAAGCTCAATGGACATTAAGTGAAATTCCTCCCCCCATTCATATCCCAAGGAATGCCCTTATTAAAGGAGCTGCACACGTATCTACACACAGGCACTCCAAAAGCTAACAATGTTTAGTAAAATGTGAGGCACTCTTGCAAAAAATTAGAGCCTAAATGTTCATAATTTAAAATTTTTGATCGAAGGAAGTTTTAGTTGAAGGCAGTTGCTTTTCTCGCCTGGCTGGTTTAACCCAGAGATCAGAAAGCAAACACAGAAGCACACTGCTCTGGTTCGATTCTGGGCAGCCATTGTTTTCACTTTGTGGCTCAGGATAGAGATCTACCACACATTATAACGTCATAGCATGATACTGCAATTACGCTTATATTTTCAGGATTGAGGCTCATGTATGTACTTACATGTGCATGTCCTGGTGTATATGTGCCTGTTTCTTAACATGTAGGTCAACATTGCATATCTTTATTAAAAATTTAAGATCAGATTGTACCCTGATTTCCACAAGATTCATCAACTTTAATGGGGCCATTGAAATAAGAATCTTATTTTTTCAATAGCCCTCAATGTATATTTGATGTTCTTTAACCTTCACATTGGATTGTCAGTTTTTATAGTAGCACAGGATGTACTATAATTCTTATTCCAAGCAAGAAGGTGGGATTGAATATACTCAGTTGGTTTTAAAGATCACATCAGTCTTAAAACAAGTAACATGGGACTAGAGAGATGGCTCAGTGATTAAGAGCACTGGCTGCTCTTCCAGAGGACCCAGATTCAATTCCCAGACATTTCACAATTGTCTGTAACTCCAGTTCCAGAGGATCTGATACCCTCACATAGACATACATGTAGACCCCCCTCAAATAGGCATACATGTAGACCAAACACCAAATGTACATAAAAATAAAAAAATTAAATAGTTTTTAAAGGTGACCATAACATAGACTAAGAACCAAGTTTCCACAAGAGAAACAAAGTTTTTAGACCTAGCTGGTCTAAAACTTAGAGGGCCAATATGGTTTAAAAAAAAAAAAAAAGACTAAGCAAAGTATGTTCAAGTCTCCCAATTGTATTGAAATTTCATGTACAACAGATAGCTATAAAAGCCTATGAAATTGCCTGAGTTGATCTACAGTATATAAGTATCATCTGTTTCAATCCAGTACATTGACATTCTTTCTTTAAAGGGTTTAATGTATTTATTATGCCATAATTTCACAGCTTTTACTACTGTAAACTATTATTGGACAAGAAGTATACTTATTCTTATAAACCTTACATGTATTCTATACAGGTATGTTTATTATTTTAAGCTCTTTGTCTCATTTGTCAACTACTTCTCTGTACTGCAACTGCAGCTATATAAATTATTATATCCCAAGGAAGACTTTTCATGCTAAAGAACTTTAAATCAATTGTATTCATTTCAGAAAAACACATGTGTGCAAGGCAAAGCAATACTAGAGTACAAGCCTAAGCCCCCATTAACCACAATGATCTATACTGCTTTTGAACCATCAAGAAATGTAAGCTACTTGTTATAAGGATAAGGTTCCTCTAAATGGAAAATGCATCTCAATTTCAGAAACATTATAATGAAGAAAATGAGCATCAAAATATTCTGTAACTGCATGGTCTACTCAACTCTCTGAATGGGAGGAGAGTACTTGGTACGTGAATACTGACTATAGTTATCATACAGATGGCCCCTTATCACCTTCAAGAACTTTTGGTCATCTAAAAACATGGAGAAAAATACTATCTCCCTAGTTCAAATGATAGTTTCATACACACACACACACACACACACACACACACACACACACACACACACA
>CAJQZJ010032076.1:10336839-10349297 GCA_907164525.1 Lophiomys imhausi
ACACACACACACACACACACACACACACACACACACACACACACACACACACAGAGATTGCTATCACTCAATAGTATTGATTGAACTTGAATTTTACTATCAGTAATCTTTGAATTATTTTCTCAGTGATACTGTGTGTCCCAGTTTTCTTTTCCAAGAGAAACTGCATATAGTATAACATTAGTGAAATAACATGCGCATCTCAGGTTCTTTCTTTATTCTGTTCCTCCTTCCCCTGAAAGCAAACAGACAAACACACACATACATGCACACTCACACATGCACACATACGATTTTATTACCGTAGCAATTGCCCTAGCAAGCTCTCCAAAAAGCTGGATGTACGCAGACAGAGTGTGTGGTCCATAAATTGTAGATGCTGCCTCGTACCGCTGAGCCTGTAGGAAAAGCAAAAAGAGGTACACGGACAGCTTTGCATACACCAGTCTGTTTATAGACTCATAGCATTTCGGCTAAGTGATGTCTGCACCACTCACACTACTCAATATCCATAAATACTCAGTGGGGCTTTTTTTTTTTTTTTTTATGAAAACAGTATGTGAGAATTTTCCACTAACCAGTCAAAGTGAAAGGCTGCATCTGAACCTTGTAGAGGGGCAGTGGGTTCTTTCTGTTTATTCCATTTACACTACCATTTCTTTTCATCTGAAAGATGTTTCAAGCTCCCATTTCTCATGCCTGTGCGTATTGTAAGTTCCTGTGCTATTACTGATCTTCCCCAGGTTGAACATAGGGAGAGAAAATGACGGTAAAAGTATCCTTTTCTTTTTCTTTTTTTTTTCTTTCTTTCTTTCTTTTTTTTTTTGGTTTCTCACAGCATGCAATTTTTTAATGTTTATTTATTACTTCAAGTTACATCTCCATCACAGTCCACTCCTTTTCACCCCTCCCGATCTCACCCTCCCACCCTCTCACCCTTCTCCCACCTGTCCTACTCCTATGGTGTGGAGTGCTTTACATATCAGCCCCCTTCAGTTCATCAGTCATGTGAGGGCTAATAGCTTCCTCTTCCACTGGAGGCCTACATGACAGCTCCACTAAGGCAAAGTGTCCCACTAACAGGTAACAAAGTCTATGTTTCTGTTCCTTTTGATCTGTTGGTTGTAGGATAGTTATCTTGTACTATATGGCTAAAATCCAATTATAAGTGAATAGATACCATGTTCATCTTTCTGGGTCTGGATTAGCTCACTCAGGATGAGCTTTTCTAGTTCCATCCATTTGACAGCAAATTGCATGATTTCTTTGTTTCTGATGGCTGAGTAGTATTCCATTGTGTAAATGTACCTCGGGTTTTTTTATTCATTCGTCAGTTGATGGACATCTGGGTTATTTCCAGTTTCTAGCATTACAAACAAACCTGCTATGAACATAGTTGAGGAGATGCCCTTGTGGTTTGGTGAGGAATCATTTGGATGTATACCCAGGAGTGGTACGGTTGGGTCTTGAGGTAGAGCTATTCCAAGTTTTCTAAGATATTGCCAGACTTATTTCCACAGTGGTTGTACAAGTTTGCACTCCCACTAGCAATGGCGGATTTTTCCTCTTTCTCCACAACTGCGCCAGCATGTGCTATCATTTGAGTTTTTGATCTTAGACATTCTGACAGATGTGAGATGGAATCTCAGAGTCATGTTGAATTGCATTTCTCTGATGATTAAGGAAGTTGAGCATTTCTTCAAGTGTCTCTAGGCCATTATAGGTTCCTCTTTTGTGAATTCCCGGTTTAGCTCTGTTCCCCATTTTTTGATTGGATTATTCAGTTTCTTGGTGTTTAACTTCTTGAGTTCTTTATAAATTATGGATATTATCCCTCTGTCGGATATGGGGTTAGTAAAGATCTTTTCCTAACCTGTAGGTTGCCATTTTGTCCTAATGATAGTGTCCTTTGCCTTACAGAAGCTTTTCAGTTTCATGAGGTCCCATTTATTGATTGTTGGTCTTAGACCTAAGCTATTGGTGTTCTGTTCAGGAAGTTGTCACCTGTGCCAATGAGTTTGAGGTTTTTTCCCCACTTTCTCTTCTATTAGATTTAGTGTGTCCATTTTTATGTTTAGGTCTTTGATCCCACTTGGATTTAAGTTTTGTACAAGATGATAAATATGGGTCAATTTGCATTCTTTTATTTGTCGACATCCAGTTAAACCAGCACCATTTGTTGAAGTTGCTGTCCAAGTTGACTGCTAATGGTCCCCTCTGTGGAAGGATTTCTACTACAGCACAGAGCTATGAAATAGAGCCAAATGCATCTCATTATGAGCTCACTGCCTTTGGTGGCTCTACAGGAACCTCAAAGTCATCAGTGTACAAGAACCTTCATCATTCCAGCAACGCCAGCTTTCCCTGCATTATTCCTCATGCGACCCTTGCAGTATCTCTATGGTGATCAGTTGGCAGTCATCTTAGACCTACTCTTCCTCCCCCATCCTACATTGTGTAAGTCTGCAGATTTTGTCATTATATCTCCTTAAAATTGTCTCAAGGTTTTCTCTCTTTTCCTTTCTTCCTGACCCTACATGCAAATCTTCATTTCTCTCCTAGATCCTAACTCTAATGTGGTAATCAAATTCTGTCTCCACACATGCCCACACATGCCCACACTGCCTTTCCAATGACATTTCTATAAGATATCAAGGAGTGTATCAAAGCCCTCTCTCCAAAACCTTCTCAACAAAGTCAGTACTCCACTATACCACATAAGGGACTCTTCCGTTCACTCACCCTGCCTCCTTGTCTAGCCCTCAGCCCACCGTCACCACCACCACCACACTCCACAGTCCTCAGTTACTTATAGACCACTAATGTGTGATGTCTGTTCTCTGCTCTATATAGAAGACATTTTCAACTTTTTATTTGCTTGGCTGACCTTAACATATTGTCAAAAACTCAGATAAATGACTATCAGTCTTCATCTTTGGTTTTAAATGCTTGTTTGTTTGTTTGTTTGTTTGTTTGTTTAGTATGTGTGTGTGTGTGCACCACATGTATACCACATGCATGTAAGATCCTTAGGAAGTCAGAAGAAGATAGCATTAGCTTCCCTACAGTAACTGGAGTTACAGGTGCTTGTGAGCAATCTTGTATGTGCTATGAACCAAATCTGGGTCTCCCACCCTTAAATGTTCTTAACCACTGAGCTATTTCTTCATTCCCTAGTCCTCATGCATTCTCCTCTCTCTCTTATGAAACATCATGGAAGAAGCAGACACTTTTCTTTATTGTGTCTGCAGGAATTGGATGGCAACGTGTCTTATAGTATGCATCAATGAATGAGTCAAGAGTAAACTTTACAGAAATGTAATCCTAGATAAGGAAACCAGTCTGCAGGGATTCCCAACTTTGTTTGTGCCATGGACTTCTTTGGAAGTCTGTCAAGACCTGTGAAACATCTGTCAGAATAATGGTCCTTAGTGCATAAAACAAAACACTTAAAATTGGCCAAAACAAATTAGACTGGAATAACTTTATCAATCTATAGTAACTAATTTTACCAGATAATATGAGCTTCTTTTTGCACTATCAGATAGTTTGATGAAGGTAGACCTAGTAATTTCTGTAATTTTCACAGGAGAAAAAGAATTAAAGCTATTTCTAGGTCTGTAAGAACAAGGTGACAAAGTAAAGGATGCTGTTAACATTCCTGTTGCTTGTTGAAGGGAACACTAAATAGCAGAGAACACTGAAAAAAAGTTCAATTGTTTTTAACCCCAGTTAAGAACTTTTATCCAACAATGGATAAAAGTTATCATATGGATCTGGAATGCACCCCTCAAAAGTTCCATGTGGTAAAGTCTTGGTTCTCAGGAAGGTACTACAAGGAGTTGGTGGCCCCCACAAGAGGTATAGCCTAGAAGGAGGTCTTCAGGTCATGTGTGCACCCACTGGAAGGGATTCAGAACCCCAGTCCCTTTCTCATTTTTCATTTGACAATGAAAAGCAAAGGCTTTCACTCCACCATGAACTCCCATATCTACCCAATATATCCAGCAACACCTAAAAGCTATGAGGGCACAATATTATGGACTGAAGCCTCTAAAATTGTAAGCCAACATTAGCCCTTTCTCTTTCTAGGCTTTTGTCTCAGGCAATTATAATGATGGGAAGATGACTAATACAACTAAGATTTCCTAGAAGTTAGAATCCTTCAGCAAAGCCAACAGAAAGCAGCAGGGCACACTCCAATTCCTGTATCACTAAATATTTGCCAAAAGATGGCCCTATGCTCCTGTGTGGACTGCCATGATATGCTTGCTACAAGATGAATTTATAATCATTAATTGTAGGACTCTAGGCTATTGTTATAATTAACTAATTGTATTCTTTTTAACTATCTGGGCTGCTTTCAGAACTATACATAAAAAAAGAAGTAATTGTGATCACCAGATTCCTAACTCTGAGATGGTTTTGCTTTTTTGAGTCATATCAAAGAGTAGTATGCTACTTCAGGGTGTACTGCAAGGATTCTGTACAGTTACACATGCAAAGTACTTAGCTAATGCATTCAGTAAATAACAGATGGCAGGTCCTACAGAAGCTCAAGACACAAAATGCACTATGGCTCATTATTTGCATGTTGCAACCTGGGTTTATTTCCAGTGCCCCTACCAAAACAAGTTTCAGAAGAAGGCAGAAGTCAGTGAATCCATAATGCTGACATATACTAGGAAGTGATGACCCCCAAATCAATTATAATCCTTGGCTTATTTTCCTAGAATTCTCACCTACACCAAAGTCACCTTTCAGAAACATGGCTGAAGAAGTCCAGAGAGACTGTGGACTGAAAAGCCTTGAGAACTTTTTACTTTACCTGGTATTCTTCATATGTAGTAATGTAATGTGTATAAACATTGCTTAGACCCGCAATAATAACAGTCATATCTTTCATTCCATAAGATGCAAATTCCTAGGATGAAAAGTGAAAAAAATTATTCTTTTTGAGGCTCTTACTATCTGAATTCTATTTAAAATGCCCATTTGCAATGAATTGTCAAGGAAAGATGTATCTCTTAAGAAAAATCTTCCCAGTGACTAAAACCACCAAGGAATGTGGAAGTGTCAAAGAGTGAGTACTTTCAAAAAAAGACCTAATACCCATTATAGTTGGGCAAATCAAAAGATCTGCGAAAATCATAACAAGTACATCAATAGATGTATAATCTTATTACTAAAGAGTAATTGCCTCAAAACCATATTGAATTTATAGGATGTAATTCAAAGATATTTATTAGCCCCAAATAACAAGACAAGACATTTATTAGTATATCATTTTACAACTATTTCCAATACATCCTGAATCTGAAGAAAATATAGGGGAAAAATTCCCCAAATGTGATGGTTTTATTTAGACCATTCATGTGGCTCTAAGAAACCTCTAGACACAATTTACTATTTATATGATGCAAGCATTACCAATCTTAATTATTTAAATATAAATACAAATAAAATATTTTAAGCTAGTTTTAGTTCTCTCACATTTTTTTTCTGTGCATCCACATTTTGTTTATTAATCCACCTACTGATGACCAATTGGTTACTGCTTCCATTTGGACATTATGAATTGTGTTGTTCTTTTTTTTAATAATTTATTTTTTATTTCTTCAAGTTACATCTCAATCACAACCTCCTCCCTACTCCCCCCTCCAGTCCTATCCTTCCACCTTCCTCCCCCTCAACCCCCCATCCTCTACCCCTTTTTTTTTTAGCTTAAGGTATTTCTTTTTCCCCCAACAGCTCTCCCTTTCAGTCCAACAAATGGTTCTTTCTCTTATAACTATAAATACAATACAAAACAACAGAAATAAATAGGCCCCAATTATGAGAGTTATATGGCTTAGCATACATTCCTAATGTCCAGTCTGTATGTATTTGGCACCTGACTTTAACATTCTACTATCTAACCATCTCCATGAGTTTAAAGTTCTATATCTAACTCAGTTTTCATACTAACTTGCCTCACAATTTTAAAAACATCTTCTTAGATCCAGAACACCCTCTTGTTCTCTCACATTTTAATTCTGATTCTTAAATGACTGATATCTCATATTTACCTCTATTCACTAATTGCAAGAAGTATAAGCTTTAGTCATTTTAGAAAAGAATAATTTAATAGGACTTTTTTCCTCTTCAAATATAAATGTGCAGGCACTGTATTTCATATTTAACTTACTTTTTTAACTGCCTCTCTAAATCTTCGTCCCGACATGGTTCTGTGTCGAGAAAACAGAATTATGTAAACATCCTCCCATTTGGAATGTGTGCAAACTATTCAGAAAGGCTTTTAGTTAATGCCAAACAAAAACTTAGCCTAGCTCTCCACAGAGCAGTAAAATAGGTAGGAAGTTAGCAGTGTAAAAAAAAAAAAAGTTTAGTTTTTTTTTCCATTGGCTGGCCTATCTTCAAAACCAATTCTGAACTGAACACAATTTGACCAAAGAGGGAAATGAAGTCAATGAGCAACACTAAGAGAAGACCATCAAGGGTTGGGGTATAGTTCAATGGTGGAGAACTTCCCTGACACATGCTAGGCCCAGGGCTCCACCCCTGGGGCCACACACACACACACACACACACACACACACACACAAACACACAAACAAACAAACAGAATGACCACATCATTTTCTAGTCACAGGATCAACATAACTTGTCAGTTACATCCTGCATGAATGAGAGCAGGGTCAGAGAGAAAGTTTGATGTGTGCCCCTGCCTACGAAGAAGAACTTGCCACTTCACTTTCATATTTCATCCTTCAATAAAAATCTTGAGTATCTGCTGCTTACCAGGCCCACTTTTATGTGGTAATAATTTAATGGAATAGAACTTACACTCCAAGAATGGAAGATGACCACCAAATAGAAGCAAGAGAGATGACAATCAGCAGAGAATGATGAAAGAGAGTAAGGTTGCAAGGGGATGGTGGTAGCAGTGGTGGTGCTGATGTGAGAGAGACAGTGGTTGGTTGCTGTTGGTAAAGGTGATTTTTATGAAGTGTAGCTAAAATTAGTATCTATATTAGAGATTTGAGCAAAGCATTAAACATTTACAAGACTTGGCCGTGAAGCTAGCTGGAGAGAAAGTGTTCCATAGAGAAAGAACTGTAAGTTCTAAGTTCCTGACTCCAGAACATGCTTAGTGGATCTAGCAAGTTCATTTGTCATTCTCTCTGTACAGAAATCCTTGACAGGGATGCAGAGTGACTGAAGCAAGGTGAGCAAGAGGGAGAATCACACTAGGAAGAAACCACACTAGGGAGCCTGCTGAGAGACAGACTGCCTGGGAACTGGAAGGAGACGGGAAGGATCTGAGAAACCACCTGGGATAAGATAGGACAGGATTGGGAGGACTTGAACAGAGAAATGGCATGTTTAGTTCCTGGCTTAAAGCAGTGGTTCTCAACCTGTAGGGCGCGGCCCCTTTGGCAAACTTCTATTTCCTAAAATCTTTACATTACAGTTCATAAAAGTAGCAAAAATACAGTTTCAGAGCAGAAAAGAAAATAATGTTATGGTTGGGGATCACCATAACATGAGGAATTGTATTAAAGTGTCACAGCATTAGGAAGGTTGAGAACCACTGTTGTAAGGCATGTACTTGTCTATTGTGTTGAGAAAGGACAACTGAGGAGTATTGAAGGAACCCAACTTAGAGGTTACTGAAATGATCTGAGTGAATGATAGTGGTGGTAGGAATGATAGAATGTGTTGGGCAGATTGTAAGAATTTGATTAATTCTTGAAAGAGGAAAAAAGAAAATTCAAGGACTATTTCAAAAAAGCTTTCCCTTATGGAGATAGGAAAGACTGTAAAAGGTGCAAGCTTAAAACTTTCTTCTGTCTGTTTAATAACTGAGCTGATGCTTTTAAGTGTTTTAATATTATTTCGAGTCTTCGTACTGACATAATCCACTGTACCCTTTTCTCTTTGGAATGCCAGACTTGTGAACTTTTCATCTTTCCCTATCTCTTTCACAGGTCATAAGCAGAGAAAGATTTACTCTTTAGAGGCTCCACCAAATGAGGAAAAATTATTTGTCACTGTTGCTAAGCATAGTACAGTAGGCTACAAAGACATCATCAGAGAATTATCTTCCCCTAAGATTTACCAGGGCCAGAGAGATGCCTCAGTGGATAAAGGTATTTGCCATCAAGCTTGGCAGCCCAAGTTCCATGTCCAGAACCCATATGGTGACAGGAGATACGTGGCTCAGGCAACTTATCCTCTGACCCCCAAAAGTATGTTATGGACCACATGGCCCTCCCCAGACACACGAAAACAGATAAATAAATGATTTTAAAACAAACTAGTTCTAACAGAATATATTTTAACGATGAAAAAATTTTATAAAGAACTTACGTAAACTCTCCTGGGATAGCAGCTATAGCCAATGATCCAAGAGTAACAATCTGAACATCAACAATATCTGGGTGCCAAGGGTGAGGTTTTGTCAGCTGAGACCCCCCCCAAGCAAGAAAATTATATTAGGTATAAATTACTCCTATTGTCAAAAGTCACATAAGTTCTTTAACTAAACAATTTCAAGGGTTTGAAACTAGTTTTGTCTTTTTCACCATATCATAGGATGTATTTCTATGGTGTAACACTAAACACATCACATGCATGCTTATATTCTGACCATAGCATATGAATTTCAAATGCTGTTATTACCCTGAACTTACCAAATGAGCTTTGGTGGACTGGTACAAGGGTTCCATCCACCAGGATACTGTAAGAGTTTGTCTCCTCAAGGAATATAGAATTCCATTTGGAATATTTTCATGCAATTAAACTATTTTTACTCCTGTAGTGCTTTATTTTAGAATTCCAAAGCCTGGCTTTACTTTCCAAGGTTTCTCCAAAATAATCTATCCTTTTCCTTATTCTGATTAGTGGAAACTATCTCTCTATCATTTTCTTCACTCTTTCTCCTACCTTAAGAATTTTTAAAGGATCCTGGGAAATTCTACTTTTTAAATACTTACACTTAAACAATCATACTTCAATGACAGTAAGATGACTTTTTTATATTGCAAATGTAAAAAAAATTATGTTCTAAAACATTGTTAAAAGAAAATTGCTTTAGCCAGGCAGTGGTGGTACACAGCTTTAATCCCAGCACTTGGCAGGCAGAGGCAGTTGGATCTCTGAGTTTGAGGTCAGTCTGCTCTACAGAGAAAGTTATAGGACAGCCAGAGATACACAGAGAAACCTTGTCTTGAAAACAGAACAAAAAATATTGCTTTAATGAATAATGTTGCTACATAAGCAGAAGGGATAGCATTGGATCTGCAGCATTCATATAAAAAGACATGCTTGGTGGCATTTACACAACCTTAGCACTGGCAGGGAGAGACAGGAGGATCCCTGGGGCTTGCTGCCTGGCCAGTTAGCCTAATTGGTGAGCCCCGGTCACAGTGATAGACCATGTCTCAAAATATAAGGTGTGTACTCCAGGGAATAACACCTGAGGTTACTTCTGATCTACATACACACCTCCACCCATATAAATATGTACACCTGTACATACAAACAAAATAAATATATATATATAAATAACTGATTAAACAAACAATGCCACCTAACTTTTGAGAGAACTGACACATGAATGTTTTCCTATATGACCTAGATGTTTTCCTCTACAAAGAACTCTTCACAGACTGTCCTCCTGGAGCCTGAATAACATGAGTGTTAGTCTTCCTTTTCCTCTAGTATCCTAATTTTTCTTAACAATTAGGTAACTTGTTATATTTAATAGTAGTAATTCTTTGGAGTTGGACCCAGTATTCAAATGTTTAATATTAAACATTCATAGGTGTCATGGCTGACTGAGAAGGCTCTGCAGGTAAACTGCCAGCCACACAAAGCTGAATTCCATCCCCAGAACCCATATAAAGGTGAAAAAGGAGAAAAACTCTATGAAAGTGTCCTCTGACCTCTACAAACCTGCCCTCATACGTATACACACATGTAATAATAATAGTAATAAATATGTAATAGTAATAAATAACAAATTACGTAAGAATATCTAAGTAAGATCTTCCATGTCAATAGACATTGACTGTTTCTTATCTGATAGCTCGGAAACTACAAAGATTAATATTCTGACTTCATAATGGCAATCAAATGTCTTACCTCTCCACTGTGAATTAGGATTGGTTTAGGTTTCTGGCATTCTATGATTTCTTCAGATGGTTTTCCCAAGAGCTGGTCCCGAATAGTGTCCCAAAATAGATCCCCTTCTGTTGTTCCTATTAGATTTGTTATGATTAATAAGATCCTTGTACTAGCCCTCTGAGAATGCCATGATTTAGATAGTATCGCACACAATTACTTTATACATTTCAGATATTTTGTTATGGTTGTCATTCAATGTCTTCAACGATTTGAGCAATAGAAGGAGCAGTGTTTCCTGTATGTCACAAAATAATAGCCCTTAACTAGACTGTCATTTTTATAAATAATAGCAGAATACATTTTGTGTGATATTCTCAAAGCTGTGTTTATATTAACCTTGCTCATTTATGTCATAAATAAAGGAAGTCTTATATAATCCACAGATTTGTTAACTGCATCACTTTTTTTTCATTTTAAAAATTAACAATGAAGCTGGGTGTGGTGGCGTACACCTTTAATCCCAGCACTTGGGAGGCAGAGGCAGGTGGATCTCTGTGAGTTCCAGGCCAGCCTGGTCTACAAAGTTAGTCCAGTACAGCCAGGGCTGTTACACAGAGAAACCCTGTCTCAAAAAACCAAAAAGAAAAAAAATTAACAATGATAATTTCAACATGTAATACCAGCTGTATGGCTTGTGGGCTAAGATAGTAAAACTTTTAGAACTTTGGGATAAGCCTTCATGATGGTGAATGATTCTTTGATATAATGTCAAGCCACAAAAAGGTAACAAAAAGGAATCTGATCTGGATATTTGTGTCTCAAAGAATACAATCAAGAAATTAAAGACAATCTATCAAATGAGGGAATTTTTTCAAGTAATTTATCCAATGAGGAATTTTATACAAAATATATTTTAGAATGCTTCATAACTCAATAATTACAATAAAAACCCAAACTTAAAGAAAAGTGTATGAATAAACAGTTCCTTAAGGGATTCAAATCAGAACCATAAGGAGACAGTACTCCACACACATGCTGGCAAGAATCAGCATGCTAGATAACACATATTGACCAAGATGTGGAAAAACTGAATGGTACATTGCTGACACAGATGTAAAACAATGCAGCCATTTGGGAACTCATGTGACAGGGCCTCAGATGTTATGACACAGTTAACATGGAAGCAACCAGTGGTCTTCTAGGCACACACCCAAGAGAAAGTCTGCAAACATGGAC
Organism: Lophiomys imhausi; assembly: GCA_907164525.1. NCBI lineage: Eukaryota > Metazoa > Chordata > Mammalia > Rodentia > Muridae > Lophiomys > Lophiomys imhausi. The sequence continues at coordinate 10,348,207 of CAJQZJ010032076.1, forward strand.
CCACACAAACTCTCATACCTATGTACTTAGGGAGGCATTATTCATAATATACAAAAAGTGGGACAACCCAAACATCCATCAATTGAGCAATTGACAAATAAAGGAAAAAAAAGAGAAAGAAGAGCTTCCACAATCTATACCTCCATATACCTTAAAAGCACAATGCTACATAAAAAATGCAACAAAAATCCAGATGTTGTATGTACCTTATCATATGAAATGTCTAAGGTAGCAAAATGTAGGGATGGGAAGATCATTGGCTGCTTATTGGAGGCAGAGAGGATGTGACAGCCAGAATATTCAGAGTTTCTGCTGGCGTGATGGAAATTCCAAAGTTGACTTTGGGAAAGTTGTACATCTGTCAATATATTTAAAAACCACCAAATGTACTTTAAAATAGCTGACTTATTAGGCTTGTGAATTATTTCTCAATAAACAACTGTTATTACTGAGCTACAAGAGATTTTTATAAAATATATTTTACATACAATTTTCTTATCAGATATATTATTTGAAAATACATATTTTCTCATTCTCAAGGTCTTTTTTCCCACTTTCTTCATTATCCACTTTGCACAATGCCATCACAAAGAAATCATGACTGAAAAAGGATAGAAAAAAAGAAATCATGACTGAAAAAAAGAAAGAAAAAAAAGAAATCATGACTGCTTAAAGTAATAGATACCCCTGGGGCAGGAGATGCCTCAGTGAGTAAAGAGTTTGCCTCCAAAGTGTGAGGATATCAATTCAGATGCTCAAAACCCACATGAAAAGGCAGGTGGACTAGCACACAGCTGTCAGGGAGGTAGAAATGGATGGGTCCCTAGAAGTTAGAGGGTGAGCTAGCCTGGCCTACATGGCAGTTTCCATGCCAATGAGAGGACCTGTATCGAACAGTAAGTAAAAGGTACCTGAGGTCCAACACCTCTGATCCCTAAACACACACACACTATGCACACACGCACTGCACACACTACACAAACACTATGCATAATACTACACACGCATACTATGCTCACACATTATGCATACACACACTATGCACATACACTATGCACACACACTATGCACATACACTATGCACATACACT
>CAJQZJ010032076.1:10349860-10364496 GCA_907164525.1 Lophiomys imhausi
CACACACACTTTGCACATACACTATGAACACAGTATGCACACACACTATGCATACACACTGCACAAAGCTCAGAGACAAAAGACACCTATCCTTGGGGAATCCGAGTTTCCCAAACTTGGCCAGCCTGGAGCCACCTGAGTTAGAAATGGGAACCATAAACACACCAGCCACAGTTAAGCTTCATTAGGAAACAGAAGCCTGAAGCCCCGGACCTGGAAGCTCGCATTCCTTCCTCCTCCATCTCACCCTGTGTAATATTGAGGCCCGAAACTCCATCAATTGTGCCTGCTGCAAAGCTGTAGCCCAGGGCGGGTTTACACGTCTTCACCTGGTTATGAAACAAAAACAAAGAAACAGAAGCTCAGCTGTAAGCAACAGTGAGCTGTCCTCTGCCCATAAATCAAGGTCAGTGTCTTCTGTCATACTCACCGTATGGGTAGCATTGAGTTGGACGGTCACATCTGTCATGTTCACCCACTGGTGAGCTGCAAACACTGGTCCAGTCACTTCCTGGGTGGCAGAAGCATACAGCTCCTAGAAAACCCACATAAGCTCACTGTCCCAAGGAAAAGAATTGAAGAGAAATGGACATACCACTAGCAACTAGAATCTTCTGCCCCTAGACAGTTCTGTCTTATTCCGTGCTTGAAAACAACCTCACCCCCTCACCCCACAGTTCTTTTCTCAACCCCAGTATTTCCTAGAACTTGAGACCTCCAGGAATGTTGACCTATGTCTATTCATCCCAAATAAGAACTTAACAGGAAGCAGATCATGACATCAAAGATCCAGTCTCATACTTGCTGGAATGTGAAAGTGTTAGCTGGCAGACTTGGTACAAATTCCCCATCTTAGAACCCATGAGTTCTCCAAGGATAGGAGCCAGGCAGAGGCTCAAGGACCAGTCCCTCACATCAGTTACTCTTTGGCATTCTTGCTTTTTTATAAAGTCAAGTGATGTTTTTCCAAGTGTGTTGAGAAATTTAGTTTAATACTTTTAGGAATATCAGTGCTTGTTCATCTGTGTCATACACACAGGAAAATATTTCAGCACAAGTATGGTAGCTTGACACCTAGTCCACTTCCATGACAGCCTAGTGTGGACCTTTAAGATAATCAACTAGAACCCCAGCTACAGTGTTTCTCCTGATAACCAGAGAAGTTGTGCCTTGCTGACAAAAGAATCCAGAATCGCTCTGCTCCCAGTCCAAGGACAGAAGCAAGATTTCTGACACCTAACTGTGTCACAGGCACACCCTAAAAAGAATCTGTTAGTTTAGAATAATCCACTGGAAATACCACAGTAAATAAAAAGAAACCATAGCTGTGATTATGGATTTTATATATGGTGCTTTTAAAAGGCACTTTTATTCTTCTTAATTGCTTCTGATACATTTTAGAACTCAGGAGGAATTACCTATTTAAACATAAGCAGTTGGATGTATATGTGGTGAGTGTGTGTGGTGTGTGAGTGTGTGTATGTGAGTGTATGTGTTTCTGTGTCTGTGCGTATGTGGTATGTGAGCGTGGGTGTGAGTGTCTGTGTGTCCTTGTGTGTGTTTCTGTGTGTGTGTGTGTGTGTGTGTGTATACAAGTCATGAAAAAAAAGAGGATTTAACATTATCATGAACATATGAGCTAGAAGCCATTTCTCTTTATCATTTCCCCTCAAAAACATCTCAGTAGAACCAGATACAAAAAAGGGGGACAGTATGGAAAACAAAATTTAGAACATTGCTGGGGAGATGGCTCTGTCCATAATGTGTCTGTCACACAGACAGGAGGATCTCAGTTCCATTCCTAGTACCCATGCAAAAGCCAGGTAGAGAGGCACACTTCTAGAATTCCAGTACTAGAGAGACAGAGACCAAAGGATCCCTGGGGCTTGTCAGCCTGTCTGTCTAGCCAGTTGATAAGTTCCAAGTCCAGTGAGAGACCACCCTCCCCCAAATAAAAAGATTGAGAACAAGTAAGCAAGACACCCAACCTCAACCTTGGGCATCTGCATGCATATGTATACATACACATGCATATATGCACCCTCACACCCTAAAGTATACACCTATACGTGACCTTTGCCCTTTCAAAGTAGCATACAAATAAATGGGAACTCATGCTGCCAGCGATGCTCAGCTCAGCTTTGTCACTATAGGCCAACCTCAGAAATGGTCAAGTGACTTTAGCCAGGCAATGACTGGAGAGATTTCCGAGAATCTAGATGAGACTGCTCCTCTGTGAGGCCACATTAACTGAACATTTTACAGTCTGACTGTCTCCTCAGCCTAAGCCATGCACTCCAGCTGTCTAACATCTTAAAATAGAACATTTTTCCTGCCTGCTTGGTTTTCACTGTACCAGGAAGTCTGAAAGACTTTGGTTTGTGAAGTTTCCCTTGGGAGCTGTGCAGGACTCTATGTGATCTGGTCAGACTTCCTGGCCAGCTTGAGCTCTTGTGGCCTTCCTTGCAATTATGGACTCTTAAGAAGTGATGTCTGTGGGTTTCAAAGAACAACAGGAACCAAAGATGCAAAGCTCTGGGCTCGTTCCTACCTTGGCTCTCTGATAAATGATCCGTCCTATAATTTGTGTGCTGTCAAGCATATCTTGTCCCGGTCCGCTGGCCATGCACATGCTAGGCTGGAGCAAAGTGAGACAATGGGATCCTTAGTGTAGTGACTGATGGCTTTAAGAAATGTAATTTTACAACTGACTCCAAACAAATACATTCGCTAAGCTGATTCTAGCATTTCTCTTCAGACATTTTCTCTATTGACCGGCTAGGGCTAACATAATCGCACATGCATTTGGAGGAGGGGATGTTTTTTAGATTGCATCTGTTCTAGTAACTTCCTTTTAAAATTAGGAAACAAAATTTCAGCTTGGTTGAGAAATTTGCTGCACATTACACAGGAGCTAACTCTGAGCTGGGACTGGAAGGCAGGCCTTAGCCTCCGACACTGCGTTTGTACTTGCTTATGCTTGCCTGAGATTCTCACTCTCTCTTGTACAGAAACTTATTTAGATTACATCAGAGCAACAGCCATGCTCCTGGGAAGAAAATGAACAACTCTAGTTCTATATCCTATTTCTTAGATCAGAAAAGCTCAGGATTAATCAAATATCTAAAGATGATAAATGCTCCAAAAAACATATGAAAAGAAGATATGGGTAAATAAATGTTATAGTCTGAGAAATCAAAAAAGACAAAAATAGTCAATAACAGGCTTAGTAAATTTGACATCTTAAACAATCTAAACATCTGTATAGGAAGGACAATATACACAATGCTGAAGGAAAATTGATAGACTGGGAAATTTTTGTAATGTTTATGACAAATACATTAAGACTTCATCATATTAGGGACTTTAAGATATTTCAGAGGGAAGAACATTCTGCTTTTTTTTTTTTTTGGTTTTTCGAGACAGGGTTTCTCTGTTTAACAGCTCTGGCTGTCCTGGAATCGCTTTGTAGACCAGGCTGGCCTCGAACTCGCAAAGATCCGCCTGCCTCTGCCTCCCAAGTGCTGGGATTAAAGGCGTGCGCCACCACCGCCCGGCCGAACATTCTGCTTTTATCTACCTAAAGGAGATGAACTCATTACACCCATGTTTTACACATCTTTGTCTGTCTAACACCATCCATAACATGTGCTATCAACAGGTGACTGGCATGCTTACACAATAGACAGCTAGAAAAAGGGTGAAATCCCTTCATTTGCAACAATATGGATGGAACCAGAGGTCTTCCGTTAACTGAAGTAACCCTGACACACAAAAGCAAACACCATATAGTCTCACTCACTTGTAGAAGCTAAAAAGTCCATCTTATGCAATGATAGGGTGGAACAGTAGTCACTAGGAAGGGGAAGGGCAAAGAGGAAAGGAGCAGAGAGAAGCTCCATGGGGTACCATCTAACTTCTCTATGTTAACAATGCTAAACAGGATTCATTTGTGTTTCTGTAGCACAGTAGGACAACTGTCTGCAATAATGTATACTAAAATTTGAAATAATAACAAAGGTGCACATTTTCCAACATATAAAAACATAGGTGGTGTGCTTATTACCCTAACATCATTATGTACATGTAACAAATTACTGTAATATAAACTGTCTAAGTACTGTCTGTATCTAAACTTGAAAAATAAAAGGAAAACAATGTCATTATTAATACCTTTTGATTTATCCATGTATAGTTGGAGCTTCTCCTATGGTATAAAAAACATCAGAATGCATGTACCATGGACTACAGATGGAACAGGTGATTCACATTCTCTCTATCTCTGTCTGTCTCTCTGTCTCTGTTGCTCTCTCTCCCCTTTCCCCCTTTCTAGTGTGTGTGTGTGTGCATGTTGGGGTTTATGTAAATGGCCATTCAATATTAGAACATGTTCAACTTCATGGATAATGAAATGGAAATTTAAACTAGAACTGGCTCTTTGCATACTGTGCCATTGAGGAGTCCAAGACTGGTATACTCGGCATAAATGAAGGTTGGGGCAATAGTTGTTCACACGTAGGTGGGATAAAAGCCGCTGAGAGGGTAGACAGGCCATGTGTAGCATACATTAGGTGTATTTTCTCTTTAACAGAAAAAAAAATTTAAATGTGTCCTGAGTCAGGAATCCGAAACCTGTGCAGATGTGTATAAGGTCAATAGTCAAGTGTGCTTACAGGAGAGAAAAGATGAGGGTAGAAAAGAAAAAATACAGAAGTCAAGAATGGCTTAACTAAATCATGGCACTTAGAACTCAGCATAATGAAGTTACTTTAGTTATGGTTTAGAATGTGTTTGTTGAAAATAAGAAAACATATCATAGAAGAGTATGGAAATGTAATCCCACAAATATACCATTGTGCCAGTGTGTGTGGTGCAGACAGCAAATGCTGTCTACACAATTTATTGAGTCAGGGAAGAATCCGTAAATCATAATGAGAAAGCAACAGAATTAAGGAGGAATAAGAGTCTTCTTGTGATTTTTCTAATTATTCAGGTAAAGTGTGCTTATCATAATAAAATATGAAAATTTATAAGCAGGAAAATGAAAGCTAGCTATAATAGTATCAAGAGAAGAGTCATTAATAATTAAAGATGTGTCACTTTTTCTTTTACTATAACACTCATTTTGAAAAAAATATCATTATAGTGAGTATGCAAACAATACTGAATCCAAACTTATCACTCTACATTATATAAGCTGTCCCCCATGCCATACACTATTCCAACAGTTGATAAACTACTGCATATTATTCTGTTGCAAGTGAGTATAATTTATTTAACCATTTCATCTAAAAATTATGAAGTTTAACAAGTAATCTTAAAATGTATTGCAAACTAATTGTATTACAATAAATTGACAAATGTGCAAATGAAGAAACAGGGAAAAATTCTAGCTAAAAACAATAATGCGCATGCTGCCGCTCTGTTAACCAATGCTGCTCATTGGTTAGGGTTGGAGGGTAGAAACACAATTTAACAAAAGTGGCAACACAATATGGGCATTTCACTGAGGATAAAAACCAGGAAGTTGGGGGATCCAAGATGGCGGCAGTCAGCAGGGACACACTGTGAGATGGGGGGAAAATAGCTACAACATCATAGAAACATAAACAAGCTGAGCAACATCCTGAGAAGCATGAACCCACTGGGTCACACCTGGTGAGCCCAGAGACTAGTGGGGGTCCCTTGTGGGACCCTCAGACACTCAGGTAAGCAGACCTACCCAGGCCACAGTGCGGAGGGGGCATGGGGCACAGCACAGAACCCAGCCAGGACACAGGCAAAGGCACAGAGCAGCGTGGAACCAGACAGTACCACAAGGAGCAGCACCGAGGGGACTCCAGACGTGGCGTAGTGCAGAACCCAGGCCAGGAGCAAGCCCCAGAAGTGGGCAAAAGCCACTCAAAGAATCAGCAAGTGGACAGGCTCAGGCCCAAAGCAGAGGTCAATGGCTTGGGGCACAGTCTGGGGCCCAGAGCAGAGGTTAGTGGCGAGGGACACAGACTCAGGGTCCAAAGCGGAGACCAGCGGCATGGGGTGGAGGTCCCCGTACAGAGCAAAGGCCAGCACGGACCCTGCCCCAGAAGTGGGCAAAATCCACACAGCTGCTGGCAGGGAGGCACAAACATATCTGGGCCTACCCAGAAAGGTTTTGGACATAAAGATCCCTCTACTGGATATACAAACACTTGGAAGAACGTTGTGCTCAAACAGGGCAGAGGGCTGCTCTTCCTGCACTGGTACAGTCTCCTGCAGATCTGATCACTGCAGGGTCTTGGGAAGTAGCCCCAACAGCCAGATAGAGGTACCTCCCGGCTACCTGATCACCCAATATTCACACGGTCATTGCAGCACCCTAAAGAGGACCGGCAGTGCTACAGAAACTGTCCAGAAGACATCAGGAATAATCAGATTAGGGAAACCAGATGGCTAAAGGTCAGCGAAAGAACAAAACTGACAAAACTCAGGGAAATATGACTCCAATGAAATTCAGCGAGGTTAACATAGTAAGCCCTGCACAACCCACCACAGCTGAAACACACGAAAATGATCACAAATCTATACTTAGGAAAATGATGGAGTCCTTTCAAGAAGAAATGAAAACACTGAAAGAATACAAAGAATTCTCAATTTTACAAATAAAAGCATTGGAGAATACCATTAGAGACCTCCAAGCCAATGCAGCCCAACATGAACAGGAAATAGACAAGGCAATGAAAGATTCAAAAGATTTGAAAGATTTACAGACAAAGACAAGCAAATTGGAACAGGAAATGTATAAAATGGTTCAAGACTTGAAATTGGAAGTAGAAGCAATAAAGAAAACACAATCAGAGTTAATGCTGGAGATGGAGAATCAAGGAAAGAGAATAGGAACTACAGACATGAGTTTGAAAAATAAGATACAAGAGATGGAAGACAGGATCTCAGGTGTGGAAGATTCGATGGAAGAAATCAGTACAACAACCAAAGAAAATGAGAAATCTAAAAAAGTTCTCACCCATAACATCCAAGAAATCAAGGACTCAAAGAAAAGACAGAACCTAAGAATTATAGGCATAAATGTTGGGGTAGTGTTAAGCATTCTAAATGTTAATTAATTGGTCCTGCTTGCTGTCTGTTACTTACATTGGCTCTGATTGGTTAAATAAAATGCCAAGGCCTGAGATTGGGCAAAGACAGAGAAAGGTGGGACTTCCTGGGATTAGAGCAGGAAGCCTGCACTTTAGACAGAGGATTCAACATTCCAGCCAGCAGCAGGAAGAAAAACATTCCAGCCAACAGTAGGAAGATTAAAGCATTCCAGCCAGGAGCAGCAGGAGGCACACACCATGGGTTAGAAAAAAGAACCTCATTCCACATGGCCAGGAACATCGGCATATTGTGGAGACTGGCAGTCCAAGGGGACGTATGTATGTATGGGGTCATATTTGGGTAACAGAATTAAGAGCTAGCTTAGATGAGCCAGGATTGCACAACTCAGGCCAAGGCTTGTAAAAATATATGCGGTGTCTGTGTGCTCATTTATAATGTCGGGTTAAGGATTAGCCGCCGAACCAATTACCAATAATATAAATACTGGGTAAATAATTTAATTAGCCATATTTCTTTTACACATAAACGAAAGAGAAGACTCCCGACTCCAAGGTCCAGGAAACACCTTGAATAAAATCATGGAAGAAAATTTTCCAAACTTAAGTAAAGAGATGCCAATAAAATTCCAAGAAGCATACAGAACACCGAACAGATTAGATCAGAAAAGAAACTCCTCTTGCCACATAATAATTGAAACTCCAAATGTACAGAACAAAGAAAAAATATTAAAAGCTGTAAGAGAAAAAGGTCAAGTAACATATAATGACAGACCCATCAGAATTACACCTGACTTCTCCTCAGAAACTTTAAAAGCTAGAAGGGCCTGGTCAGATATACTACAAGTCCTGAGAGATCATAGGTGCCCAGCCAGACTACTTTACCCAGCAAAACTCTCTATCAACATAGATGGAGAAAACAAGATATTCCATGACAAAATCAAATTTAAACAGTATCTGCCCACAAATCCAGCCCTACAGAAGATTTTAGAAGGAAAATTCCAACCCGGAGAAGGTAATTACACCCAAGAAAACAGAGGAAGCAAAAACCTCCACTGCAGCTAAACCAAAAGAAACACACAAACACCACCTACACCAAAATAATAAGAAATAACAACCTTTGGTCATTAATATCCATCAACATCAATGGACTCAACTCCCCAATAAAAAGACACAGGCTTACAGAATGGATCTGTAAACAAGATCCATTATTTTACTGCATACAAGAAATGCATCTCACTAACAAAGATAAATGCTACCTCATAGTAAAGGGCTAGGAAAAGGTTTTCAAAGCAAATGGACCCAGGAAGCAAGCTAGAGTAGCCATCTTAATATCAAATAAAATAGACTTTCAACTGAAGTTAATCAAAAAAAGATAGAGAAGGGCATTACATACTTGTTAAAGGAAATATTCATCAAGAGGACATCTCAGTATTGAATATCCATGACCCAATACAAGGGCACCTACATTTGTAGAAGAAACTCTTCTAAAACTTAAATCGCACATTGATCTCCACACATTAGTAGTGGAAGATTTCAATACACCACTCACAGCAATGGACAGGTCATTAAGACAGAAACCAAACAGAGAAATAGTGAGTCTAACAGAGCTCATGAACCAAATGGATCTATGGTAGATATGGCAGATATCTACAGAACCTTGGACCCAAACACAAAAGAATACACCTTCTTCTCAGCACCCCATGGAACCTTCTCCAAAATCGACCATATTGGACACAAAGCAAAACTCAAGAGATACAAGAAAATTGAAATAACCCTTTGTATCTTATCAGACCACCATGGAATAAAGCTGGACTTCAACAACAAATGAAATAACAGAAAGCCTACACACTCATGGAAACTGAACAATTCTTTATGGAAGGAAATCAAAGACTTGTTAAAATCCAACAAAAATGGGCTGAGACAGAAATTAGTGAAACAACCTTCTTCACAATAGCCACAAACAATATAAAATACCTGGGGGTAACTCTAACCAAGCAAGTAAAAGACCTGTATGATAAGAACTTCAAGTCCTTGAAGAAAGAAATTGAAGAGGCCATCAGAAGATGGAAAGATCTCCCATGCTCATGGATAGGTAGGATCAACATAATAAAAATGGCCATTCTACCAAAAGCAATATACAGATTCAATGCAATTCCTATAAAAAATACCAACACAATTCTTTATAGACCTGGAAAAGGTAATTCTCAACTTCATATGGAATAACAAAAAAACACAGAATAGCTAAATCAATCCTGTACTATAAAAAAAGATCTGGAAGTATCACCATCCCTGATTTCAAGCTGTACCACAGAGCAATAGTAATAAAAACAACATGGTACTGGTATAGAAACAGACCAGTGGATCAATGGAATCAAACTGAAGACCCAGAGATGAACCCACATACCTATGGTCACTTACTTTTTGACAAAGAAGCCAAAACCATAGAATGGAAAAAGGACAGCATCTTCAACAAATGGTGCTGGTCCAAATGGATGTCCACATGTAAAAGAATGAAATTAGACCCATACTTATCACCTTGTACAAAACTTATCTCCAAGTGGATCAAAGACCTTAACATAAGGCCAGATACACTAAATCTATTAGAAGTGAAAGTGGGGAAAACTCTCGAACTCATAGGCACAGGTGACAACTTCCTGAACAGAACACCAACAGCTCAGGCTCTAAGACCAACAATCAATAAATGGGACCTCATGGAACTTAAAAGCTTCTGTAAGGCAAAAGACACTGTCATTCGAACAAAATGGCAACCTACAGATTGGGAGAAAATCTTCACCAACCCCACATCTGACCGAGGGCTAATATGCAAAATTTACAAAGATCTCAAGAAATTAAATGCCAAGAAACCAAATAATACAATCAAAAAATGGAGAACAGAGCTAAACAGAATTCACAAAGGCAGAATCCATAATGGCTGAGAGACACTTGAAGAAATGCTCAGTATCCTTAATCATCAGAAAAATGCAACTCAAGACAACTCTGAGATTCCATCTCACACCTGTCAGAATGGCTAAGATCAAAAGCTCAAATGACAACATATGCTGGCAAGGTTGTGGAGAAAGGGGAACTCTTCCTCCATTGCTGGTGGGAATGCAGACTTGTGCAACCACTATGGAGGTCAGTGTGGCAATATCTTAGAAAACTTGGAATAGCTCTGCCTCGGGACCCAGCCATATCACTTCTGGGTATACATCCAAATGATTCCTCACCAAATCACAAGGAAGTTTCCTCATATATGTTCATAGCAGCCTTATTTGTAATAGCTAGAAACTGGAAACAACCCAGGTGTCCCTCAGCAGAGGAATGGATTAAAAAACTGTGGTACATCTACACAATGGAATACTACTCAGCCATCAGAAACAACAAAATCATACAATTTGCAGCCAAATGGATGGAACTAGAGAAGCTCATCCTGAGTGAACTAACGCAGACTCAGAAGGATGCACGTGACATCTATTAACTTATAATCCAATTTTAGCCATATAGTACAGGATAACTATACTACAACCAATGCATGATGGGGAACATGAACATAGACTTTTTCATCCTGTCAATGAGACCCTTTGCCCTAGTGGTGCTGCCTTGTAGACCCCCAGTGTATGCGGAAGCTCTTGGCCCTCATATGACTGCTGAAGTGGGTGGGGGCAGGGGACTGTTATGTAGGGACACTCCACTCCAGAGGAAAGGGATAGAAGGGATAGGGGGTAGAGGGTGGCAGGGCGGGACCGGGAGGAGTGGAAAGAGAACACTGTGATGGAGATGTAACCTGAAGTAATAAGTAAATATTAAAAACGAAAAGAAAAGAAAAAAACAGGAATACAATTTAAAGTAGAGGAAGGCATTTTATGCTATTAGTTTTAAATTAAAGATTTTATTAAAAATATTCTGAACAAATAAGGGTATACCAACTGCTTCAGGGCTTTAGCTTTTTCAAGTTGATAATGTCAGAAGCATTTGTTTAAGTTCACTTAAGCTATGGAGTCCTTTGTAATCTCAAAGGCCACTGATCATTTCTGTATGTCTGTGTTCTGCCACGTCACGTGCAAGTTTTATGCTTTTTAATTCATGGTTACAGAAATTAAAGTATGGTTTCTAATGTGAAAAAAAAAAAAAAAGAACCAGGAAGACAGCATCTGCTGCTGTGTGAAAGCTGAAACAGACTTCCATGGATTCTGGGAAATCAGTCAAATAAACAAATGGTAGTATAGCCGTTGGGGCTATTCTACAAAATTGCCACACAGACATAGATATAGAACAATTTCTAAGGGAAATTATATGGAAATGTTAAGTTGTAGAATCCATAAATAACTCACAAAATTCGTTTTACGAATGCAAGAACAAACACAGGAAGAAGATTGTGAATAACAATCACTGAGAACTGAACAGATAAGTGGCAGTTGGTATCTTGGCTACTTGCCTACTGCTGCAGTAAAACATCACAACCAAGGCAACTCATAAAAGAAACAGTTTAACTGGGTGTATAGTTATGTAAGAGTTCATGATGGTGGAGTGAGGGCACAAAGGTTGGTGCCTGGAACAGCAGCTGAGAGCTTACATCTTGATCCACCAACAGGAGGCAGAGAAAGAAGAGTCAGGAAATGGCAGGAATCTTTTGAAACCTCAAATCCCACCCCCAGGGGCATACCCCCTCCAACAAGGCCTCCCCTCCTTATCCTTCCCACATGAGCCTATGGGGACATTCACATTAAACCACCACACTTAAGGACCTTCAATTTTTACTATTTTGTGCATCCATGTTATTCATATTTTACAGAAAGACCAATTTTTAATTTTAATAGAAAAAAAGAAAACTCTTTAAAGAAAAAAAAACTATAGGTTTACAATCTGTGAGAAATGTCATAGCAGGCAGTTTTAGGTACAAACTCAAAACCTCAAATATTACAAGGAAAAAAATTTTTAAGCTACCCAGGTTCAGGAAATTACACACAACCTCTGTATTTGACTTCACAATGGAAAACTGTGACAAGCCACTTCAAATTTAGAGAAGCTGTGAAGGTGCCTCAGAGAAAGTAGAGACCAAAAGGCCAGACCTCACTTAGAAACAACACATTTGTATGTTATTGATGAATATTCAAACATGAAGTAAACATGCCCTTATGACCTACCCCACCGGTGGGACAGGTGCTTTGCTCGTTGTCACAAGACTCTCCCGTGTTGATGCAATGCGGGCCAAGAATGTTGGGTGACACATCTCCAAGATTTGATGAAGCAAAGCCTGCTATGAATGGCCCCTGCCAAAATAAATCCACCATCAAACTTTTACTTTTTTCTTTAATAATGACTTCTATAAAAACACACTCGATCCACCCATAAAAGTTCTGTGTATGAACACACATGTGTGGATAGGTATAGAGGTCAAATTAGTTGTCATTACTCAGAAACCATCCTCCTCATTCAGTTTTGGTTGGTTGGTTTTTGAGACAAAATCTCTCACAAACTTGTCATGCACTGGTTAGGCTATGGTAGCTGACCAGCTCCAAGGATTCACCTGCCACTGCCTCTCAAATACTGAGATTACACACATGCCCAAATTTTGGCTTGAATTCTGGGGATTCAACTCATGTGCAGGAAGCATTTTGCCACTGAGCCACCTCTCCATCCCTCAGGCAAAATTATATACAGACAAGAAAAAGATAGACAACATTCTGAGACCATTTTTACTTCCAAAAAAGCTCATGTTGCCATCAACATGTTTATTATTACTGAAAAGGAATCCAGCTGGGCATGGTGGCTCATGCCTTTAATCCCAGCATTTAGGAGGCAGAAGCAGGCGAATCTCTGTGAGTTCAATGCCAGCCTGGTCTACAAAGTGAGTACAGGATAAGCAGAGTTGTTACACAGAGAAACCCTGTCTCTAAACACCCCCCCCAAAAAAAAGAGAAAAAAAAATCCACTATTAACAAAAGTTTTCAAAGGAGTCTTTCAAAGGCATACCTTCCTCTAACACAATTTGACAAGAAATGCAGAGTACATAAAGTTACAAAATGTGGAGCCATCCATCTAAGGTCTGGTGCTTTACCTGAAGCCCAGAAATCTACTTGCCCTTGACATTCACCACCTAGTCTGGCCCCTAAAAAAAAAGCTCCTCTTTTCTTAAACCAGATTAGAGACAGACCAGGCATCCATCTGGACCCACTTTGTCCACTGTTCCCCAGTAAACATCTCCAGTTTTCTTAGAGAAAGACATGTATCAGGGCCTTTCTAAAGTATAAATGAGAACCTCTCTCTCCGAATTGCATAGTGGTACTTGCAATCCTGAAAGTTGTAGGCTAAAAATGCAAAAATCATAAATTCAAGGTCAATGTAGACTACACAATAAGATCTTCTCAAAAATAGAATAAAAAGGGAAGGAGGGAAGGAAGAGGGAACAAAGGACAGTAGGAAGAAAGAAAGGAAGGAACTGTGGGAGGCAAGGAGAAGGGAAAAAGCAGGCTAAAATTAAATACAAGCTAAAAAAAAGAGGAAATAGAGGGTTTTTTGTTTTGTTTGAGTTTTTTTGTTTTTGCTTTGTTGTTATTGTTGTTGTTTTAGAAAGGAGCTAAAAAATCAGATTCTTTTTTTAATGAGGTGACTGTCTATATAATGGAAACTTTGCTCTTCACTAGGCCCTTGGACTCTCGTAATCTTTATTCTTCTATATCTGGTGTTTGCAACCAGCGGCCAAAGCAGTGCCTCACCTCCCTTGTCTATCTGCAGTCACTAGTGACTCAGTTTAGGAGGTTCATGTAGTAGGTGAATTGGCTTCCGGATTCCTGATCTCATTACTAGATAAATTTCAAGTTCACAGGTGTATGGGTTAGGGTTGCTGATGACTTAGACTTTTTTTTTTAATGTGTATGGGTGTTTTGCCTGCATGTATGTCCATGCACCATGTGCATATCTGGTGCCTGTGGAGACTGGAAGACGATGTTAGATTCCCTGGGACTGGAGTTACAGAGAGCTGTGAGCTGCCATGTGGGTTCTGGGAATAGAGCCTGGGTCTTCTTGAAGAGTAGCCAGTGCTCTTAACTGCTAAGCCATCTCTCCAGTCCTTTAGGTTTTATTGAAAAAAATAACACAGCAAGCTCCTTGAAAGGAATGTTTTCTTTAGGAAAACCTGAATCAATAAAATGGTCTCATAGTCTGTCTCCATTCATGGTTTTACATCACTAAGAAAGTGCATAATACTCTTATAGCACTAAAAATTAAAGTTACCATCAGTCCAGTACAACATATTACCAGTTTTTTTCAAGGGCTATAAAAATATAGAACAAAAAATGCTACAAAAATATAAACAGATCTTTCTTATGTAATTTGTTGTAAATTTATGAAGCCTTCAATGTAAGAAACATCTGCTGTGAAGAAAAAATGGTACCTTTATCATTTGAAACATTTCTTTCCATATTGCAAATAGGTAGATAGGTAGGTAGGTAGGTAGGTAGGTAGATGATTGATAGGTAAATAGATGGATAGATTAGATAGATAGATAGATAGATAGATAGATAGATAGATAGATAGATAGAT
>CAJQZJ010032076.1:10370367-10408588 GCA_907164525.1 Lophiomys imhausi
CTTAATAGTAGCATCATGATGGCACTGATGCTACTATTATTGATATTCTGAAATGATGATCATAAGAAAAACATAAAAATCTGTGAGCATGAATATGTATGGGTCCTATGCAATGTTACAAAAACAAAAACAGTGGATGCCACCCATGCATCTAAACCAATACATGAGCCTAAAATGATTAAGTGTGGAAACTCTGCCCTCTAGTGGCCGAGACTGATGATCATTAAATGCTCATAAGCATGTCTATTTCCCAAGACGACTTGAAGGGTGGTGGGGCATGTGAACCTTTCTGACTAATGATGTGCTTACAGAAGGACCAACCTATCCACATTAGATTCCCATAAACCTTC
The DNA here is from genome assembly GCA_907164525.1 of Lophiomys imhausi. NCBI lineage: Eukaryota > Metazoa > Chordata > Mammalia > Rodentia > Muridae > Lophiomys > Lophiomys imhausi. The sequence continues at coordinate 10,370,718 of CAJQZJ010032076.1, forward strand.
ACGGTGTTGAGCTACTGGAGTTTCATGCTCTGCCTGCTATGGTATTTGACATGAATTATTGAGATAAAGAAAACTGAGTCGCCTCCCATACAATTCTTCTTACCTCACCCCTACTGGGTAGGTAAATTTGGGGAAAAGAGTAGAAAAGATGTCTCATTAAATTATACCAGAAGCACTCTTTGGACCATAATTTGACACCAATGGAACCCAAATCTTTCTTAAATGTTCACATAGAGGAAAGACAGTGAACTGCAGCCAAAGGAGGCTTTCTGAGTTTAATGAGGACAGCATCCTCAGGGGAATTCACCGTCGCTGCACCCGAGAAGAGAAGAACATCATCAACTGTCCCTTTTCTTTGTCCCCAAAAATCCTGCCCAAGAAATGTCCTTGCTGTAATGATATTAGGGAGATACTTCATAGGTGAATCCCGGGAAGTAATAACAAGCAAAGTCCTATCCTTATGGTATGAACAAGAAGTCAACAAACGAAAAAGATGTCAACAAATCAACAAACGAAAAAGAAGATGTCAACAACAGTAGTTGGTGGGGGCAGGGGTTGTTTGTTTTGAAAAGTCAGGTCTCACTAGGAATTGAAGAAATTCGAAGGAAAAAACAGTACCTTGACTTTCCCAAGTCTGTTTCTTGGGAGGAGTTGTGATGGGTGATGCCATGGGGACTAGCAAGAGTCTGAGAGTCAACACTCAGCTGAGTTTGCAGCAGGAGCAGAAGGAAGGGACCCCTGCACAGGGAGGGCTCTTTGGTAAGGTATAGCCAGAGCTTTAAAGCTAAGTACTCCCCTGGCTCACTGCGCCAACTTCAAGGTAAGAATGAAAGAAATCTCTGGCATATGCAGATTTGTTGAAGAATTGTTATCACAATGACTAGACAAATATATTCCCACATGATATGATGTTTAGATTTGAATTGAAACATATAATGGAATGCATTCTCTTATGAACATTTTATATATATATATATGAATACTACTTAAAAAGCTTTTAAATGATAATTCAAAAATATTAATATTGAAATATATCTATAAAGTATTGTAAATTAAAATTTGTTTTTAAAAACTATGTATTCTTATATATTTATATACATATATATATATAATAAAATTTCACTTTACAAAGTAACAAATTAGCAAAAGTTTAAAGTGACTGGGCCACAAAACATTTGCAGAAGTTATTTCCGATCCTCAAGATTAACAGATGAGTTTTATTTAAATTTTTTTCCTTAGGGTTCACAATTTGAGAACTGTATGAGTGAGAAAGTTTTTAAATAACAAGAAATTATGGCACTGGGACAATGTCACTGCTAAAATCACAGGACCAGGGTTAGAGAAGGATGTCTTGGTTGTTAAGGGGGACCATCAAGGTCTCGTGATACAAGAAACACTTATTTCATAAGAAATAATAAATCACCCTGTGTGGCATCACTGAAAAATATAATATGCCATGTAAAGGCAGTTCTTAAATCTCTCCCAGTTCAAAAGTGAGAGTTGAAACAAGAGTAAAGTATTGAAGACAAGAAACAAATCACACACAGTAGGAAGCACATGGAAGTCCAGATATAGAACGATCAATTTCTGAGAACAGACTGAACTCACCTGTGGGATGATGGAGATTGTCATGTTTAAAACAAAAGTGTACAAAGTTTACAAGCAACACCCTCAAGCAAAAGAACAAAGAAAGCTTAAAAATGACTTTCAAAAATATATCAAGACCTCTACCCTGCCAAGGGGTGAATTAATTATATTTAAGAAAACTGCACAGACTTTGAGACAAAAAGCATGAAGATATGAAGAGGGTTGCCACAAAAATCAAACAAGATTCACACAAGCACATCATGTCCAAGAATCTTTTTAGCCATATCAGTGTGAGAACATAGTATTGTTGATATTCTTCACGGTATTTTAAATTTTTAGTGCTTGGTGAGTGAAATCAGGCAAGCACCCACCCTTACCACATGTCCTTTTATTCACACATATTTTTTTACGGCCATTTTCATATGGGAAGATTAACTCTTAACCACAGTGGGCTTACAGTAGGATAACTATGTAATTGTTTTTATTTTTCCTACCTACTTTCTTAATCTTTTTGTGTTTCTTACATTGAACACATTTTATTGATATACTGAAAAATGAAATTTGGGTGGGAAAAAACAATAACCCCACAGATTTCTGGTTAAGAACTTTCCAGGCACTCAACAATGAGGTAAGTTCAAAGTCTTCTGTCTACTGGTATTTATGGTTTTGTTTTCCAAAGCTGGGACACACTCTGTTATCAGTCAAGGGTCATTACTCTGCCATCTGAAAGCCCTTATCAAACACCTTCCTTTCCAAGAACATGTACCAGGCCTAGCAGGAGGCACACAGTCACCTTGATTTCACTGGAAAAGAACAAGGCACAGAAGGAAGATCGGGGCAGAGAGCCAGTGCTGGGTTTCAGAGCTATTCAGAAACAGGCAGGACAGGAAAGAACCACAGAGCTTTCCAAAGCAGGGCTAAGGATGGTGGAGAAGAAACGGATGAGGTGAATGGAGAAAGAAAGAAAGAAAAAAAAGACAAGATGAAGACCAGTTAGTAAACTAAGCTGGGCATGATGGTACATGCCTGCAATTTTTGCATTGGGGAGCCTGAGCCAAGAGGACCCTGCTACACATGGGACCCTGTCTCAATACATTAAAAATGGCTTCTTGAAAAGACGTAACTAAAATTTTATTATTTAGCATTTGAGTGAGGTCAAGCAAACTGAGGGGAAAGTAGAAAAGAGGTTAGACAAGAGGGAGCCACTGAGAACAACCAGGCACTGTGACTCTGGCCAAGATTCATGCAAGCACATCATGTTCTACAAGGCCAGATCATTTGTGTGTTCCTAAACACACACTTTGGACTTTGGGAAGTTCCTACACAAATTATTGCAAGAGTTTTCACATCTCGGGGGCTCTTGTTTTTAAAATCTTCCTTCAAAGTACACCCTTCCAGGGTCCCTTGGTGTAAAAATCAAAGGGTTTGCAAAATACGAACTAGAAGACAATGGAGATGGAGTAACCACTCACGGGGGGTGGGGGAGGATGGGGAATAGAGAAGAAAATAGGGCTAGCAAAGGGGAGGGTCTAGGGAAGAAGGTGAGGAAGGGAAGGAGGGGGATGGGAGAGAGGGAGGGAGGGAGGAAGAAGCCAAGGAAGGAAAGAGTGCATTCTGCTGCTGCAGAGGGAAGGACGGCAAGACCAGGTCTGTTCTGTAGGATCATGCCTGTCATGCCTGAGGAAAGAAGCCCAAGATTTCCCAGCTGCCACTCCCAGCCTGTTCAAAGGGGCTGCCACCCATGTGGCAGGCAGGGGTTGTTTCTTCTACTCTGCAGAAATGCCCTTGTGGGATTGCTTTGCTTTGTTTGAAGGAAAGAAAAGACATGGTTTTCCTTTCTTCCGTTCTTCACTCACATGCCCTTATGTTGGGGTTTCTTAACACTCAGTCGTATTTCCTACACCGAATGACAGACAGACCAACTTCCAGAGCCTCCTAAGTAGATTATATGTATGCTGAACCTCAAATACGCCCTCTGTGTCTGGAGGGAAGTCACTTAGAGCTTTTGCTTGGTAGTGAGATGTGGGGGCAAAAAGATAGAAATATCACTTGGATCTGCCAGAGCAATGGAAACTGACAGCTACAGACATTTGTGTGGCTGGTGGACCGGTTTGACTCACATAACTTTATTTCACTGATAGATCCCCATTCTGTTAACACTTCCAACAGTCCCCATTCCTGACCTCAGATTAAAATACTTTAAGGATTCTCCATTCCCTCACTCTTCACCTAAAATTTCTCCTGGTTTGGTTGCTATTTTGTTTTGTTTTTAGTTTGGCTTTTAAAGACAAGATCTCAATATGTAGACTAGACTGGACTAAACCTTTGGACCGCTTCCTAAGTGCTGGATGAGAGGTATGTACCACCACACTGGGCAAGATAAAAATCATTACTTTATATCTAATCGGTCACTGTCTCACACATCCCGTCCCTTTGTCCTCTGATCTCTCTACACCCAGATAACCTATCAGTTGTTCAAGTGAAGCATTGTGTGCTTCTCCAAGCACGCTGAAGGTTCCTCACATCCCCCATTTTTCCAGTTAACACTCATTTCCAGCTCCATTGTTACATCCTCAGGGAAATATTTTCCAATTTTTCTGACAAATTCCTTTAAGATAGCCCTACACCCATTTCTTTCTAAACATATAGCCCAGTTATAGTTTAACTATGTAATTTCTAGCATTTAGCCCAATTATTTTATGTGTATTCTATGCTAATTCAGTGCCTTCTGTTCCTATCAGTGAGCTGCAGGTCTGTGAGAAGAGCAGCTCTGTCGGTCTATTGTGGCTCATTGCATGCACAGCATAGCCCACTATATATACATATATATACATATATATATATGTGTGTGTGTATATATATATATATTCCACCAACATGGGTAAGAGAGTGAGAGTCATCACTGTGCAGGAAGAAGACAGGATGAAATTTTGAGATATTTGACAAATTTGGACACTGGGACTCCAAGAGTGTAAGGGACTTATTCAAGGAATCCAAACACAGGCATTTAAGTTCTAAGGTATTTGGTTTCCATTTTTAAGGCCAAAGAATTAATTGATCCTTTGTCATTTATAGGGACCTACTACAGACTCACTGCCTGAAGAAAGTAGGAAAGAAGGAACTATGAGAGGATGGCTATGACACAGGGAAAATTACTTCATCTCTGTTGCTAGCTGAAGGCCACACTAGACAATTCCCATGATCTGGAATTCAGAAATATATGCATGTTGTATTTCCAAATTCCTCTCACTTTGGGATTCTGCCTGATATCAGGGACCAGCGTGTGTGTGGTGGCTAATTTACTTAGCAGCTCAGATATTTTGTTTTTATAGTGTATATGTGTTCTTCTGTGTGTGTGTGTGTGTGTGTGTGTGTGTGTGTGTGTGTGTGTGTGTGGGCCAGGTGCAGGTGAGTGTTTGCATAAGCCAGAATAGGGATCTATCTAGGTTCCCTGTAGCTAGAGGTATATGCAGAACCCAGAGAGGTGAGCCATCTGACATGGGTTCTGGGAACAGAACTTAGGACCTTTGGAAGAGCAGCGAGGGTTCTTAACTACTGAATCATCTCTCCAGTTCTGCGGATTAGATTTGACATCCTGTTTTGGATCACTTTGAATGTATTCAAAGGACAGTTATCACTGTGTGACAAGAGGCTGGAGCAGTTACATCAAGGAGGGCATGTTGGCAGCCTCAGGAACAATGGCAAGTGACTGTAGGATGGAGAAACTCCATTATGATCTTGACGCCTGACACTGAGACTTCCAGATCAGCAGCATATAGATGGGCAAAGCAGCACAGAACATCTCAGCCCCCCAAGCTGACTCCTTTAAATGCCTGATGCCATTGTCAAATGATTCAAAGCTAGTAAGTGGAATTGTAAATGACTGCGATCCCTTGGCCAAGTACTAAATAAAAAGAGGAAAGGGAAGGCTCCTTGACCACCAATTGTGAGCTACTCTGCAAAACTAATTAGAGACAAATGTTCTGTGCTGATCCTCTGCTAACAGTCTCTACAAACTAGAACTAGAAGCCCACTTCCCTTTCACACCTTATCCTAGGCACACACTGTACCCCAACTCACAGTATTTCAAGCCTCCCTGAGAAATCCTTGACTCCTTCCAAGTCCAGCTCAAGGAACGCTCTTGAAATAACTCAGTACCATGTTCCCCAATGCCTTATAGCATTAATTAACACAGTTCACTAATTCATTCATCATTCATTAATGAGCACAGAGGTTATTCTGATCATCTCATTTATCTTGTGGTCATTTGTCTAGTTTATCTCCCATTGGGTCTATTGAAGGACTCACTTCAGCCAATAGTATGCTTGGGATCAGACCATCACATAGCCCATCTCTAAAGTCACATAGCTGAGAAGATGACAGCCCAGAGGGGACCCAAGACATTTGACTGCGGCACCAAGCATTGCCAGAAACTTTCTGAGGGCATTTCACATCACTTTTAAGTCCAAAGGCCAAAGTCTTTATACCAATGCTTGCCACCTACTCAATTCCTAGATCAGTTCAATCTCCTTGAGCAAAACTTCATATGAAGACAAATACCCTCTCTTTGAAGAAAACTAAGTCTATGTTTTTCAGCATGGTATCCCTATCAGATAACTGTGTCAAAAATCTGTACTACGCTGCAATGTTGCCTCCTCTCTGTCCTTGGGTGATACCAACTCAGTTTTTATGCCTAGTGGGCATTGTCCTGCATTAAACATTGTCCTTAAGAAAACACAGCACAGAAGTTCACATACTAGATCTTGATAATGTGACAAGCAATAACATCTACTGCCTTGCCAGCTGTGGTAGCACACAGCAGCACTCAGTAGGGCTGAGGCAAGAAGATGGCTAGTTCATGGCCAACCTAGGCTACACAGCAAGTTCAAGTCAGCCTGAGCTTTATCATAAGATCCTGTCTCAAACCTCAAAGGCTAGGGATGAAGCTTAGTGGTACAGTAATAGCCTAACATGTATAAGACTCTGGGCTCTATCTTTAGAACCATGAAAATCAAAACAAAACAACTTTACTGAGTCTTTAAAGCATGTGCCAGACATACATAGCCTGAGATTACCTCTGAAATCCCTCACTTGAGTAATCCTTATATTAATACTTCACACGTGAATTGCTCAACCCTTAGAGGCTAAGAACCATGTCTCAGTTCTCATGACTGAACCCAGCTATGTCTGATGCCAAGGCTGGACTTCTAACCACAAGACTAATTCTCGGCATTTGATGCCACTCGTCTAGTCTCTTTCTTTTCCCTAGAAAAATGAAAAGAAAGTAATAAAGGGGAAGGAAAGAAGAAAGGAAAGGAAGGAGAGAGGGAGGGAGGGAGGGAGAGAAAAAGACACAGAGAGACAGATAGAGAAGTAAAGGAAGGAAGAGTAAAAAAGAAAGAGGATGGAATACCTGATAAGGCCCAAGTCTTCTCCATTCAAGTCCACCAGTTTCAAGACTACCATTTCCTTGTCTGTGTTTGAAGAATACCTGTCAGCAACATAAAGAAAAGTGGTCAATTTGTATTAGAGACTGACCCTAATCTACAACAAACAATAGAAGCAGATACAAAAACTAATAAATAGGGGTAGGTGAGATGCTCAGTGGATTCAGGCACTAGCCAGGCAAACCCAAAGACCTGTGTTTGATCTCTAGAACTCACATAAAAGTGAGAGGAGAGAACCAACTCCCAAAAGTCATCCTCTGACTGCCCCATATGTGCTGTGACATGAGTGTTCTCAAACACATATGCGTTCATGTGTGTGCATGCACACGCACATGCACACACACACACACACACACACACACACAAATAATAAATTTTAATGCATCTTGGTGAACTCCAGATGGTAAAGACCAGTCATACATTGCAGCCATTACCTCATCCTTCAGCTAAATGAGTAGGTGACAGTTATGATCAGTGGTAGGGGGCACTACATCAATGAACAGAAACTAAGATGTATATTTTAGACCATGTGTATGATACTATATAACATAGATGTGTCTCTTACAAAGAGGATTTGCAGCTGAAATGTCCACTCATATCAACTTTCAATAGAGCTCTCTTCAGAAGGTCACAGAGAATAAAAACCACAATCAATCAAAACCTGAGACTTCCAAACTCTCTCTTTTCAAGGGCAATCAGATTATAACTCCTAAAGCTAAGTAGCTTCAGAAACTATGCAAATGTAAGCTGTCAAGCAGTCAAGTTAGAGCTGAGATATCACTGTGGGCTGCCACAGTACTCACGTGGATCTTCTTGTCATTCACAAGCCTGGCTCATCACATTAAAAAAAAAAAAAAAAGATCCCTCACGCCCATTTGCTGGTCCATTTACTTATGACTGTGATATATCTGACTCTTTCTCTCAGGTTCTCTCTCATCCTTCCTTGTTCAACTCAGGGAGACTACAATGTTGCTTCTAGGTGACACATGATAAAAATAAAATAGAATTGAACCCTGCTCGTTAAACAGTGTGCTTGCACATTAAATCTCCACTTCATAGATAGAGAGTGTGAGACCCAACCAATTGAGATGAGAAGTCCTGACCAGCTACACAGTAGAAGACAATAGCTCTCAGAAGGGCCCACGGTCATCCAAGTCTCCACATGGTCCCCCACAGACAGCAGGGTACAGAGAGGATGAAAACAATCCAAGTCTGTCTCTCCATTCATTTCTTCTTTCTTCTTGCCAGAGATAAGCATACTCAATTTTTTTTTTTTTTTTTTTTTTTTTTTTTTTTTTTTTTTTTAGTGCTCTTCTGGGATCCCACCCACAACAACCAACCACTTACCAACTCCAACCATGGATTTCATTGCTCTTCCCTAAAGAAGATACAGTAGCATTGCCTTGATGATGTCCCCTCTCACCTTGCTCTCTCTGATGGTGGATTCTGAAGGTAAGAAGAGGGGCTTCGGTTGATCTGCACATTAGCAACATTTCCTTTGTTGATAAGAATTTTGCCTGGTTTAAGATTTGCATGTGCTATCTCAATGCTCTGAAAGGTTTAAAAAAAAGTGTTGTAAACTTATGCATCTTTGTGGAGATGATGAACAATACAAACAGGAGAGCGCAGTGACAATGTCCATTGTTTCTGGTGTGCCCTGACTGCAATATAAAAACTGGAGAATCCTAAGGCCAGTATCATTCTGGAGGTAAATGGAAATGGCCTTCGTGGTTGAAATAAGGGAAGTGCTGTGGGTAGGATGCTTCATGCTTATTAACCACACTGGAAAGAGTTCCATCTCTTGGGCTCTGCAGACTCTTTGGTCATGAAAAATTTGACATTTTAGGTGGCCAAAATGGGAAACGTTACTCCTACTTCTTTGGAATAGAATTTATTGTCATGTGTCATACAAGTATCCACCTTTCCTGTCAACTCCGCCATCCTCTTTGTTTTCAAACATTTTTAACTGAGAGCCACAGTGAAGGGAATATTTTTATCAAAACTTAATACATATTTATTTACACATTCTAAAACAATAGTTTGGTTTTTTTTTTTTTTTTTTTTTTTTTTAGTTTATACTATACTGCATTCTTACTAAGGTATGTGGCATTTCCCAATCTACTTTACTTGGTTCTTTTAGAATTAATATTCCTTATAACCCATGGCATTTATTTCATAAGTTTTTTTTTTTTTTGAGACAGGGTTTCTCTGAGTTGCCCTGGCTTTCCTAGACTCACTTTGTAGCCCAGGTTGGCCTTGAACTCACAGAGATCCCCGTGCTTCTGCCTCCTGAGTGCTGGGATTAAAGGCGTGCACCACCATGCCCGGCAATTACAGATAGCTGTGAACTGCCACATGGGTGCTGGGATTTGAACCCCGGGTCCTTTCGAAGAATAGTCAGTGCTCTTAACCACTGAGCCATTTCTCCAGCCCTATTGCATAAGCTTTTAACACATTACCAAACACAGCATAAAAATATTGTAAAGAAAAGCCTCCCTTTGTCAGCTGAATCTCTACATTTGGGTTAATTTCATGAAGAATTTAAAAATAGAGAAGGACTAAACTTTGAAGGCAAAAGAATAAAGAAGAACACTGACAAGAATCTCACACAAGAAACTGATAAGCTAGGAAACAGAGGAGAGAGGAATATACAGATGTTCACATCATGAATTGGGGAGGAGCCAGGAGGCGTGGCTAGGATCCCATGGAGAGTGTGTACCCACTCTAGACAACCTCAGAAGGATAGGCTAATGATTGGGCTCTTTCTTCCTTGAGGAAAATACAAGGATAGAATAGAATTATTTATTGCTACTTGCAGCTCCTTGGTGTTTTTTTTCCTCCTGTGATGGTAAAGAGGACAGACTGTGGGCCCCTATATTTACCAGCTGCATACAAAATGGTTATTATATCTTTACATGATGGCATGGAGTTGCTGCTAAACACAGACTCATCTTCCTGGCTTAATAGCCCACAGCTCAGGGCTAGAAGCAAAGGTGAGTTAGGGCCCGGTATCATAGTACACACCAGCATTTCCAGCACACTGGAGGAGGCTGCAGCTGTAGAATAGCAAGAATAGAACAGCCGAGGCTGCACAGTGAGACTCTATCAGAAGAAAGGGAAAGAAGGTAGGAAGGAAGAATCTCATACAAGAAAATGATAAGCTAGGAGACAGAGGAAAGAGGTGTAAAGGTGCCCAGGTCAGGAATGGGAAAGGAAATGGGGGGAGGAAGTGACAAGGGAGGTTGGAAACAAGGGGAGGGAGAGAAAAAGGAAAGAAAGGAGTCTTGGAAGAGTGAGTGCTAATCAGTGGCTGAAAAGCCACACCTGATGGATTCGGAAATTAACTGCTAGGAGATATTTCTTTGGATCGATAGGATGCCCAACGGCCTTCAGATAACCCTGCCTTTTTCATTAATTCTGCTTACTAGCTAACATAAATCATGAAAATCACTATGCTGCTTAACTTACAGAAAGTAGTGTATTTGCAACCAACCTTCTGAGGTGAAGATCTGCGGCAGGTGCTCTAGCCACAAGAGAAAAAAGAGAGGTACATACCCTGGGTGGCAAAGGCCTCACCTAGCACTGGCCTTCTTGCATATTGCTCCCTGCCCTCACATCACCTCCTTTCCCTCCTGGTGAAAGCTCTGCCACAACTGAATCTCTGAGCTGTTCTCTCTCTTTTGGGCAGGAGGAGATTGTAGCACCCTCCCACCTTCCCACCCATTATCATTCCCTGAGGATTTGTCTCTGAGCTGTAAAGAGAGGGACCTGTTTCTGGTAACACTGAAAAAAAAAAGGAAGAAAGGTAGGCACTGAAACTAGACTCAGACCTCAGCCCTCTAGGGAATTTCTCTGTGTCACACAGAACCCTTTTTGAAACTTCTGTGAGTACAATAGGCCACAGCTGTTAGGGGCACTTTGCCTACCTTCACGATCCCAGAAACAAAGTACTGAAAGGTTCGATTGCTGAATCCTTCGCTGGCAAGTACAAAGACCGTATATTGAAAAAATCCTCCTGGACCTGAGTGTGTGTGAGTGCCACTCAGGATAACGTTGTCTCTTCGATACATGGAGCCATATTTACTCTGTAGTCTGCTCAGGACCTTGAAGGAAGACAAAACAGAACTAAGAAGAATCCTATAGCATCTCAGCAGGAAAGGGGGTTCTGAAGAGCCCAAGCACTGGTCTGTCCTGCCCACTTCCTTTTCAGCTGGCCCCTCTCTCTAAGCTGCTCATCATAGTAACAAGCTCAAAGATGACAGCAGACATTTTGTAGTTTCTTGCTATGTGGAAACATAGCATTGGCTAGGTATTTTATGTGCATTATGTTACTTAAATTATTCTTAACACCCCAAAAGTAGTTATTATTAACCTCGGTTTTCAACTGAGAACACTGGTACACAAGAGTTGATTTTTGCACTAATCTAAGGAGTAGCAGAAGCCAAACTCTAGGTCCACGTCTCTCTAACCAGAACTCTTATCTATTTTCTTTCAAAATCTAGTATTTCTTACAGATAGAAATATAGTAAGCTTGAGCCTTGAAGACGTTTTATTATAATGAAAGAGAAAGACAACAATAATTATATAATGTTATACCACACAACAAAGAATTCTATGCAGGAAAACATGGCAGGATAAAGAAAATGGTGGCAAATGGTACTTAAGAGAGGTCTTCCTGAAGACAGGCTCTGTTTGGCAGAAGATTAAAATGAAAACGGAGAAGCTGCTTCTGTTGCCTCTAGGAAAAACATCCCAAACACGGCGAATAGACTCTGCAAAGACCTCACAGCCTCATTTTGCAAGATGAAGAATTCTCTGGTCTCTAACATAGTCTGTTGCACTCCAGTGGAGGACTCCATAGGAAGAAACCATTCTGTCAGCACTAACATGCTAGGCACATGATGGAGAAACCATGCCCTTCAGGGCTTTTAAACACATAGAAACTCACCCCAGTCACACCAGTTCAGTTATTGCTTTAAGTCACTAGATCTTTTTTTTTTTTTTTATTTCATTGTTCAGCAGTAGATAAAGGACCTTTAGTAAATGTTCATTATGTTGGTCGATCAATAAACACACACATGTATGTGTAAGTACACACATATACACGCACACATCAAGAAAATACAAAAAAAAATTAAATGTTGCTGAGCAGCTAAATTATGATTCTGTTTAATCACCTATAATCTGACATTTGCTATTATTGTTGCTTCTATGTGGCATATCACTAAAACGATCCCATAAAAGTGTCAATCACAGAGCAGCCACTAGCAGTACCTCCCATGAGACAGCACAAGTAACTGGGTAGGAGCTTCTGTGCTGTGTATTCAACATGCAGAGATATCAATTTACTCTCTTCTTTTTTAACTAACAAGCTCTATCAGCTTTGCTCTAATTTTGTGGTCAATACAGCAAAACAGAAGACCATGTAAAGTATTTTGCCTCATTAACCTACCCATGCCCTCAGGGTTACCATGTGTGATGACTGTTTGCAATATCAACTGGCCACAAATTAGAATTCCCTAAGTAGTAGGCTGGAGAGATGGCTCAGTGGATAAGAACACTTGCTGCTCTTGCAAAGGACGCTGGTTCAGTCCCCAGCACCCACATGACTGCTCATAGCTGTCTATAACTCTGGTTTCTGGAGAGCTTATGCCCTCTTCTGGTCTCTGTAGAGACTGCATACATATGGTATATATATATACATACATGCAGGCAAACACTTGTTCATATAAAATAAAACAAAACTAAAAAAGAATTACAAGAATAAGGAAAAGAAAGGAGAAAGAAGATAAGGAAGAAGATGAGTAGGAGGGAGCCTCAACTGAAGAATTGTCTTAATTGCCTTCTTTTATATGGGCAGACCCATACCAAATGTGGGAAGAACCTTTGCATAGCAGCCCAGACAAGGAAACTGTTTCACCTTTTACTATCACTGCTGAATTAATGTATCCTGTTGCAGCTGCTTCAGATTTCCTTTGTTGATGTTAGAACCAGTGTTTCCAAGCTTCTGTCACTGACTGAGGACTAGCAGCTCCCCTGGAACCGTACAGTGACAGACTAGGACTGATTTCTCCCACTGCTGAGGCTCCCAGCATCAACGACCCATGCTCACCAGGTTATCAGCTTCTTAGCTGTGAGACAACTGTTGTTACTGCTTCAAAGGAAGGTGACTTCATAAAATACATGTTTTTATATCTTTTCATCCTATCAGTTCTGTTAACTCTAATTAATATGCTGTATTCCCATAAGCAATAATGTGGAAAGAGAATGACAAGCTATAGGTAGCATCCCTCTGACCAAATAGCCTTCAGCTCCATCCAAGCAAGAGTTTGTGTATTTTGTTTAACTTTACTTCTAATTCCAGGGCTTCATCCCTCCCACACATTCCCCTAGACAGTAATTGCCACACTCACTGAGAAGAAAAAAAAATCTATCAGAAGGGAAGATGACCAATGGCTGACCACCATGGAGATGAACTAAAGCCAAAGGTCACTGTTCTCACAGTTCTCCACGAGGACAGTAAGGTGGGAGAACCCAGAGAGTGGAAGTCAAGTTTAGGGCTCCCCATTCCATTCATTTTATCCTTAATAAACTCTAAGTTTGGGCTGTAGAATTAAAGACATTTCTTTATGCTACGTCAAAGGGTGAGTTCTTAAGGAAGATAGTGATTGTGAATCTTGGATTTTAGAACAATGAACAGCTACACGTCTCTTAAACCATGGCCTCTGATAGAGATTTAAGGGAAAATAAATTAAATACCAACATGATATCCATACCTGCAAATGGCTGTTATAGACAATCGTGTTCTACTTTCAAGAAAGGAAGGTTGTGTTTGTCCAGAACAAAGCAGTTGCAGTCCTTGTGTATTGCTTGCTCCTTTGTCTTCCCTTTCTGCCCCATTCTGCTGCTAACACTCTTGGAAGCATGGTTGAGTCAGTGAGAACGGCATTCTGTTTTCCTGCTTACAGCTAACAGATTGTCCCTGTCTTCATTCCATGCTGGAACTGTCATCAGTCTTAGAGCTGAGGTGGAAACCTGACCTAAGTATGCCTCATGCATGGACTTAGCTCTTTTCATTTTTCTTCTACCTTTCTTTGGAGTGACTTACAAAAACTAAGTGGGTGGCTATAAAGGCCATTCCCCTGGGCCTCAGATTGCAAGTGGTACAATAGAAATAAAAATAGGAAGAGGTGGTTAACTCAAGGTCACTGCTGACCTAAGAGCATCTAGAATCTGACCCATCAATCTCCCTCAACTTCTGTCTCCACCCCCAGTCCCTGCTGTTGCCAACCCTCTTTGATTCCTCAGAAGAGCAGTGTGATGCAGTGGTGAGGAGCCCACCCTTTAGCACCAGGATGCCTAAGTTTGCCTCCTAGCTCCGACCATTTCTCACCACGTGACCTTGGATAAGTTACTTTATTCTCTGCGACTTGGTTTCTATGTCTTCCTAGTCCCATAGTAATACCTCCTTCAAGGAGTTCAAGGGTTATTCATACCTATGGGTTATTCTGAACAGTATCTGGATCACCATGAGTACCTGGTTAGTGTTTATTCTATTTATTCCCAAATAATCTCCGTGTCCTATATAATTCAGGACCATCTGCCCATCACTGGCACTACCCACGGTAGGCTTGGCCTCCTCAGCATCAATCATTAATCTAGAAAATGCCCCCACAGGTTTGCAGACCAATCAGATGGAGACAATTTCTCATTTGATATCTCCTCTTTCCAAGTGACCAAGCTTGTGTCAAGTTGATAAAAAACTAACCAATCTACCCCCTCTCAACTTCAATGACTTAGAATTCTGCACACTCATATATTATTTCTACTATGAAAATGCTTTCCTGATTCTCATTTTCTGTATTTCCTTGTCGCCTTGTAATAGTCTTGAAAGATTATATGCCCATAAATTCTTTTATCCTACCTAACTAAATAAATAGCCTTAAGCAATATAGTGAGACCTTGCCTCAAAACAAAACACAGTGCTAAAGCTTTATGTTCCTAACTATAAATGTGGGTAGACTTGCTTAATGAACAGAACAGGGTAATTGTGTGTGTAACTGCTGAAAATGCATCAGAAAATGACTGTCATTTAGTGAACTGTCTTTCACATGGATCTTGCAGCCTGAGTCAAACCTTCACATGTCTATTCTTTGCCATCCTCATTGCAAGAGAACCCAAGCCAGGGCCATGTAGCTAAAGCTAGTCCTGAATTCCAGTTCCACAGAGTAAGTAAGATACTAAATTTATGTTGTTTTAGGCTACTATATTTTGGGTAAAATACTATATGGAAGTAGATAACTAATATAGAACTGCAGTCCAGTGATTCATGGCTACCTTTATGCTTCTGTTCGTTTCTTCCCCTAAGACTCATCTAGACTGTGGCTGTATAGGGACACAGACTGCGGCTCCTTTGGTTGTATTCTCTGCAAACTCCAGCAAAATACCTTAAAGAAATTTGGCAATAGAGGCAGTTTTCTCTCTAAAAGAATGATGTCTTTCTTAGTTGGATATGCCGTAGTTGATAGAGTACTTGCATGGTATACAGAAATCCGTGTGTTCAATCCCAACACCACATAAGCCAAGAGTAAACCTGGTACTCAGGAGGTAGAGGCAGAAAAAAAAATCATTAAGTTCAAAGTTATCCTTGAACATAGTGTGACTTTGTGACCACACAGGCTACATGAGACACTGTCTCAAATAAAGGGGCTGGGACTAATGCCTCTTTTAAGAATGTAGTTTTTTTTCATAACCCAGCTCCACTATTTGCTAATAACTGCCTTAATTTTGGACAGTGACTCCCTTTCTCTAAGATTCAGTTATTTTATCTGGGGACAGCAGCAGAGCCAGCTCAGGGCTTTATTGTTAGCGTAGAAGGGAGGAAAATACTTAATTTCCTCCTCCTCCTGTCTGCACTTGGGAGAGGCTTCCACTACACTCCCAAGATTGGCAACATGGGGTGGCGCCTTCAAGCTGTGCTGCCACCACCCTGTCCACACAGCACAGCAGCAAATCATTCAATAAGAGAGGTTGACAGAACACAAGCCCGCATGACTGACACCCAATTACTGCACTGATCGGTTGTTATACCTGTCTCTCTTTCTTATGCTTGTGAATCTGTGCACACACTCCTAGGTCATAGTCACTGCAGGATCTGAGCCCACATAAAAAGTAGCTCTGGGCCAGGGCTTTGGACCTGGCTTTGGAGACTGACAAGGGACCCATGACCATCGTTGGATTCTCCCCCTGCTTCCTCTCCTGACTGGTGTCCTCTCTCCTCTTTCTTCTTCCTCTTTCTCTGTTCCTTAAAGCCTCACGCAACAAAGGACCCTTTGTATACCTCTCTGTTAACCTCAGCTGTCTATCCAGGTAAATAGCAAGCTCTAAATTTAGGGGGGAAATCAAACAAAATTCTGTCACCGTCTACAAAAGGTTAAGATTAAGATTCTTTAAGCAATCAAAGCAGTTTCCAGATTCATCCAACAATAACCAAACATAACAACCCCTCCACGTGACCCTCACCCACTTTCTCCCGTTACCAATTCATGGTCACCCTCATTGCAAAGCTGTATTTCAGTCCTCAACAGACTCCTTATACATATTCTTAATTGTGTGAGAACTTAAGGAAGAGGTTAGTGACCAATTGGTTCTCTGACATACCTGACAAGAAGGACTAAGTAAGAATAGATGTGAACATAGGTGGGGCATAATAAGCTTCAGAGAACATTTGCATTCATAGCAGTGATAAGCCATCAGCATAACTGAAAACAAGTTATGAGAAGGAACACTTGGACTTCAATAACGAAGGACATCTGCATAATAGTTTGTGAGACTGTCAAGACCTTACTTTGAAGGTAGGAGATACTCATTAGTTGAGAAGGTTAGTGTGCAGAGTTTCCCGTTGTGGGTGCCCGCAGAGTCCTCTCCAGCCTCCCATCCCTTGTATCACTTACTTCCAGTCTGAGTCGTTGGGAAATCATGCCTAGTTCAACGGTCACAAACGCAATTCGATTTGACCCATCTGGATTGGCCAGGATGAAAGCGCGGCTGTACAGCCTGGTGAGGAGACCCTGTGCTTTCTGGCCACTTTTGCCATAGCCCATCTAAAAGAGAGAGAAAAAACACTGAAATTCTTCAGGAGCCAGGCACCATCAGACAGGAAGAGGCTGCTCAGGGACACAAAGAAAAAATCAGCTTGACTCTGTGAGATGTGTGTGAGAGAGAGAGAGAGATATTGTGTGTGTATGATTGTGTGTGTGTGTGTGGGTGGGTGGGTGATATTATGCGTGTATGATTGTGTGTGTGTGTTTCCAGAAATATAAAGAAGCCAAAATCATGATAGAGCCTTTGGTATTTGCACAGAAAAAGAGAAAGGAAAACTACTGATGAAACTGGCAGGCCCCTCTGAGGAGTGAGCAAGTAACTGCTCCATCAGGGGCTTTTCTAAGTCTTTGATGGGAAGCTTTTCTGCTGAGATATTACAAGGAAGGCACTGGTTCTCCTTCCTCTGCTGTCACTCAGCCTTTTACTCGGTCACCATTCTCTAGACTAAGCCCAGTAAGATCGTGCACTCCTGTTCCACTGCCCTTTTCTCCCCCCCCCCCCCTCAAAAGAAAAGGAGAAAAAGTAAAAGAAAATATTAAGTTAAAACTCACTCAGGTCTTTCAATGACCACCTCTCCTCTTTGCCTTCTCACTCATGAAAGTGTTCATTTAGGGTTCACAGTTCAGGTTATTCTTAAGAACAGACAGCTGGGTGTAATAAGGAGGATCGGCTAGAAGGGAACAAATTCTAGAGACTTCTTGCTCTTCCTAGGCAAGCAGTGAGGTGAGTGGATATTACCTTCCCACCCCTGTCATGTTGGCAGTCAATAGGCTGCCTCTGACTCAGAGCAAAGCCTTGTCTCAAAAGGAAGGAAGGAAGGAAGGATGGAAGGAAGGAAGGAAGGAAGGAAGGAAGGAAGGAAGGAAGGAAGGAAGGAAGGAAGGAAGGAAGGAAGGAAGGAAAAAAATCTATACGTTTCTGGATTTCACAAGTAGGAGAGTTACAGTCTGAAATCTTCAGAGATTCTCTGGCTTTTCACCACAAAACTATAAAATAGGGGAGGTCTGAATGTACGGATCCACCCACAAACAGTGATCAATGGACTTTAGAAAGAACTTATAACTAAATTTTTAAAATAAGTTTTCCTTATAGTATAATATTCTTAGTGCAGGGCAGCAGCAATGGCAACAAATAAAAAGCTAGAAACAATAATTATGTAATAATCAGTAGTGAAGGACTTCATTAATAAAAGTGCTTGTTCCATGCCCTCTTCAAGGAGCCCAGTCATTTACCTACCAAATTTATATCTGATACTTGTCCTGTGCAGTCAGCTCGCCCAACACCAATGTAATAACCACTGAAGTTCTGAAATGGAGGAGGGTCTGGAGTATGTGTAACAGGAGATGATTGAGTGGCCATGGGCCCCTGGCTTGTTGAAAACCCATGATTTCCTGAATCTAAAACCAGAACGGAATATTTGAGAAACAACACGTTATCTGACTTACTTTCTAAGGAAAACATTTAACATTGTCTCTCATTCTTAGTTTTGTTTGGTTTGGATTGGTTCACTTATTTCTTAAGAGGAAGTCTCATTAAGTAGTTCAAGCTGGCTTGGAACTCAAAGATCTTCCTGTCTTTGCTTTTTATATGCTGGGACTGTAGATGTGTGTCACCACACCTAGCATTATGCATTTGCCTATATATAAAATAGAAATGGAAGCCTGTTTGAAATCATAAATCACAGCATAATCTTGCTCTTAGACTAGTGATGTTTCAGAATAATAAGCAAGGCCTTTGCAAAACACTTTTCACCTTCAATTTCTCCTTACTAGCATTTCCTTGTCATCTCATCCACTTACTTCCCCTGCTTTTCTACCCTAGTCAAGCAAACCATAGACAAGTTACTACCACACAGCTCCTAAGTCCAACCCCTGACAAGGGCTTGTTTTCCCATTCTCTCCAGACTTCCCACTGCTCTCCTCTCCACCACACACCATCCACCATTCCCTTCAGAGCTGACCCATCTCCAACACTCCTACATCGACCCTACCACTTCCTTATCAAAGATGTCACCCAGCTCTCACATCCCTGCTTTGGTCCTCAGCCTGCTAAGGTCTTTTATTAATGCAGCTTAATCATGGTCCACTTTATACACTTGGTGATATAAGCCTACCTCAATATGATTATTCTAATATATATATTTGTATATTTATATATATATATTCCATACCAACTTTGTGTATCTATACACATATTTATTTATAACATATAAACACATATAAATATCAGGGGATGAAAAATGATATAGAGATTAAAAGGCAAGTGCCAGACATAACCTTGGTTTGAAGTCTACTAGTTACTAGCAAAACAGATCACCTATTCTAATTCTCTCTGACTTTCAGAAGAGTTTAGCATGTTTCCTAGTATGGTTTTGAGTGTCAAATTTGTGAATACACATTAGAGAGCTAGGACAGTGCTGCTGTAGGGTCATGACTTTCTTATAGCTGGACATTTTGCATGTGCATTTGCTTGCTTGATTTGCTACCATCAGACAGATGGTAGCCAAGAGTGGTCGAGGCATCAAAGGTCAGCACCACAGGCTTTGGCAGTCAGAAGTACTTAAGGAAGGAGATTGATGTCTGACCTCTTCAGAGACTCCAGAATTTTGGAACTGAAATTTGAGAGATCAGCAACTCCAACAGTAACCAGCCTGGCAGCAATGAAGGTGTTATTAAGAGACACTTGTGCCCCTCCCCATGACTACTAGCTACTGAAGCAATGGACCCCAAGCCACTGGAATTTCCCCAGAAATTTCAGGCTCAAAAGAGGAAATGGGTGAGAACGGGATGTTAGTCAGAGCTTGGGCAGTAACTTATCTCCTAGAAGGAGACTTCACATAGTTCTGACAACTTGTCAAAACACCTTGCAGGAGTGACTGGAACTGAGACCAGAATGGTGAAAAGGATCACATTTTGACAAGATATTATGGGTATGTATGGGTAGCCAAGCAGATACACATACAACTTGCCCTCTATTTAAAACTAAGCTTCATGTCAGGTAGGCTTGAGGTGGGGGGTGGGGAGTCACTGACCCTCTGTTCCTCACTGTGGACATAGTGAATATGAAGAGTTATGCTTTTCACTATGACTTTTTCTCTTTTATTGGCCTATTAAGGATGAACAGCCAAGCACAGCTTGATAGTGTTTCCAGGGCCCAAGCTTAGACCCTCACAACTCTGCTAATATAACCTCTTCAACCTTATAAATAAGGACCTAGAAACTTGGGGATGTGACTTAACTAAGACTTCATAAAAAACATGTGATGGATCTGATACCAAGACGACCTCACATCAGACTCGGAGATTTCTGCAACTGTATCTTGGAGGGCTTGAGACCCTCACGCATCTCTCGCACAGCATCAGATATTACAAGGAGAAAACCATTACTTTTGTTTTTGCTGTGTTGCTACCAACATCAAAATGTGATACAAACTAAGGTTTTGCACACCTCATATAGAGGGCAACCTCTTTGCAATCCTCAAGGTTTCAACGTGTAAAATGGCATCAATACTAGAATCTTCTAAGAATTTTGTGAAAACTAGATGAGAAAATAATATAGAATTCTTATTAAACTACACCACCCCACCACATGCCTTGCCAAAAATATTCAATAACAGCTGTTATGAGAATAGACTGTATCTTCTAATAACCCCTGGATTGTCCTTTTTTTTTTCTCTAACTTTAGAAGCCATGCTGAAAGAACAAAGATAAGGACAATTTCACTTCTAGTAGTCCAAGAGTCTGCTTTGCCCACCCTTGCAACAGAGACCCCTTACTCCTTTATATTTATGGAATTCAGAGTGCCAAGACATGGCAAGGAACACCCTGTAAAAATGAAGGAACTACAAATGGAAATTTTTCCATCTCCTTTTCTATTTTACCTCAGGCTAGCTCTCTCTCTCTCTCTCTCTCTCTCTCTCTCTCTCTCTCTCTCTCTCTTTAATTTGATCAAAACACTCAGCCCTCATCTATCTTCTCTATTCAGCTACCAGTCATCTATCTTTGCCCTGAAACAGAGGCTCCATCCATGACCCAGTGGGTTTTGGGTTACCTGGAAATGCAGCCTACATTACACTCAGAAACTAAACTTGCTTCCAGCATTGCAGCAAGGAAATCAAACAATATCCAAACACCACAATTTCTATCTCCTCTCAGAAACTTAGGTGAGCTAAGATGATATGATATAATGAGAAGGCACACCTTGTTTACAGAACTTGACTGGCCCTTGTAAGGATTGGATCTGGGAAATTGCCTTTACTGTTTTAAAAGTAAAGACTTTGTTAGACTGGTTTGGTTGGTTTTCTACTTTGCTCCCAGTGGGGGAGTATGCCAACCAACAGGCAGGTAAAGACTGAAAGTCAAGTAGCTAAAGGTAAACTTACTAGACTTAGAAGAACCTTGAACTATGAGTACATCAACAGAGAAGCTAAGAGGATATGTGTATCTGTGTGCTATCTGGCTATTTGTGGACAAAGGTAACTGTGATAAATGCTGCTAGCATTACAGAAAATACAAATAGTGTAGTGGGAAGCTGCCACCATCTCAGGCTGTCCATAGGCAGCTGACACAGAAAGACACTATTTTTCATCTTGGTGCTGCCCAACAATCTAGAAACATCATCCAGTCTGGGAATGGCAACCAGAAGAACCCAAGATGCTTGCCTTTATTGTTTTCGATGGTCCCACTGGTGACAAACAAGAGGGTGAGAAGGGCCACTGTGATAACTGTCATTATTACCAGAAGGAAAATGAGGAAAACCTCCAAAGTGGAGAAGGTACGCTTTGCCATTTTTCCTAAGATGAAACAGAAATGGAAGAAGAAACACAGGAGGAAAAGAAATTACACATTAACAAGCACATGCTTCAAACTGCCCACGACTAAGCAATCATAGCTCTTCCATTTCAGTTGTCTAAGCCAAGGATTGCAAGCACAAAACACACTTACCTCTGGCTCCATGTCCCAAGTCCTTAGAAAATAAGATCAATAAATATAAGTACTCTTTTTGAAAAGGCTAAATATGGTTTCCAAATCTTTCTCAGCAGAATGGTCCTTTTGGCAACCACTCTTCTGATTTGACAGTGACACCTGAAGTAAAATCTATTTGCATCCTTCAGCTTGTTTATGCTTTCGTTTATGATAATGGTTTATACACAGGTCTGTCTAAGAGTGCTTCCATGGGGTGACTGATACACAACACACTGCTTGCACTGTGAAGGAGGCTAGCTGGCTTGGAGCTGTACTCTTTGTTTAATGATCAAGTAAAATTATCTTGTCCAGGGGCTAGAGAGATCATCTGTTAATCCCAGTCCCAGGGGATCTGGTTCCTGTGGGCACTAGGCATGTAAGTAGTATGCTGGCATACAGGCATACAAAATACTCATACACATAAAATAAAATAATTAAACTATTTATTTATGGAAACAAAGTCTCTTTATGCAGACCAGGCTGGTTTCAGACTCACAGAGATCTACTTGCCTCTTCTTCCTAAGCACTCCAGTTGTAACAGTGTACCACCATGATCGGCTAAGTTTATTTAAAAATAATAATAAAAATGAAAGATAATGTTTCTTATAAATTTTCTTGTTCAGACAGAGGTGAAACTCACTGAATTACTGATCAAACTTTGTTGTCACATTCACTTACTGCCTGATACAGAGGACACTGGTAGCTCAAGTCAGAATTAGTGAAAATATTTCTTTTGGTGATCACAAAGATGTCACATAGCTTGAGACTCCTGTGTTCCACAAAAGTACTTCTTTACCATTTTCTTTCAAATGGTTTAGAAGAATTCCTCATCACTCAACTTGACTCCTGGAGTTAGAATCCCCTACAACATCATAGTTCTCAACCTGTGTGTGGGTCACAAGGCCTTTGGGAGTCAGAAGTCAAACGAATACCCCTTTCACAGGGGTTGCCTAAAACCACCAGAAAACACAAATATTTACATTACAATTCATAACAGTAGCAAAATTATAGTTATAAAGTATCAACAAAAATACTTTTATGGTTGGAGATCACCACAACATGAGGTGTTGTGTATTAAAGGATCAGGAAGGCTGACAACCACTGCTCTACAATATATTGAGAAGAAACATAACCTGATGTTTTAAAACTAAATTCTGAAGTCTAACTATGAAGTTGAAATCTCTTTCCTTCTCCTTACAGGGAAACCTTTAAAATTTTTCAAGATTCCCAACCCCACATATGCGGCAAACGTTTTAGTGCCAATGTTACAGAATTCCGTAAAATGAGATGCTATGCTATCTGTGTTACTTCTTTTGTCCCTTGAGATGTAATTTAGTGCCCAAATGATAGCCTTTCTCATTACATTCCAAAACAGCAAAAAAAAAAAAAAAAGCACTCCTCTCTGGGGTTGAATGTTAGAGAGTTGTTACAAACCCAGGTGGTATTTTCCACTAAAAATTTTTGGATTTGATTTATTTATTTTATATGTCTAAGTGTTTTTGCCTGCGTGTTTGCATGTGACACACACTTGTGCCTGGTTTCCTATAGAGGTAAGAAGTCAAATTCCTCAGAACGGGAATTAAGGGTGACTGTGAACCACCATGCAGCTGCTGGACACCAAATCAAGGTCCTCAGAAAGAACAAGCCGATCCATCTCCAGCCGGGATCTATTTTCTTAACCTGTGCTTTAGGAAATTCAAGCAGTCATGCAAAATTAAAATCCCAGGATTATGCCTCAAAGTAAATACTTTCTGGCTAAGATGCTATTCCCCTAAGAGTTTAAATGGCAAGAGATATTAGATGCATTCAGTAAGGCCCAGACAAGGTTTTGTTTTCATGTAACCCAGATGACAAGATAAACAATATTGTCATCTCTGTGAGGATAGAATTTACACTTATAAACTCTGAAAGTTGACATTTACTCAAATGTCAAAATTTCCAAAATATGGCAGCAACTTCTGTCCTTTAGGTGTGTCAGGTATTCTCTTCCTGCTAACGCTTGCCCATGGGCCTATCTATCTAAATCATTTCCTGGTTTCTATAAGCATTGGATTTTGCAGTCCTTGGGCTAGAGGTGAAAAATCCACTTAGAAGCAGAAACTTCTGAGTTAAATAGACCTGGGAAGGGACAAAAAAAAAGATGGGAACATGTCTTCTTATTACTGGGACGCTATCCTCTCCTTTTACTGTGACTATAATCGCCAATGGTAGGGCAACCTCAAATCCAGGGCATGATGATTAGGTCTGTGTCTTAGTCTCAGTTCCTGTCATTAGTCTCGAAAATCAATAAACACACATAAAACACGCCTCTGAACCCCTGATGCTTCAGGACATTTACCTGTCACAACTGCTATTTCAGTAGTGCAGTTTATGCCCATTATATTTAATATTTGCTTAAAACTTTTATTTCTACATGGTTCTTCTGAGCCAAAATGAGGAACAATTGGGTATATCAACCCTCGATCATCAGAGTGAAGATGTTATATATAAATGTCGTCACAGCTTGTCTATGAAACAGATAACGTGTGTGTGTGTGTGTGTGTGTGTGTGTGTGTGTGTGCGTGTGTGTGCGTGTGTGTTGGTTTTATACTATCAACCTTCCATACACACCAAGAACTCACTTGATCTAACCTCTTACTTGGATTTGAATGGTCTACTTCATATACTTCCCGACTTTATCTGCCAGGATTGATGCTAATACATAACCATTCTTTTTAAACCACCTTAGCTGACTTCACCATCCCCTTTCAGGAAATCAAACTTTGTATTAGCATTGTTTATTTCTAGCAGTGATAAATAAAATCGCAAATCAAACATGAGAAAAAACAAGGCTGATGAAAATATACCATCAGGCACTGCATCTCTTGATGTATCTTAAATGATTCTAGATTTCATAATGGCTCACTCAGTCAGAACCCAGCAAGCTTAGCTATTTGTAATATTTTTTTTCAAAACTTTTCAAGGAGACAACAATGAAAAAAAATTAACAAATTTCACACAAATAAGCTTCCAAAAGTATGAAAGACGTGAAATTTCCAGACTTTACCCAGGTCTTAGATACTAAGATGAGAGCTATAATTCCTTTTCCATCTCTCTCCATTAAAAAAAAAAAAAAAGATCATTCTTACCTGATTCTTTAAATCAACACAGTGTTCACCTCCCCAGAGAGAGTAAAATGGTTATTCACAATCTTGTCCCTTGCAGGTTGCTAGACTGATTTCTCAATGTGTTTCCAAATCTACTGAGGAAAGATCCATAGTCAAGTCTAGGAGCATTAACGTTCTCATTAGCATACCTGCAGCCACAGCAGAAGGACGCGCCTGATGTGCCTAAAGTACACTGATTAGAGAAAGCTTACATGTACTCTCCCGAGCTTGCCTGCTATTGGAGGTAGGCACTGCAGAAGGCCTGTTAGACTGAAGGTCATTTCAATCTTAATGTAACTCTTCCAGTGTGACAAGTTCTGTGGCAGACCTACAACCAAGATTGTTAGAAATAATCATCTGCTGTATTTATTCAACTTGTGATCTGGAAGACAATGGATGTGGTTGGGCATGGGTGTGGGCTATTGGAATCTCTGAGTACTATTTATACCCATTTCAGAATAAATCAGGGATTTTAACTTTTAGGTTTTCAGGCACCTGTAGTAAAACTTAAAGCCCAAATTAGATAAGAATGTGATTCGTAAATAATGTAAACATTTAAAATTATATTGAAGGCAAGACACTGTCACGCACACCAAGTTTTAGAGACCAGTCTGAGCTATGTTGCAAGATGACAGTATTATAGAACAATTGTGCTGAGAGGCTTCAAGGACACTAAAAGCATCGCTACAGAGTAAGTTGTCTCAAGTTTTCAATAGCACATGTTAAAGACCGAACACACCATTTGCTGGACTGAGGGGGAACTGTTGGGGTGAAAAAGATATACCTCAAACTTAAAAAAAAAAAAAAGGGAGAGGGGGGGGGGGGGTGAGGGGGAAGAGGGTGAGAGGGTGGAACCGGAGGGGGAAGTAAGGAGGGGATTGTGATTGAGATGTAACTTGAAGAAATAAAAAAATAATAAGAATAGTAATAAAAAGAATGCACAGCAAAACAGAAGTGATTATCTGGTGACTGAGGGTGGCTTTTGTTTTCTTTTTCTTTTTCATCTTTTGGTGGTCTCCATGACTTCTGTTATATCCCTTTTGTAAAGAAGCAAGGAAGTCTTCTGTCTTCTTGGAAACTGTGTTCTATGCCAAGTGTGAAGCTAAGCAATCAACTACAAAAGCCATGCACAGCAGAAATGAGCTCAGCCTCCTGCTTGGTTTTCTCTTTCTCTTAGTACATTCAAGGTCCAGGAATCAGCTTGAAGGCTGTCATTCATCAGAAATCATCTGCTTGGTGCTTTTGAGCCGGGGATCTCTTACTGGGACTTGAGGCTCACTGATTAGAATAAGTTGGCTGGCTAGAAAGCCCCAGGGATCTGCCTGCTCAGTGCCCCTAACAATGGGATCCCAAGTACACAGCAGCACCATGTCTAGCTTCTTTCTCAGTGGGTGCTGCAGACTCCACTCAGGTCCTCTTGCTTTCATAGCATGCATTTTATCAAATGAACCATCTTCCCAGACACTCTAGGATGATCTTCAAAATGTAAAGTGATGAACAGTTTGACACAATAAATTTTCATAAAGGAAATTAATTTTAAATACATAGAGTGGATGGGCTGACACTGTGGGACATTACCAACTCCCTGAGCAAAGACCTAATGACAACCACAGTGCCAGGGAGCAGAAGGCATAGAACACTACTCATCACCCTAGAAAAGCCACCAAGCCCATGTACCCCTCAAAAGATACCAGGAGGTGCTAAGCAGCCTTTAACTTCGCCTAAAGAATGAGAAGAACTACCAGTGTTGTTGGAGAGTTTCTTTCCCCAGCTGACTCCAGCCTGCCCTGGATGCAAAAGGAAAAAGATAAGTAAGGCCGTTGTGGGCGTGGGAAGGGTTAGGAAGGGAATCTGAAGGTTAATATTAGTTTCTTTAATCACCCTGAGATTTACTTTTCCTTTTTAGGAAACAACCTAACAAGAATGTATCTTGTTAAAAAACATCATGGAGACAATACTTTTTTTTTTCAGTTTTTTGCTAACTTTATAGTCAGATGTCAGTTGTTAACATTATGTGAATGTCTAGTATTTTGTACATTTAAAACTCTGGAGCATAGTTATCTTTGCTTAACCTATGTCTTACCCTAGGTTCCAAAGATCTCCCTATCAAGCTTTGATAAGCTGTCCACTGAGAAGAGATAAAATTGGAATTGCAAAACCTCCCTATTCCTCCTGCGCTTGTGATCAGCACTGGCGATTTTTATAACCTTTTCCAGAGTGCTTGGAAATTATTCTCTGGCTATTTCTCCTTCTCCAAAACAACAGATAAGAATTTATTTCATCTTGTCAGTGACAAATGTGACATGTTTGCCATACAAGATTATAAAGGCAGATTAGAAGAAAACAGGCCATAGCTGTGTTAATCATCATTTCAGGGACAGGGTAACAATATCTCTTCATATATCTCTCGCCTACCACATAAATCTCAGAAGCTTAAAATCTCCAGCCTAGACTGTGGGCTTATAGGAAAAGTGCCACAATATCTTTTGACACAACTTGAGGAAAGGAGAGTCAAAAAATAGCCTGACAGTATCCAGAACTGGCCAGACTCAGCACAACAGACAGAAGGGTAGCTGAATGGAAGTTGGTGGGAGGTTTGTTGTCTTCCATGTACTGAGCAGAAAAATACCTGAGGATAAGATTCACTTGGTGAGAATCACCCATTCCTTGAATAGAGCACACCCATCCACATCTATGCACAGAAAGTCCCCCATTAGGCTGACCAAGAAGCAAAGGTAATGGGAGCCTAACACTGTCTCTGTTTGTTACTTTCATGATACTGTGACTGTCCAACAAATAGCAACATGAGGGATTTAATCTGACTCTGAGTGTGAGGGTACAGTATCTTAGCAAGTAAGCCATGGTCCCAAGAACAGCTGGAGTAAGCAGCAGAGAGAGAGTGAACATCACTCATCCGACCAGTTCCTTTTTCTCCTTTATTTGGTCTGGACCCCAGCCCATGGCATGATGCTGCCTACTCAGGATGGCTCTTCTCTCCTAAGTTAATCTTCTTTGGGAAGTCTCTTGCAGACATGCCCAAAGATATCCCTCACTAATGCCCTAGGAATTTCTTCATCTAATCATGTTGACAATAAATCAGTCATTGCAATTCCTATTCAGGAATCACATACCATTCTTACATTCTCTATTTCTTGTTACTGTTTATCTATGTTCCAAAGACAGCCCCTGCAAGGTCCTTGGCCAGGGAGAAACTTGCTTATATATATATATCCTGGAGTGCTCATGCCTATAGGAGGAATTATCACTGCAGATTTGTCATGGATTTGGGATAGTTATAAGGGCAAGGTAAACATCTAAAATACTAAGGCTAATGAAAATGGAGTCCATCTGACATTTGTCTGCCACTAAGCTCCTTTGCTAATCAAAAAAATGAAGTAGACTTTGAATCTGGAGTAGTTGAGATTAGAGATGGAATCTCCTGCCTAAGTTGAAGTCCCTAAGAATTTGGGGCACATAAATCAATCTATGAGCGAAATCCAGAGCAGGGAAGCCAGATAGGAATTGGAAGCCTGAAGAAACCAAAGGCAGGTTCCATAACCATTGTCAGGTGGCAGAGCCAAGATGGGGCCCGGGAAGGCCCAAGCTAAAGCTTGGTCTGAGATGCTGGGGTTCACTCCCAAGTCTCCTCCACACGACGCACATAACTCCATTTGGTAGGTCAGTAGATTAGAGATTTGCATAGGTTAGGCTGGCTTACCTAACCATAATGAGTCAGACAATAATTAAAACAATAAAAACCCATTGACATATTATACGTAGACACTTAACAAAACTAATACAAGAAGAATCACCTTTTTAAAAAAATCACTGTAAAATCAACTTAGTGAACTCTTTTTTAATGTTTATTACTTCAGGTCACATCTCCATCATAGTACCCTCTTTCCACCCCTCCCAGTTCTGCCCTCCCACCCTCTATCCCCTATCCCTTCCAACCCACTCCTCCAGAGTGGAGTGTCCCTACATACCAGTCCCCCACCCCAGTTCAGCAGTCATATGAGAGCCAAGAGCCTCCTCATACACTGGGGGCCTATAAGGCAGCACCACTAGGGCAAAGTGTCTCATGGACAGGTAACAAAGTCTATATTCCTGCTCCCTTTCGTGCACTGGTTGTAGCATAGTTATGCTGTACTATATGTCTAAAATCCGATTATAAGTGAATAGATGCCATGTGCATCTTTCTGAGTCTGGGTTAGCTCACTCAGGATGAGCTTCTCTAGTTCCATCCATTTGGCTGCAAATTGCATGATTTCATTGTTTCTGATGGCTGAGTAGTATTCCATTGTGTAGATGTACCACAGTTTTTTGTTTGTTTGTTTGTTTTTTGTTTTTAGCCATTCCTCAGTTGAGGGACATCTGGATTGTTTCCAGTTTCTAGCTATTACAAATAAGGCTGCTATGACATAGATGAGGAAACATCCTTGTGGTTTGGTGAGAAATCTTTTAGATATATACCCAGAAGTGGCATGACTGGGTCTTGAGGTAGAGCTATTTCAAGTTTTCTAAGATATGTCCAGAATGATTTCCATAATGGTTGTACAAGTTTGCACTCCCACCAGCAATGGAGGAGTGTTCCCATACTGGGCAGTGTTCCAAGAACATTACACAAATTGCCTCATTTAATGGTCCCAATAATCCTGTGAGGATAGTATTATTCCTATCCTCAATTTATATTCAAATTAAAAACTAGTGAAACAAACAAGCAAAAAACAAAACAAACAATCACAGAGAAAATAAACAATTGAAGGTCATATTGCCAAACTAGGTTCTGAGGACAAGATTATTTGTCTGTAGTACTCTTGTGAGCTCTCAATTTCACTACGCAATATGATCATATGCCTTTTGCTATTAATAGATATGAGAATCTGAAAGTAACAATAAGCCAATAAGCATACAGTGCAATTCAATCCCCAAAGCTACTATGAATGAGAAGAAATGGAAGAGGTGGGGCTGGAGAGATGGTTCAGAGGTTAAGAGAACTGACTGCTCTTCCAGAAGGCCCAGGTTCAATCCCCAGCACCCACATGGCAGCTTACACCTGTCTGAAACTCCTGTTTCAGGGGATCCAACACCCTCACACAGACATCCATGCAGGAAAAATACCAATGTACATTAAAAAAATAAAATAAAACAATAAAAGAAGAAATCAGACATTTAGGCTCTGGGGTTCTAGAGATAGGGATTCTGACATCATCTAAGCCACATCCTTAGCCAAGAGACAAACGGAAGATACTCGCCTGTGGTGACGGTGGAAACATGCCAAACTCATATCTGGTTCTCCACTTCTTCATGAGAATATGGCAAAATGATGTTTTCCCTTCTGGTATTTACAATGGACCGTGGGTGTCAGTGACATGTGTCACTTCCAGACTGAAGTGAGTGACGCTGAGAGGAGGTGTGAGCTCTGCCTGATCTCGCTTTCTACCCCACATTAAACCTGATTGCCATGCATCCTAAATGCCAGGTCTCAGATGGAAGAATCAGACCTCAAAGACTCAGCAGGGTAGGTGTTCACTTTTCATTACAAGAAATAAACATTTACACGTTACGCTCCAAGGTTTAGGGCATGTAGTTGCTACTAGAACAAATGTCTCGTCTATCCAAATGCAATGGTACTGTCAGCTGGTGAAGAGGGTTCCTCGGCTTAGCTCAATTATGCGTTTGTAATTGTCATCCCATTCATCAAACACTTCAAATCAAATGGTTATTCCTTCATTTCAAAAGGAAACAAAATCTAACTCAAGGCCAGATTTTATGAAACCTCAACTTTAAGACCTAGTTAAGAGAAGATAAAAGACCTGTAGCTCACAGAAATTCATAGGGAAAAAAAAAGTCATGATTCTATCGCCTAGGAGAGGCTCTGGGGCTTATTCAGATCATGTGGCTTTTGATTTGCTTACCGCTAGCCAAGCGTTTTTATTGCAATCACAGATAATTAGTTCAATCAGTATTTAGGGAAGTAGGTCTCAGTGGTAAAAGAGAAAGCAGAAAGAGACTCAAAATGATTCCGCCTGGAACTATCACCAGTGCTTCGAGTGACAATTCATGGTTTGCTATGTTTGTTTCTGTTTTTCTCAGTATACCCCTGACTGTCCCAGAACCCACTATGTAAACTAGGCTGACCTCATACTCAGAGATCTGCCTGTCTCTACCTCCTGCATGCTGAGATTAAAGGTATACTTTAGTTCATGTTGGTTTTTTTTGTTTTGTTTTGAGACAAAGTTTCTCTATGTAACAACCCCTAGCTGTCCTGGACTCACTTTGTAGACCAGGCTGGCCTCAAACTCACACAGAGATCCACCTGCTTCTGCCTCCCGAGTGCTGGGATTAAAGGTGTGCACCACTATGCCAGCCTAGTTCATGTAGTTAACAAACTCTAAGATACCTACCTTGTGAAACACCTTCCTCTAAGATACATGCCACCACCCTCATCCTACTTTTGGTTTTAAAAGAAAGAAGTAGGCATTTTAAAGCTATTTAAAATATTTTAAAAATCTAAAAAGAGGAAGGCAGAGACAGAGATAACTATACATTTCAGGATGCTAAAAACACTAGGGAGAGATTTGGAGAACAACTTTTTTTCTTTCATTCTATGTAACCATATTAAATTTTTAAAATTTATTTTAAAAATTTAATATGGTTACATAGAACGAATAAATTATTTTATTTTAATTTAATAAAAAATTATTTTTAAAAATTATTTTAAAAATAATCGCATATTATTTTTGTGATACAAAAGTAAACCTTTCAGGGTTGGACTCAGTTGTTTCTCAAGGGCGGAGGGTGAAATAGACTCTACTTATGCATAAGATAAGGCCACTACCCAAAGCTTCATGTCGCATACACAACCATCTTAGCCCTGATGAGATCAGTCCCTGTTTCTGTCCTCCGATTCCTTAGGACTGGGCTTATCTCGGATCACATCACCATCAAGTTCCTTGGTCAGGGGTTCAGCTTGTGGGGCTCTGGGAAGTAAACTGAGTCAGAGCTGATGTATGGAACTCCTACATGCTTATTCCACTTTGGTAATCAAAGAACAGGCTTAGCTATCTGTTATGCCAGAGTGAGTAGAAACTTAGATGCACCATCGTGATAAAAATTCTTCAGAATTGTATAATTATAGCTGTGAGGTTTGATAAGTATAGTTTGCCAGTGACTATTACCAAGTTGCCAAGCCTGTTGATTTTGCAAATGAGTACAGGAAGCTGAAGACGTGATCTGAAACCAGAGTGTTTTCCATTCCTATGTGTCAGTTGGAGGGTTGATAAGTTCAAATTTCTAACTACTGGTTCAATGTCAGGTCTGCCTGGTCAGAGCGGATGCCACAGTAAACAGGTTGGCATTCCTGCTGCCTGTCAACAGCCTGGATAAGCTTCTCTGTAGAGAAATGGGATTTGCAATGGTAGAGGGAAGCTTCATGAAAGACTTAACCATTGAGACTTAAGCTTTATAAATAGAAGGAAGAGTGAAAAATCCCAAATTTTTCCAACTATACAATCTCATCTCGTGATGCTAAAAAATTATTTCAATTCATCATAAGGGAGAGAGCAGCAGTTTTACAGAGTGTTGAGAGCACCATTAAAGGATAAAAATATCAGAAACATGGCATAATGTCCCTGACTAGCCCACCAGAACTCATGGATAAGAATGTCTTCAGCCATTCAGTCTCTGCTATCATGAAACTAATTTAACTTGATTTTTAAAAATTTGCTCCACTTTAGTCAGATGAAGGTCTGAATTATCCTTGAAAATCCTTTTAAAACAGAGAGAAAACAGCCAGTTTGTATGGGATTGGGGGGGACCATTAGCAATGCTTGCAGGGGGTGGGGCTGTGTACATAAACTCCTATACTGAAAGTGAAGTAGATAAGCAGGTGTGTTTATAAACTGCTCTTTGGAATTACATTTTATTGGAACAGGTAATTGTGTGAGGGAGACTGTAGATTCTGTCCACAAGAGGACAACACTAAATGACAATGGGCATTGAGGGTACCATGGGGACTACTGACTGTCAGACCTGGACAGTGTTGCCCTATCCAAAGGGGAGAGTCTGCGCGCATCAGCGCCATTAGGAAGCTCAGACCCAGCACTGATGTTAACAACATATAAATAACAGTGGAGTCAACATCCAATTTCTTGACTTTTAATTATAGAAATGAATTTGGAGAGGAAAGTAAAACAAAAGATATTCATCACTCTTCATGTCAATTCAATGGAAGGAAAAATGAACATTCTGTCTACAAGTTGCATCTTCTATATTCATTCGTTCCTTCAACAACATTTTCTGAGAATCTATGGAATATGCAAGGAAACAAAGGTCCTGATGGCTGGGTGGTGGTGGTACATGCCTTTAGTCCCAATACTTACAATGCAGAGGCAGGCATATCTCAGAGTTCAGGGCCAGTCAGGTCTATAGAGTGAGTTCCAGGATAGTTAGGGCTACACAGAGAAACCCTGTCTCAGACAAACAAACAAACAAAAACAAAAAACAGGGGTCCTGCCTTCACAACTGTCACAGGTTCTGCTGGATTGTGGTTCAGTGGTAAAGTCTATGTCTAGCATGTGTTAGGCCAGGTTTCATCTTCAATATTGTTTAAACTAAACATTAGATTTAAAAAAAAGTTTTAAATAAAAATAATTAAATCTAGTGTGAAACAGAGACAGGATGCAAGTACCTCTAATCCTGAACTATTAGTACCTCTGGGATATATCAGAGGTAAGCCTGTAAAGCGAGGCTGCCAGAAAGAGATGGTGTCTAAGTTGAAACCAAAAAGGAGGCTGTTGACTGAATCTGTCAATTGTTGGAGTAGTGTTAAGCATTCTAAATGTTAATTAATTGGTCCTGCTTGCTGTCTGTTACTTACATTGACTCTGATTGGTTAAATAAAATGCCGAGGCCTGAGATTGGGCAAAGACAGAGAAAGGTGGGACTTCCTGTGATCAGAGCAGGAAGCCTGGGCTTTAGACAGAAGATTAATGCATTCCAGCCAGCAGCAGGAAGAAGAAGAAGGCATTCCAGCCAGGAGCAGCAGGAAGGAGGCACACACCATGGGTTAGAAAAAAGAACCTCATTCCACATGGCCAGGAACATCAGCATGGCATGGAAAATGGCAGTCCAAGGGGACGTATGTATATATGGGGTCATATTTGGGTAACAGACTTAAGAGCTAGCTTAGATGGGCCAGAATTGCACAACTCAGGCCAAGGCTTGATAAAATCCATGTGGTGTCTGTGCGCATTCATTTATAATGTCTTGATCAGGATTAGTTGCCGAACCAATTAACAATAACATAAATACTGGGCAAATAATTTAATTAGTCATATTTTTCTTTTAACAGTCAATATTTGTGGCTGCATGACAAACCACCCCAACATTCACTATCTAAAAGCAATCATTTCTTTAATTCACAATTGGGGACCAGCTGAGTGGCTGTAACCTGGGACTTGCTATTACATCCACAGAGATGCTAGGTTGGATGGCGGGTTGGATGGGAATCACTCATCTAAGCAAGGGCTTCATCAGATAGATTGTCTCTGCTCCACAAGGGCTCCCCACCCCCCACACTCCCCAACAGCCTGGCAGAGGTTTTCACTGATAAAATCTGGGCAAGCTTCAGAGAATGGGTGGAAACAGGAAAGCCTTTTCAGTGTCTAGTCTTAGAACTGGCCCAGTGTAACTTTCCCTGCAGCATGTTGGCCAAAGCCAGTTTTAGAACCAGTTCAGACTGGAGGAGAAATGCCTTCCAGCTCCAGGTGGAAGTCACATTGCAGAAGGTATAGTTTCTGGGAGAGACCAAGAACTGTAAGCCATTTTGGTAGTCCTCTTTAACTATTAGAGGATGTGGTATGTGGAAAGCCTTGAAGTTAATTGAGAAAGAGAGAAAACAGAATTATGGGGACACAACTTGTTTAGTGTGACAGCCACAAAGACGTGAAAGGGGTTTCAAGGGAAGGCACAAAACTGTGGTCAGAGGCCAGATCGTAAATGACCTACTGAGTATGCAGCCCAGTGAGTTAAAAAAGATTTTTTAAAGAGCTTTTTCCCTGCAGACAAAACATCCACACAGTGGATATCATGCCTGGTTAAACATAATATTGGACTAAGGAGATGCCTCAGCTGTTAAAAACTAGGCTCACAACCAAAAAAATATTATCTAGGCTCATATCTACCTCGAAGACTCACAGGGAAGGCATCATGAAAGAGGTAGAATTCAAACTGGACTCTGAAGGACAAAAATGACTTTGCCAGGAAGAAATGCAAAGGTAAGTATCCGCCAATGCTCAGGAATCACAAAACAAAACAAAATACCCTACAAAATGCAACAAAAACTATATTGATGTGATTTGACTAAGCTGAGAACTGCAGTTCTCAATCTCTTTCATACTATAAAAGACCATGTTCATATATAATACTATCTCATTCACACTGCCAGAGTCAAGGCAGGATGTGGAATTAGGTATGGATGCCAGCTTTGGGACTATACTGTCACCCACATTTACCTACTGACCCTTTGTGATACTACATCTAAGACTCACTGATGCCATACCCACTAGAGAAGTAGGTAGGCTAACTGTAAATCTTCACCTCTTCTTCCTCTTCTCCAAATCCATTCCCCCATTCTCATCCCCAGCTCTGTAACAGACCATGTGATGTGACCTCCCCTCCACCATGCTCCCATCTTCTTCAGTGGATCACACAGATCATCCCCTCCAAAATAACTTCCCACAACTCATTGTTCCAACCCAGCCCCCAACTCCAACATGCATTCTCTAGGAAGCCAGAGGCCATTCTAACCATGGAAGCAGGTACCCTAATTTCAGATCTTCACCACTTCTTCCTCTCCTCTAAACCCAACTCTCCCATTCTCACCCCCATCTCTGTAGCAGATCAGAGAGCTATCTGTTGTCACTTCCCCCTCCTCTCTACCCCCCCATCTCCAATGGATCATGCAGATCTTCTCTGCAAACATCCCACCCTACTCGTCCTATTATCCCAGTCCCTAATTCCAGCAAGCATTTGCTGAGAACCCACCAACCAAGCCTGCCAGAGAAGCTAGTATGTGAAACTGGTAATTGAATTTCAGATCTTCATGCTCCCTCCTCTCCTCCATAACCAAGCCCCCAGCTTCATCCCCAGCTCTGTAGCACACTACCTATTGGGACTCTTCTCACTCTCTAT
The DNA here is from genome assembly GCA_907164525.1 of Lophiomys imhausi. Classification (NCBI taxonomy): domain Eukaryota; kingdom Metazoa; phylum Chordata; class Mammalia; order Rodentia; family Muridae; genus Lophiomys; species Lophiomys imhausi. The sequence continues at coordinate 10,407,161 of CAJQZJ010032076.1, forward strand.
ACCCATTCCCAGAGGACTAACCAGATCCTGGTGGGATACCCTGTTTTCCTCCCTACCGGGGACCCCCTAAGTCCAACCCCAACCTATCCCCATTCCTAAGTGTCAGCTCCTAATACCTAGGAAAACATTTTATCTAGGACCCCCATTCGTCACACCTAGCAGGCTCCCAGTAGAATTTCCTACCAGGCAACACACAGTCACTATTCCCTCCTAAGAACCAGAGAGGGCAACAGAAACCAAGGGACAAAACATCCACCCAACAAAGACAAGACCAGATATTGACACATAGAATTATAATCATCCCAAACACAGATACCTAGAAGCTAGCATAAAGCATAATCAATAACAGCCAGGACAATAAGCCCACTCTAGAACTACACAACCCTACTGCAGTAGGCCCTGAGAATTGTAACACAGCTGAAACATGAGACAAAGAACTTCTAATACCTCTACAAATATGATAGAGGTTCTTAAAGAGGAAATGAATACATCTCTTAATCTATGAAAACACAAACCAACAGTGGAAGAAAATGAATCAAACAGTTCAAGACCTGAAAGTAGAAATAGAATTAATAGTGAAAACACAAACTGCAGTAAAAGTAGAAATTAAAAATCTAGGAACTCCAACAGGAAACTCAGCAGTTGGCTTCATCAACATCCACATCTTGTATTCACAAGAGATGGAAGAGAGAAGCTCAGGCACTGAAGACATACTAGAAGAAACGGAACCCCCCTCCTCCAGTCAAAGAAAGTGTTAGCTCCAAAACTTCCTGGCACAAAACATCCAGGAAACCTGGGATATTATGGAAAGACCAAATCTAAGAACAAAAGAACTAGAGGAAGGAGAAGAAACTCAGCTCAAAGTCACAGAAAATATTTTTAACTAAGTCATAGAAGAAAATGTCCCTAACCTAATGGAGATGCCTATCGAGGTACAAGAAACATACAGAGCACCAAAGACTGGATCAGAACAGAAACTCCACTCAGCATATAATAAGCAAAACACTAAATGTACTGAACAAAGAAAGAAGTAAAAACTGCAAGGGAAAAATACCAAGTAACATATAAAGTCAGATCCATTAGAATAATATATGACTTCTCAAGGGAGACACTAAAAGCCAGAAGTGTGTGAACAGATGTGCTGAAGACTCTAAGAAACCACAGATGCCAGCCCAGACTACTATTCTGAGCAAAACTTTAAATCACAATTGACAAAAAAGATAAGACATTCCATGATAATAAACAAATTTAAGCAATATTTACCTACAAATCCATGCCTACAGATGGCACTAGAAGGAAAAATTCCAGCCTAAAGAGGTTAAACACACCCAAAAAAACCACAAGGAATAAATAATCCGGGCCAGCAAATCAAGAGAGAAAACACACATGCTCAAACATACACACACACACACACACACACACACACAC
>CAJQZJ010032076.1:10408598-10457725 GCA_907164525.1 Lophiomys imhausi
CACCACCACCACCAGCAGCAGCAGCAGCAGCAGTGGCAGAAGCACCAGTAACAACAAGATAACAGAAATCAGCAAATACCACTCTTCTCTAAGGGGTGGCGCAGGCCTTTAATCCCCTTTAATCACACCACTTGAGAGGCAGAGACAGGTGGATTACTGAGTTTGAGGCCAGCCTTTTCTACAGAATTCCAGGTCAGCCAGATCTACATAGTGAAACTCTGTCTCAAAACAAAAACAAAAGCAAAAATACATCAAAATAAAACAAGCACTGCTCATTGATATTGCTCAACACCAATGATCTCAACTTCCTAATCAAAGACACAGACTAACAGAATAGATGCAAAAACAGGGATCCATCCTTTTGCTGCATCTAAAAACCACAATTTAACATCACAGATAGATAACCACCTCAGGATAAGAGGATGGAAAAAGACATTCCAAGAAAATAGACCTAAGAAGTAAGTTGTTGTAGCCAATTTAATATCTGACAAAATAGAATTCAAACCAAAATAATCAGAGGATATAGGGAAGGATACTACATTGTTATCAAAGGAAAAAATCTATCAAGAGGACATTACAATTCTGAACATCTATGCACCAAATACAAGGGCACCTGAGTTCATAAAAGAAACACTATTACAGCTTAAATCACATATTGACCTTCACACACAGATAGTGGGAGACTTTAATACTCTACTATTGCCAATAGATGGGTCATCCAGACCAAAAAAAAAAAAAAACAAAACAAACAAAAAAATGCTGTAGCTAGCTAATGAGATAAACTAAATGGACCTAATAGATACTTACAGAATGTTTCACACAGACTTCAGAAATATACCTTCTTCTCAGCACCTCATAGTACTCTATTCAAAACTGACCATATATTCAGACACAAAGGAAGTCTCAACAGATATCAGAAAATTCAAATAACCCTATATCCTATCTAATCGCCACTGATTCAAACTGGATATCAACAACAAAAGAAACAGCAGAAAGTTTGCAAATTTACTAAAATTGAACAACTTATTACTGAATGAAAAATGATTGAAGACAGAAATAAAGACTTACTAGAATTGAATGGCAATGTAAATACAACATACCCAAGCTTATGGAACACAATGTAGGTGATTCTAAGAGGCAAGTTCACAGCACCAAGTACCTACATACAAAACAGAGAGAGAGAGAGAGAGAGAGAGAGAGAAATCTCATTCCAGTAATTTAACAGCACACCTGAAAACTCCAGAACAAAACAAAAATAAAATCACATTCAAAAGAGTAGACAGCAAGAAATAATCAAACTCAGGGGTGAATCCAAGAAAAGAGAAACCAAACAAAAACAAATAATACAAAGAATCAATGAAATGAGTAGGTGGTTCTTTAAGAAAATCAGCAAGATTGATAAACCCTAAACTAATTAACTAAAGGGCGGAGGAAGAATATCCAACAAAATCAAAATGAAAAGGAGAACATAGCATCAGACACCAAGGAAATAAAAAATTGTAAGAACATACTTTAAAAACCTGTACTCTACAAAATTGGAAAAATCTAAAAGAAATGGACAATTTTCTCATTAGATACCACTTACCAAAGTTAAAACAAGATCAGATAAACAATTTAAACAATTCCCTAAGGAAATAGAAATAGTCATTAAAAGTCTCATAATAAAAAATAAAACCCCAAAACAAACAAACAAAAAATCCCAGGGCCAGATGGTTTTAGTACAAAATTCCACCAGACTTTCAAAGAAGTTAATGCCAATCGTCCTCAAACTATTCCACAAAATAGAAAAAGAAGGAACATTACCCAATTCTTTTTTGAGCCACAGTCATCCTGATACCCAAACCACATAAATATTCAACAAAGAAAGAATTTCAGACTTATTTCCTTAACGAATATGGATGCAAAAATTCTCAGTAAAACACTTACAAACTGAATTCAAGAACACATCTAAAAGACCATCCACACGATCAAGTTGACATCATTCTAGGGATGTAGGTATGGTTCAATACTCTTAAAATAGATAACCATAATCCACTATATAAACAAACTGAAAGACAAAAACCACATGATCACCTCAATAGCTACAAAAAAGGCCTTTGGCAAAATCCAACATTCCTTCATGGTAAAAGTCCTGGAGATATTAGGAATACAAGGGACATACCTAAACATAATAAATGCAATTTACAGCAAGCCCCAGCAAACATCAAATGAAATAGAGAAAAACTCAAAGCAATTGCACTAAAATCAGGAACAAGACATGGTTGTTCATTCTCTCCATATCTATTCAATATAGTACTTGGAGTCTTAGCTAAAGCAATAAGACAACTGAAGGAGATAAAGGGGGATACAAATTGGAAAGAAAGAAGTCAAAAGTATCTTTACTTACAGATGATATGATAATATACATAAATGACCCTAAAAATTCTACCAGAGAACTCCTACAGCTGATAAACACTTTCAGCAAAGTAGCTGCATAGAAAATTAACTCACAGAATCCAGTAGCCTTCCTATTACAAACAACACACAGACTGAGAAAGAATTCAGGGAAACAATACCTTTCAAAATAACCTCAAATAATATAAAATATCTTGGGGTAACTCTAACCAAGCAAGTGAAAGACTTGTGTGATTAAAAACTTCAAGTTTTTGAAGAAAGAAATTGAAGAATATACCAGAGGACAGAAAGATCTCCAATGCTCATGGATCAGGAGGATTAATATACTAAAAATGGCCATCCTACCAAAAGCAATCCCATCAAAATTCCAGCACAATCATTCACAGATCTTGAAAAGACAATTCTTAGCTTCATTATGGAACCAAAAAAAAAAAAAAACCCAGGATAGCTAAAACAATTATGAATAATAATAAAACAACTGCTGAAAATCTCACTATTCCCAAGTTCAAATGGTTCAAATGATCAAGTCAGCTTCATTCTAGGGATGTAGGTATGGTTCAATACTCTTAAATAGATAACCATAATCCACCATATAAACAAATTGAAAGACAAAAACCACATGATCATCTCAATGGCTACAAAAAAGGCCTTTGGCAAAATCCAACATTCCTTCATGGTAAAAGTCCTGGAGATATTAGGAATGCAAGGGACATACCTTGTATTCTATGTATTCTATATGGATATACTACAGAATTATAGTAACAAAAACAGCATGGTATTGGCACAAAAGCAGACATACCAATGAATGGAATAAAATTGAAGATCTAACATAAATTTATGGACATCTTGGGTTTTTTTAATAAAGAAGCCAGAAATATACAATGGAAAAAAGACAACATCTTCATCAAATGGTACTGATTAAATTGGATGGCTGCATGCAGAAGAATTAAAATAGATCTATACTTACCACCATGCACAAAATTGAGTTCTAAACAGATCAAGGACCTCAACATAAAACCAGATACACTAAACCTGATAGAAGAGAATACCCTTGAACTTATTGGCTCAGGGAAAGAGTTTCTGAACAGAACACAATTAGCACAGGCACAGAAAACAACAATTAATAACTGGGACCTTATGAAACTGAGGTGCTTCTGCACATCAAAGGACACCATCATTCAAACAAAGTGGTAGCCTACAGAATGGAAAAAAAATTTACCAATTACACATCTGATAGGAGGCCAATAAATAAAATGTATCAAGAATTTAAAAACCTAGATATCAAGATGACTAATAACCTAATTAAAAATGGGGCAAAGTTCTAAACAGAGAACTCTCAAAAGTGGAAACATAAATGGCTTAGACACACTTAAAGAAATGTTCAGCATCAGGCTGTGCAGTGGTGGTGCACACCTTTTATCCCAGTACTTGGGAGGAAGAAGCAGGCAGATCTTTGTAAGTTCGAGGACAGCCTGGTCTACAAAGTGAGTTTCAGAACAGCCAGGCATACACAGAGAAACCCTGTCTTGAAAAACAAAAAATAATAAAACAACAGCAACAAAAAAGTGAAATATCAAAAAATGTTCAACACCCTTAGCCATCAGGGAAATGTAAATCAAAACTACTTTGAGATTTTATCTTACACCTATAAGAATAGCTAAGATCAATAAAACAAGTGACAGATCATTCTGGTATGGGTGTAGAGTAAGGGGAACACTTAACCACTGCTGGTGGGAGTGCAAACTTGTACAGCCACTATGAAAACCAGTATGACACTTCATTAAGAAGATAGGAATCAATCTACCTCAAGACCTAGCTATAGCACTCTTGGTCATATACCCAAAGGATATGACACTTCATCTTACCACAGAGACACTTGTGCAAGCATGTTCATTGTTGCCCTATTCATAACATCCAGAAACTGGAAACAACCTAAATGTTCCTCAACAGATGGATGGATAAAGAAACTGTGGTACCTTTACACAATGGAGTATTACTCAGCCATTGAAAAATGGCATCATGAAATTCACAGATAAATGGATGAAACATAAAAATATCATCATGAAGGAGGTAACCTGGACCCAGAAAGACAAATATGGTATTCATTTACTTATATGTGAATATTAGCTGATAAGTCAATTATAACCAATCTACAATCCCTAGATCCACAGAGTTTAGGTATAGAGTAAGGAACTAGGTTTAAGGGCAGCTAGATCTCCCTAGGAAAAGAAAGTAGACTAGCTTTAGATGGATTGCAATGGGGGGACTGGAATAGGAGATTAAAGAGGAGGATACAGGGAGACAAGGAAGGGAATACCAGGAGATACAATTAAAAACTAAGGGCCTTTTGAGGGGTAGTATGAAAACCTAATACAGTAGAAGTGTCATAAAATGTTGACATATATGAAGACAATCTAAATGAAATTGCCAAATAATGGAGGAGACAGGACCCCAAGTGGCCATCTTTTATCACCAAAATAAAATTTAAAAAACCTTCCAGTACTGGAATTGGGTTACATTTAATTTAGTTGTTGGCCAAAGGAGTCCCATGGGAGTTCCCAAACAGCACAAGCTGTTGCCAAGACTATAGATTGCTCTCCACAAACTGAGCACTAGGGTGAGTTGCTGGAGATAATACCAACACAACTCATCCAATTTGGAGACATCAAGGTGGTGCCTATATAGAGACTTCATCCCTACATTCTAGTGTCTTTAGTTCAGAAAGGTACTCTGCATGCTACCAAAGAGAAATGTAAACACCAAGCCAGCCACAAACCATTTGATCTATGACAGTGTCCTTCCTGCAAGATATGCTAGTGCAATGGTGACACAAAACTTGTGGCACAAACCAAGCAATATCTGATTTGACTTTAGGCCCCCTCCACGAGTTGGAAGCCATATCCAACAGTAACCAAGGACCTGAGACTATATAGCCCAGGGACCTATGGTAAAACTAAACGTTATTGTCCTAAAAGAAACAAAAATGGGGGGGGTGAAGACTCTTAATAACATTCTGCTATATTTATAGATCAGTGCCTTGCTCAGCCATCATCAGAGAAACTCCCTCCTGCAGCAGATGAGAACAAATACAGAGACTCAGAGCCAAGACATTTTGAAAAATGAGAGAACTTGAAATACTGAGCCTATATAGCATGTCTCCACCAAATCCCTTCCCTCAGAGTTCAGGGAACCCTGTGGAGGAGGAGGCAGAAAGAATACAAGAGCCAGAGGGGGAGGAGGACACCAAGAAATCAAGGTCCTCTAAATCAACATGACCAAAGCTCACATGAACTCACAGAGCCTGAAGCAGCAAATGTTCACTGGACCTGCATACCTCTGCACCAGGTCCTTTGTGTATATGTTACAGCTTTCAGTTTAGTGTTTTTGTTCCAAGTATGTGAGTGAGTGGTTCTCTGTGTCCATATCTGTTCCTTGTGCCTTTTCTTAGGCTCTTTCCTTCTGCTTGTTTGTTTTGTCCTATTCCAGTGTGTTCGGGTCTTTTTTGTTTCATTTTATTATAATTTATCATATTTTATTTTACTGTAATCTCTTAGAAGCCTGTTTGTTTTCTAATGAGAGACAGAAAGGGAAGTGAATAAGGATGGGAAGGGAAGTGGGGAAGAACTAGGAGGAATAGAGAGAGGGGAAATTGTAATCAAGACATGTGATTTTTTTAAACTTATTTTCGAAAGGGGGGAGAGAAACACAAACATACAAATACTGATGTAGGCTTTTGTAGGAGACTGACAAAATATACAGCTGACAAGTTATATTACAGGTAGAGCCTAATGGTACTCACATGCTAGACTAAAGAATTGGAACATAGTGAAGTCTAAAGAGGAATAACAAAGCCGTTGTTTCTCACCTAGCCCTCCCAGCAATCCTTTGCAGACACAATTACCCATTTTACAGATGAGAGAACAAGCACACAGAGAAATCAAATGACTTCCTAAGCTAGGGCCCTACTCCAAGTCAAACTCTTAGTAAAGAATTGGTTTTATGCCACAGGGCGTTAGTGGCACACACCTTTAACCCTAGCATTCAGAAGGCAGAAGCAAGCAGATCTCTGAGTTCAAGGTCAGCCTGACCCTCAGAGTGAATTACAGGACAACCAGGACTACACAGAGAAATTCTATCATGAAAAAAAAAAACAAACAAACAAAATAGATTGTGTTTGTATTGATCTGGCAACAGCAGATAAAATAAAGCAGGGAGAGACCATCAGCACATAGTTAGTTCTATTCTATCCCATTACCATGTCAGGCATTACTAGCCCATCTAGTGTTGTCAGAGAAGCCCAAATAAATCCTCCAATGTCTTCCCAGCATATGTTTTACTAGGAACATAAAAGTCCGGTTGAAGCATAATAGGCAGTTACTGACAAGATAAGATACCATGGAAGAAAAAACTAGACTCAGGAATCCCCATAGAATTGGGACATGGAAAGATTAGGAGAGCCAGGGATTGAGGAGGACCCAAGCAAAAGTGTCCTCTGGACATAAAGTACCAGTATACTCATGAAGTCACAGCAGCTGTGTCGCCTGTACAAGATCAAGCCAGTCAAAATCATGGAGAAGGTAGGAGGGCATAAGGAGCAATTGATAGTTCATTGCTTTCTGGGAGGAAGAGTCAGTTTTATTTAAGGCGATGGCCCCTGGTAAGTTCACCACACTCCAGTGGGTGGCCCAACCTGGGAATATATGGACAGCACTTTGAACTCAATGGGTTATTAACAAGAAACAAACAAATAAAAAAGAACAGAGAATTGGGGGAAAATAGGGAGTGAGGGTATGTCCAGGAGGAGTTAAGGCAACAGTAGTGAATATGATCAAAATATACTGTGTAAAATCCTAAAAGAGTTAGTTTTTTAAAAGGGCCAGTGGGACTCGGGATTTGTTTAGTATAGAAATAAAAGAAATGGGGTGACTAAGCATCATTCCACAGAAAGAGGGGAAGAAGGAGGAGGGAGAGGAAAGGGGTGATGGAGGAGAGACAAGCAGACTCTGGAAAACAAATTGATTGTGAAGAGAAGAATGTAGCTAACGTTTGAATGTTTAGTATAAGCAAATATCTGGGCTCCAAACTTCAGAATGAGAACTAAGACTGCAACAATCAACATAAAGCCCCGAATCCCTTGAGTTCCCCAGATTCTCAGTCATATTGAAATCATGCATATAGAACAGGAGCCCATTGCTTATTTACTCTAAAGGGATATCATTCAAGTGTCCTGGTAGAACTATGGCTAGGAAGAAAGGTGAAGATTGGATATAAACTAGCTTCACTTGCCCTCCTTCCTTCCCTCCCTCCCTTCTCTTTCCCTTCCTCCTTCCCTTCCCTGTCTCCATATGACAGTGAAAATGTCTCCTGCATTTTCTGTTAGACCATGACTGCACAGTGTGAAGCAAGGTGCCCTGACACTTACTGTTTTCCACTTCTTATTTCTTTCTTTGGCCAGTTGGCTTGGGGTTTGGTTTGTTTTTTTGTAACAGGGTCTCATCTCACTCTACGTAACCCAGCTGACCTCAGACTTAGACTTCTGCTTTTCCTTTCCTGAGTCCCGGGTTTGATTATACCTCATGCATTAAAAACCAAAAATTGGTGGCCATGTTCAGAGAAAGAGGAGAACTGATTTTAAGTCCGTCTCCTTTCAATGAGGAAATACAACATTGTGTTCTAAAGTGTTCCTTTGGGGTTTGAATTTTCTTCAGTTCAAATCAGAGCATGGCCCTGAAGTGAGGAAGTCATGTAGTTTCTCTGTTTGTTCCCTCATCTATAAAATGGGTAACAGTATCTGCTTAACATTGCTATGAGGGACTTGGCCTCTTGGTGCCAACCCAGAGTACCCCTAGCTGTTACCTACTGTTCTTCTCAGCCTTACCTTCTAGCCCATCCCCATTCTTTTGTAACTCCTCTGACCTGCAGAACCACTCTCTACCAGGGACCCACAGCCCCCACATGATGCTAGAAGTCAGATAGGCTACCTTTATCCTCCTTCTTGTTCTTCATTCCAGTCTCTCCAGACTTACTCTTAGTCCTGAACCAACCTGACTGCCCAAGCCTCTCTTCCTAGCCCACCTCCACACCTTTGGAATTTGGGCACTTGGTTTGGACCAAGTGTCTCCCTAGTTCTTTTGCACGTCTCCTTTCAGCTTTCTATTCCATCTCCATTTATTTGTGACTCTCTGGAAACCAGCAGAACATCTCTCTACCAGGAACCCCACAGCTACCACACTTGGCTGAGACCCAGAACCACTGTCTCATAGGAACCCCCTAGCCACTACACTTGACTGGAACTCAGAACCAAAGAACAGAGGACCCATCTAACAAAGTCAAGACCAGATATCCAAACCAAGATACACTTCAAACATTATAACTCAAGATGCCTAAATATCATTGTAGAAACCAAAACATGCACAACCAAAACAATATGCCTCCAACCAGAAGCTAGAAACCATATTATATAATAGGTTCTGAGAAAATCAACTTATCTGAAGCATGACAAAGGCTTCAAAATAGCAAGTATGTGTATGTTCAAGATGTATATGAATAAATTCTTCAACCAAACCACAAACAGTTGAATAAAACAATAAATGCATTTAAGACATGAAAGAATTTAACAAAAAAACAGAATCACTAAAGAAAATCCAAACTAAAATAAATCTGGCAATAAAAAACACAGGATGTCAAACCAGAACCACAGAGGTCAATCTGACAAATACATTAAAAGACATGGAAGAGAGAACTTCAAGTCTTAAAGGCAGAGTAGATGAATAGCCCAGTCAAAGAAAATGTTAAATAAAAAAATGTAAAAAAAAATTTTTCAAGCAAAAATATAGAGGAAATCTGGGGCACCAAACCTATGAATAATAAGTATAGAGGAAGGAGAGAAAAACTAAGTTAAAGGCACAGAAAATATTTTTAACAAAATCATAGAAGAAAATATTTTCTCAAGCCAAAGAAAGAAATGTCAATCAATATACAAAGTATACAAAGCATACATATATATACTCCAAATATACAAGGCCAAAAAGAAACTCCTCACAACACATAACAAACAAAACACTAGAAGTACACCAGAAACAAAATATTATAAGTTATGAGGGAGGAAAAAAGTAAGTCACATATATAGGCAGGCTTATTAGAATAATGAAGATTTTATAAGTCAGAAAGACCTTGATAGATTTTCTACAAGCTATAAGAGACCAAAAATACAAGCCCAGGAGCAGGGCATGGTGGTGCATGCCTTTAATCCCAGCATTTGGGAGGCAGAGACAGGTGTTCTCTGTGAAGAGTCCTGGCTGTCCTAGATTCACTTTGTATTACAGGCTGGCCTCAAACTCATAGAGATACACCTGCCTCAAAAAACCAAAAATAATAAAATAAAATAAAAATGCCAGCTCAGACTACTATATGAGCAAGCTACCAATCACAATTGACAGAAAAAAGAAAAGCCTTTCACATTAAAAATAAATTCAAGCAAATTCTGTCCACCAATCTAGTTCTCAAGAAGAGTTAGAAGAAAAAAACCTTCAGTCTGAAGAGGTTAACAATGCTCAAGAGGATACAAGAAATAAATAATCCCATAACAGTTCATCAAAAGGGGGGTAACTCACACCACAGCAACAAAATACAGGAATTAATAAAAACTTTACATTAATAACTAGATACTAATGGTCTCAATTCTCCCAATAAAAAGGCAGAGACTAACAGATTAGATTAGAAAACAGGATCATTCTTTCTGCTGCATGCACAAAACACACCTCACCATCAAGGGCAGTGTCACTTTAGGATAAAAGGATAGAAAAAGGTATTCCAAACAAATGGAACCACGAAGCAAACAGTGTAGCTATTTTAATATCTGACATAATAGACTTCAAACCAAAACTAATTAGAAGAGATAGGGAGGGACACTACATACTTATTAAAGGAAAAATCCATGAAGAGGATATTGTAATTGTAACACTTAAGCATTAAACACAAGGGCACCTGAGTTCATAAAAGAAACACTGCTGCACTGAAATAAAATATTGACCCCAATACAGTGATAGTGAGTGACTTTAATAACCCAGTCTCATCAATAGGCAGGTCATCTACACAAAAAAACTACACAGAGAAACACTAGAATTGAGAAATGTCATAAATTGACAGGCGTGGTGGCACATGCTTTTTTTCAATTTTTATTTATTACTTCAAGTTACATCTCCATCACAGTGTCCTCTTTTCACCCCTCCCTCATCCTCTTCCCCCTCTCCCACCTATCCTACTCCTCCAGAGTGGGGTGTCCCTACAGTCTCCCCCACCCCCAGTTCAGCAGTCATATGAGAGCTAAAAGCTTCCTCTTGCATTGTGGGCCTACATGGTAGCACCACTAGGGAAAGTGTCCCAATAACATAGCAAAGTCTATGTTCCTGTTCTTTTCAGTCTGTTGGTTGTAGGATAGTTATCCTGTACTATATGGCTAAAATCCAATTATAAGTGAATATATGCCGTGTGTATCTTTCTGAGTCTGGGTTAGCTCACTCGGGTGAGCTTTTCTAATTCCATCTATGTGGTAGCAAATTGCATGATTTCCTTGTTTCTGATAGCTGAGTAGTATTCTATTGTGTAAATGTACCACAGTTTTTATCCATTCGTTGGTTGAGAGACATCTGGGTTGTTTCCAGTTTCTAGCTATTACAAATAAAGCTGCTATGAACATAGATGAGGAGATGTCCTTGTGATTTGGTGAGGAATCATTTGGATCTATACCAAGGAGTGGCATGGCTGGGTCTTCAGGTAGAGCCATTCCCAGTTCTCTAAGATATCGTCAGACTGATTTCCATAGTGTATATACAAGTTTGCACTCCCACCAGCAATGGAGGTGTTTTCCCCTTTCTTCACAACCTCGCCAGCATGTGCTGTCATTTGAGTTTTTAATCTTAGCCATTCTGACAGGAATGAGATGGAATCTCAGAGCCCTCTTGAGTTGCATTTTTCTGATGATTAAGGATGTTGAACATTTTTTTTTTCAAGTGTCTCTCAGCCCTTAGAGATTCCTCCTTTGTGAATTCTTGGTTTAGCTCTGTTTGCCATTTTTTGATTGATTATTTGGTGTAAAAAATATATGGCTAATTAAACTATTTAACCAGTATTTAAATTATATTTAATTGATTTGCTGCTGTTAATCTTTAAGCAGCCATTATAAACGAGCACACAGAGATCACATGAGGATTTTAACAAACCTTGGCCTGAGTTGTGCAATCTTAGCCCATCTAAGCTGGCTCGTAATTCTATTACCCAAATATGAGCCCATATATACATACATCCCCTTGGACTGCCATACTCCATGATATGCCGATGTTCCTGGCCATGTGGAATGAGGTTCTTTTCTCTAACCCATGGTGTGTGCCTCCTTCTTCCTGCTGCTGGCTAGAATGAATTAATCCTCTGTCTAAAGCGCAGGCTTCCTGCTCTAATCCCAGGAAGTCCCACCTTTCTCTGTCTTTGCCCAATCTCAGGCCTCGGCATTTTATTTAACCAATCAGATTCAATGTAAGTAACAGACAGCAAGCAGGACCAATTAATTAACATTTAGAATGCTTAACACTACTCCAACAATTCCCTCCTTTTGTCTAAAAAAAAAAGGCTAAATTTTTTAACTCATATAGTAAAAACAATAAGAACAAATATGAAACAATCAAGAAAACCATATATAAAAGTTATACACAAAATGTTTAGCCTATTTGTATCAGGCAATCTTGAAGAAGAAAAAAAATCATCTTATCTATCTTACTGTGTCTAAAGTTCTGAACCAAAATAATTTCTATCATATCCTATATTTATAAACCTAAAGACTTTATTTAGAGTTGAAAATATCCTTTTAAATCCTAAACAACTCAAGTTCAATTGAAATTTTATAACTATTATGCCTTCGACCCCATCAAAGACATAAGAAGGGATAAAGTAATATTTGCATAAGTAGGAAGCATAGGAGAGCAGCTTCCAAAGAGAAATATGACAGTTTATTGCCCAGACAGTCCCAAATATCACTTGATATCGTTGGAGTATCATCTTCAGCCTTCTGGCCAAGCATTTTTCACAGACTAAATTGTGCAGCAGGAAATAATAAGGATTTTCCCATTCTGTCTCTGCAGAATCAGGACATTGACTTACCTGCATTTACCTGGTCCATCTTTGGACTGTATATAGTCTGTTGAGAGAGCAGGGGCATTTTTGCCCAATAGGAATTATCTCCTGATGGGAGATTTCTTTTTGAGGAATTCTCTACTGATGGGAGATTTCTTTTTGAGAAATTATCTCCTGATGGGAGATTTTTTTTGATGCTCATTGTCTTCTTCCAAGTAAAATGGGAGCTGCCAGGAGCTGACTGTCTGAAGTCAAACAATTCTTATAATAACAAAAACATCTTTAAATGCCATTTTCTGTATGCCTTTGAGGGTTTTGAAGACATCTACTATTTTATTTATAAATCTATCTATCATCTATCTATCTGTCTTTGAACAAGCAAATTGTATATTTTTATCCATTTATTATCTGTTTAGCCTAGTATTTGAAATGACCAGGAGCTTGACTGGCCAGTCAATTTGTATTATCCAGACTCCTAAATAGATTGTAATAGCAACCCATAAAAGGAACGGAAGTAAACCTATACTTTTAAATGATTTGTACAGGCACAATACCTTATGCAAGAGTTGAAATATACATATTATGTGTCAAAATATAAAATTCTATACTAATGAATGAAACTTAATCTTATTTTTGTATAAATATACAAAATTCTATACCAATGTATCAAAAGATAACCTTATTTAAAGAATAACAATAATTTTGTTTCAGAGCAGATTCAATAATCTATCCTTATATCTTATCATTTCTATATTATATACATATATTCCCCCTCCTTTTCTTTTCAAGTCTTTTCCCACTATATAAGAGAGAAAGAAGGATAGAGAAAAGAAAAAGAGATCTCTAAGTCTAACTTCCTATACCTTGCTTAACAAGACCATATAACAATTTGTAACCATTACCTCTAAACAATATTTATAACACATCAAATGACCAAAGAATCATCCACCCCACTTTTTGGAAGTGGGACGTCGCTCTCTTAAAACTGCTTCCTGCTGAATTGGGTTGTAGAAAACTTATTTAGGGGCCCAAATAAAATGTAAAAAAAATGGTGAAGCAAGTAAATTGTAACATTTGTTGTCCAGTCTCTATGTGCTCAGCAATTTGAATGTCTTGAGCAGTTTGTACTTCGAAGCTGGACTTTAAAGTTCAGTCCTAGAGGCTGGGCCATCTCAGCAAGCTGTTTGAAGTTGTTCTGGATGCAGATTTTTGAGGAAACAGCTATTGAGACATTCTATGAGGCTGGATCATTTGGGTTATTCTTCTTGTCTTCTTTCGACTCTGGTCCCTTTGTTCTGAAAATATATAGTTTCTCACAAGTAACATATAGTTCTGCAATTACCAAAATGCCTTGGATGTGCAGGATGCACAAATCAATGAAGGAATATTTCCTGTTCTTTGAACAGAAGAAAGACATTTGTAAGTCTCCATTCATGCCATAGAAAAAGATGGCATGTAATAGTATTGCATATATATGCTATATATAATCTATTTTAAATTGAAAATACAGCATAAGACTGTATGAAGTTTAAATCTACAGTTGACATAAATTAATTAATTGATTAAAACAGGTTTATTCTGTGTTGTTCTGGCTTTTTGTAGATTAGGTTGGCCTCAAACTCAAAAGGAAGCAATCTGTCTCTGTCTTTGTCTCCCATCTTTTGGGAACAAAGGTATGCATTTACATATTTCTTCTTTCTTTTTCTCCTTTCTTTGGAGATTTCACTTCTATGTGGATATATCTATCCTTATTGAGATAGGGTTTCTCTTTGAATCTTGGACTGTCTTGTTTGCTCTGTACAGCTCTGTAGGTTAGATTGGCCTCGAACACACAAGGAACCTGCTTTTTCCTTGTCTCCCAAGTTTTAAGATCAAGGTATGAATTTAAATAATTGAATTACCCTTATTGAACAATAACATTACTTAAACCATTTGTATGAGTTTGAGTTCCAATTCTCCCATGGAAACTCCATTATTAAGGAGATTGGTGTAAAATAGCATTTTACATTTATTATATCTAGCCTTAGCCTGAATTGTGCAATCCTAGCCCATCTAAGCTAGCCCATTTTATGCTATTTTATGTTAGGTTTTCTTAACTGTTGGCTATGGGAGGCATGCAGTTCGCAAGTTCTTCCCAAGCCTAATTCTGGGTCCTTACATTGATTAACAGAATATATTTCTTTCTCTCTTTATTTTTTTCCCCAGAGACAGGATTTCTCTGTATAGCCTTGTCCTTGACTCACTTTGTACACCAGACTAGCCTTGGACTCACAGAGATTAGCCTGCTTCTGCCTCCAAAGTTCTGGGATTAAAGTCATGCACCTTCATGCCCAGAGATTAACACATCTCCTTCAGGGCAAAATATCTCTTGAAACCAGTTCTCCAGTGGGAGCCCCACACCTAAGAAGAATGACTTGTAACTCTTTTCTTTTTACATAAATTTAAGATTATGTGTATTTATTCATTAGATCAGTAAGGATATTATTAAACTTAACATCAAGGAAAAATGTGTCATTTTTAAATTCTAGACTGTCTTTAGTGAGCAGCCTTATCTTGTCAGCAGGGTTCCCGCCCTGCCTTCATTGTTTAAACCAGGCTGGTCTAGAATCCAGAGATCTGCCTGTTTCTTCCTGTAGTATGATGGGACTAAGGGATTAAGGGTGTATGCCAGTACCACCCTACTCAAATATTTCACTTAAATCCCAGATTTTGTATCTCTGTAACCCAGAGAGCAACCTTGAACTGTAATGACAATTCAAAATCTGCCCAAAATCTTCAAAAATCTCTTATGTTTTAGCAATGCCAAACCAGAAAAATATCCTTTCTACCTCACCATATAGAAAAATCAAATACATCTAAACAAAAATCAATCAAAAAAAACAACATTCCAAAAGCCTTAGCATGTCTAACCATGCCATCCCATGCAGCAATTAAAGCTTTGTTCATTATTTCTTAGAATCTAGTTGTGACTGTATTTCACTGGTGGACCCTTCCAAGAAAGCCCTGAGAAGCACCTCATAGCCAGGGAGCTCTTAGCTCCAGCTGCCATCAATGTTGCCTTATTTATCAGGAAAGGCCTCCCTCTTTCCTTCATTATCATTGTTGGCAATTTAATTCTTTCCTTTAAGACTATCCTAGTCTGAACTTTCTCAAAAAAGATACACAGAACCACAATTGTCAGGGTAAAAATCATTTGCATGCTAAGAAGAACAAACTCATTTGGAATCCAAAAGTATTGAGGCATTATAAATTCCTCCATTTTTAATTCTGTTCTGAACCTCTGTTTAGAAGGCTGCCAGTTTTTTTTTGTTTTTTGTTTGTTTTGTTTTGTTTGTTTTGTTTTTTTAGTACGTAAGGAGATCTAAGGCCTTAGCTCTCCACCTTTGCTGCAAGGCAACAGCTTTTGTTAAAGTAGCCACACTTTGAAATGCATTTGGGTTCAGTTCCCCGCTCTTTGGCTAGGAAACCAGCTTTCACCCGGGCCTTCTCACCCTCAAAGCATGGATTCTAATTGCCGTAGTTGGACGCCATATGTTAAAAAAATATTAATTAAATTACTTACTAGTATATATATTATTATTAATTGGTCAGCTGATCCTTAACCATCCATTATAAATGAGCACACAGACACCATGGATTTTAACTAGCCTTAGCCTGAATTGTGCAATCCTAGCCCATCTAAGCTAGCTCTTAATTCTATTACCCAAATATGACCCCATATATGTCCCCTTGGACTGCCATTCTCCACGATATGCTGATGTTCCTGGCCATGTGGAATGAGGTTCCTTTTTCTAACCCATGGTGTGTGCCTCCTACCTGCTGCTCCTGGCTGGAATCTTTTATTCTCTGTCTAAAGCGCAGGCTTCCTGCTCTAATCCCAGGGAGTCCCACCTTTCTCTGTCTTTGCCCAATCTCAGGCCTCGGCATTTTATTTAACCAATCAGATTCAATGTAAGTAACAGACAGCAAGCAGGACCAATTAATTAACATTTAGAATGCTTAACACTACCCCAACAATTTGGTTTCTTGACATTTAATTTCTTGAGTTCTTTATAAATTATGGATATTACCCCTCTGTCAGACTTGGGGTTGGTGAAGATCTTTTCCCAATCTGTAGGTTGCCATTTTGTTCTAATGACAGTGTCCTTTGTCTTACAGAAGCTTACCAGTTTCATGAGGTCACATTTATTGATTGTTGGTCTTAGAGCCTGAGCTAATGTCCATCCTGCCAAAAGCAATAGACATATTCAATGCAATTCCTATCAAAATATCAAGACATTTCTTTACAGACCTGGAAAAAAACTATTTTCAACTTCATAGGGAATAACAAAAAACCGAGACTAGCTAAATCAACTGTGTATAATAAAAAAAACATCGGAGGTATCACCATCTCAGATTTCAAGCTGTACTACAGAGCAATAGTAATAAAAACAGCATGGTACTGGTACAGAAACAGACCAGTGGATCAATGGAATCGAATTGAAGACCCAGAAATGAACCCACACACCTATGGTCACATAATTTTTGACAAAGAAGCCAAAACCATACAATGGAAAAAGGATAGCATCTTCAACAAATTGTGCTGGTCTAATTGGACGATGACATGTAAAAGAATGCAAATAGATCCATACTTATCACCTTGCACAAAACTTAAGTCCAAGTGGATCAAAGACCTGAGCATAAGGCCTGACACATTAAATCTTATAGAAGAGAAAGTGGGGAAAAGCCTCGAACTCATTGGCACAGGCACACGCTTTTAATCCCAGTACTAGAGAGGCAGAGGCAGAGGCAGAGGTAATGGATCTCTATGAGTTAGAGGCCAGCATTGGTCTATAAAGCAAGTTCTTGGATATGTAGGGCTGTTACACAGAGAAACCCTGTCTGAAAAAAAAAAAAAAACCAGAAAGCAAAACAAAAAACAGAAGTCATAAACTATATGGACGTAACAGACAAACATCTACAGAACATTCCAACCAAACACTGAAGAACATACTTTCTTCTCAGCAGCCCAAGAAACTTTCTTCAATATTAGGACACAAAGCAAGTCTCAAATACATACAATTCTATGAGGCTGTTGTAGATTAAAACTGGACATATAGAGCAATAGAAAGGACAGGAAGTATATAAGCTCATGGAAGAGGAACAATTGACCTCTGAATGAAAATTGGGCAAAGACAGAAATCAAGAAGGAAGTTAAAACCTTTTCTGTAATTGAATGAAAATGAATACACAACAAGCCCAAACTTATGGGACATAATGAAGGCAGTTCTAAGAGGCAGGTTCATAGCACTAAGTGCCTGCATAGGCAAAACCAAAAACAGAAAATAAAAACCCTGTAAAATCTCATTATTAATTTAATGACAAACTTGAAAACTCTAGGACAGCAACAAGAAATAACACCCATGCCCTATGCCCCTTGCCTCATGCCCAGGAATACTTGGCTAACACAAACCAAACCAGTAGTATTTTTTTTGACTATTTGTCTCATTTTTCTTTGTTCATTTTATTGTCTTATTGGTCTTTTGCTTATATGTGACAAGGTAAAGGAGGGAATATGGGGAGGAATAACTATCATATATGGAAAGCCATATAGAAGCCTAATATGATACACACATCCTAAATATATACATATATTGTAGAAAATTGCTAATTAAATTATTATCTGTATTTAGGTTATATTTAATTGGTTTGGTGTTTGTTAATCCTTAACCCGCCATTATAAATGAGCACACAGACACCATGTGGATTTCAACAAGCTTTGGCCTGGATTGTGCAATCTTGGCCCATGTAAGCTAGCTCTTAATTCTATTCCCCAAATATGACCCCATATACACATATGTCCCTTTGGACTGCTATTCTCCATACTAGACTGATATTCCAGGTCACATGGAATGATCTTCTTTCATCTATCCAATGGCTTGTGTTTCCTTCTTGCTCTAGCTGCTTGCTTCTAGCTCTAGCTTGCTCTAGATGCTCCTTCTACCTATAAACCTCCCTAATTCCAAAGCCTGCATACCTTAGTTATGCCTACTTCTGTCTTTGTCCAAATTCAGGCCTCAGCATTCATTTAACCAATCAGAGACAATGGTTAACAAGAAAGGTAGCATAGCTTCAATTGGTGTAAATCAAGCAAGCTTTTGGGACCAGATTAATATTTAGAATGCATAACATCACTCCATCAATATATAAAAGGAATTTAAATGGGATTACCATATTATAGTGGAGACAAAACATAAGTAGTCATCTTATGCCAACAAGTAAAACCTTCAGTGCCAAGAATGGGTTATGTTTTGTTGAGTCATTGGCCAAAGAGATCTCATGAACAAACCCCAAACATCACAAACCATTGACAAAGCTATTGGTTAGTCTCCATAACCTGATGGTAAGACCCTATTGCTGAAGACACAACTTACTTATGTCACCAAATATGGAGTGTCCAGCTGGTGCCCAACTAGAATCTTCATCTCTACTGACTGTGTTCATGGTGCTGGAAAGTACTTTGCATGCTACTGAAGGAGAAATATTATCAGCTACCATACCCTGTGATCTACAACGGAGATCTGCCTGCAAGATATACTGGTAAAATAGTGGTACAAATGTTATGAAATTAACCAATCATGTTTTTATTGGATTTAAAGCCAACTCCTTGAGATAAAATCCATCCCTGATATTGTTAAAGTCACCAAAATCTGAAACTAGACATGTCATGGGCCCTAGGGGGAAAGCTAATACTATTACTATTCTGCTAAAAAAAAAAAAAAAAAAAAAAAAACAGCAATTCAATGACTCCTAATGGCATATTATTATACCTGTAGGTTAGAGCATCATTTAATCGTCATCAAAGAAGTCTTTTCTTGCAATGGATGAAAACTAACAGAGACAATGGGCATAGAGTAATTAGCCTTCAATTTGGAACACTCAGTCCTAAATGAGATGTCTTTATTAAACCCTTCCCCTCAAGGCTCAGGGGTCTATGCAGAAGAGGAAATGGAATGATTTTAAGAGCCAGAGGTGGTGGTGACTCTAAGAAAACAGTGTCTTCCAGACACAACAGGATTGATACACATATGAACTCACAGAGATTGTGACAGAACACACAAGACCTGCACCATTTGTAACCAGACAAAAATCCCAATACTGAGAAGGGGAAGTAGACATGGAATTCTACCTCTAACTAAGAAGCTATTTGCGATTGGTACCTGCTATGAAAGGGAAAAATCTACTTTTTCCAGTCAAGCATCTCTGGGTGTATTAACCATATTCCGGGCCTGGCCCCCATGTGCAGGAGTAGTGGGCCAACACAAAACTGACTCCATGGTTTTTTGTTTTGCTTTGTTTTAAGACTGTGCTTAAGAAATAGTTTCTGGCTGACTTAGGTGGTACACAATTTGTTTAGGTTTGAGATTTTTGCTGTTGTTGTTTTTTTTTTTTTCTTACTGAGCTTTTAGTTTTTGTTTTCAGTTGGTTTTATTTCATTTTTTGTTGTTTTTTTAGGATATTTGAGTTTTTCATAAAGGAGAATGAACATAAAGTTATGGGGACAGGAATGTCAGGAGGATCTGGGAGGAGTTGGGGGAGGGGACCAAAATATATTTTATGAAAAAAGTAAACAAAAATTAATTAATTAGTAAAAATATTGCTGTGAAGGCAGAATGAGAGATACATGTGAAATGAACTCAATCCTTAAATATAACTGGTTTAGTTTCATTGAGTGCTGAACAATTCTTTCTGAACTTTAACACTGTCAATAGTTGGTTCTCAGACTTTTTGAGAGGAAATTTCTTCTTGGTTTAGATATCTGGACTAGATAAGAAACATTAAAGAGCCATATATGAAAAGCTCACAACATAAAGGAAATTCTTAACTGGATTTCCTTATCTCTAAGGGGAATCCAGCCACAGAACAAATCTGCTATGGTTACCAGTCACACTAGTCTCCATGTACATGATGTTGGGAAGAGGGGCATTGACAAATGATCATCCACATGGGGCTTAAGAGGAAAAAAATAATGTAAGTAGTCTAGGAGTGGAACCCAGGCTGGGTCTTGCATGCGTATTGCATTCTCTCTGCTTTGGAGCTACACTTCCACCTTAGCCTGACAAACTCCCTGTACCTTTTCTATTTACATAGAATGGCACAGGAGCCAGGAAAGAACAAGTGTAGTGTCTACAAAGGCCTACCACTTCCTAAACATATATGAAGTGCTTCTTCAGCACAAACTGAGATGGCCATGCCGCCCTTGGAGTTGGGGAATACAAAATTTCTTCATAAATAACATCATAAGGATGGATTTTTATGATTCACTTAATAAGTCAACAAGTGTGAACATTTGGAAAAGTAGTAGCCTGCCCTGAAAAGGATGACCGAACCATAATTGCCCCTGTCTTCAAATCTCTTGAGCCTTCTTAGAAATAAGTAGATCTTTAACTCATCATAATGTTCTATTAACAGTTCAAAGTAGTTTTGAATTAAAACTATTTTTCTATCAATGTCTTAAAACAGCACATCATTTCTCGATCTAAAATTTCCTGCAACAAGTACTGTTAGACAATTAATAAATGTTAAAACCAGCTCTTAAGGGATAAAAAGCTTTGACATATAACATTTGTCAATTTCTGTGGTGTAGACTTCAAGCACTGCTGATTCTCAGTAACCAAAAGATAAATCCCAAAAGTCAGCTCTGAGTGAGTCTGTAGAAGTAACTGGCTCTCACCAGCTAATATAAGCTGTTCCCAACATACCACTGTCATTGCGCCAAGTCACCCAGGAGCTATCTCTTAAGCACAGTCTCTGGGAACAATGATGCCCTCAAAGCCAGGCATACAATGTAGACCAGGATTTGAGACTGGATCCTTCCGTGGCTATAGCAGCTATTCAGCTAATGTAATTGGCATTGACTTGTATGGAAATTGTGGTGTGTGCCTTTTCTTCATGGTTCCCACTCTTCCCAGACCAGACCAGGCTAGTGAATCGATTAAGAAATGTTGGTAACAATGGTAATATAGATCAAAGATGGTTCCAGGAGTTTTGCCAAGATCCTTAGTGATATCACTTCTTGGTAGATTTCCAAGAGTGCCTATCTGATTCTCTGTCCCCAGTGCATTATTGACATTGCTCTCTGTGGACTCACTGGCTACCATGCTATTGAAGCTGAGGCTATTCATAGATATAAGGAGCTGTATCCTTGAAAAACAGGTACAACTGTTATTAGAGCCAACTCTTAAGAGAAATCTGATACAAAATCCCTCGTGGGGAATGTCAGGACAGTGGAGTGGCAAACATTAAGCATCATGGACAGAAATGACCCTTGGTGTAGGCAGCTAGAGTGTCAGATTTCCTTCCTCTCCAGAAAATTACCCTGACAGTCAAATCCAGAATAGGAGGCAACTTTATTGGAATTGGAGATGAATAATTGGCCATATCTTATCCACTTCCTCCTGATTTTATGAAACTCCTATTGCCTGTGGGCTGATCAGGATCAGCTTACTTCATTTCCTCCCTTTCCACACTGAATTGGCTCTGGGGGTTTGATATCTCCTCCATCTCTCATACCTCTTGTGAACAAACAGGTACTTCTTTCTCTGGCTAGGAATAAAGAGACTGGGAAAAATCTCATGGCAGAGAGACCTTGGAAGACCTTCCTGTGCCAGCACCTGGAATCTGCTTAACCAGAGTCAAAGTTTCAAAGACCTATAAAGAGGCAGCACTTTATAAGACTCTGTGTTTCCTATGGCAGCAGTGAGTGATGAGGAAGGGCCATGCCCTTGTATATCCTGCTACCAAAACACCACTTCACAGAATTAGGGAGGGGAACACAGAGGAAGTGTGTGGTAAACCACACAGATATTGTCTCTTGCACACTGAGGCCCCTAACACTTCATTGCCTAACCCAAATCTTCCTCCTAAGCATTATGTGCTCTCCCATGCTGATACTTACTATTAAGGAGCCTCTCTCCATGAGACAATTGGGCACTGGAGTCGCATCCTATTCTCTATTCTCAGGACCATCCCAGAGGCTGGTATATAGGATCACATACCTACAAATGAAGCAACTAAAATTTGTGAAAGTTCAAAAGCTTAAAACACAGAAAACATCAGGTTTTGGATTCATATCACTTGTATCTTTTCATTCCAACTGCTACCATGCTACCCTGTCACATGGCAGGAGCTCAAAAGAATGTTCAGTGGCAGTTTTGGGGTTAGATAGCAGACTAGACATTGCCTCTGGACGAACTGGATAAGGAGAGTCCACACAGGAAAGAATAGTTTATCCCAAAGACAGAATGAGGGAGAACTTTGAAAATTCACAAAAGGAATGAAAGAGCCACTGGAAACTGCCAGGAAAAAAAAAATGGAGGGAGCATGGGACAAAAAAATCCACTAAGGAAAACTGAACTCCAGCCTTGCACACTCCTGGTGAGAGGAGGAGAAGCAAATGGTTCATCCAAGAGGTAAGCCAGATACCCCAGTGAAGAGAGAGACAGTGCACCCCCCTGTGAACCCACCAGAGACCTCGTGAGGCTCAACTCCAGTTGCTGGTTTTGGTGAGACAGTGGCCATGGATCCCTTGTAGAAAGGTATGGCATTTTGTCACTCAACATAACTCAGCAGATGCTGGGCAAGTGGCATCCTGAGAGAGAAGCTACTGATTAAAACTCATCTGCCCTGGAACATGAAAATAAGGAACATTCGTAGGCCATGAAAAAACAGAATTTAACCTGCTATACCTCCAGGATGAGAGGTGACCCCAGGAGACAGCTATGGAAAGGAGGGTCAGTCCCTCAACAAGCCAGCAAGTGCAGGTTCCGGGCAGCTCCACCCAGGTAGTGAAGTGCACTGAAAAAGACTCTCTGCCCTTAGTGTCTGCGAGCAGACCTAGAGCCCTGGGTGGATCAACCTCTTGACTCTATCTGTCTGCACTTCGTTAGATCAGGGGCACACACCCACAGATGCACATCTCCAGCCCCGAAATCAGCTCTTAAGGGTTTAGAGAAGGTAGGAAGACTTCCACTTGTACTGGCCCTCAATGCTGTGGTTACTCCCTCCAGACCCAAAGCACTTGAGAGACACCCCCAGAAGGAACATTAGCCAATCCAGGGGATACAATGAGGAGAGTCTCTGGTGGGAGAGATAAACCTGTTTAGCCCATACATTGCAAAGATTTTAAATTTTTGGTTCCTTGTTTTCTAAAAGCAAACAAGCAAACAAAAAGCCCTTTAATTCTTTCCCATTTCCTCCTCTTTTTACCTCTTCCATTTACTATTTCCACATGTACTTAAAACAATTTGTGATTTTATAACATATTCTATACTACTTTTTTCATGTTCCATTTTTTTTTATCAATGGTGACACATTTGTGGGTATTGATTGATTTTCAGTGAGTTTCTAAATCTTGATATTGTTGCTACTGTAGCAGTTGGGTTTTGTTTCTTTTTTTTCCCCTTTCCCCTAACTGAGTAGAATTGGAGATCAAGCTCTCAACACTCAAAAGCAGGCTGCTTTCAAAGATCCACATGTAGGAGCTCAAGATATGGCTCACTGGTTAAGAACACTTGTTGGTTTCCCTGAGGATTTATGTTTGGTTCTCAGTACTCATGTAGTGGCTCACAACCATCCTAATATCACTCCAGTTCCAGAGAATGGGTGCTCTCTTCTGACCTCCATGGGCCCTAGGCATGTACATGATACACTTACATATATTCAGGCAAAACAATTATATACATTAAATAAATAAATCTTTAAAAACTTCTTTTTAACCCCCCCCCCCAAAAAGCCAGAAGTGACTTCTAAGCAACAAATGTTCAAATTGTATCATGGAAACATAAGGAACACTTAAAAGCAAGACAAGACTTCTCCATAGGGTGATACCTAATAAAACTTAATAAATAAGTAAAACAACTTAAACTTTATCTAACATCACTAAACTATACACTTTCTGGTAAGAATTATATTCACAATGTCCAGCCTATATGTATTTAGCAACCTAAAAACATCTTTTCAGACCTTAAAACAATTTACTTAAATCCTAAACAACTAGAATTTCACATTGCATATTTAAGAATTACAATGGAACAATACCTTAAAAAGAGTTGACACATAGTATGTTGTAACCAAAATATAACATTAATTTTGTATCACTATACAAGATCTATACCAATGTAACCAAATATAAGCTTAAGTTTTATCAATATATAAGGATCTATGAGTTGATTCAATGATCTATCCTTTTTTCCTATCATTCCTATATTATTTCTATATTCCCTTTTTTCTTTTCAACCCATCTCATCCTACATAAGAATGAAAGAATAGAGAAAAGAAAAAGAAAGAGAGAAATACCTGAGTCTAACCTCCTATACCTTGTTTCCTCCCGGCTCAAGACCATTTAACAACTTGCAACCAATTCCCTTAAATGACAACAAACATCTATAACCCACCAAATGACCAAAAAAATCACCCACCCTGCCTTTTGGAAACAGGGCATCACTCTGTTAAAATTCCTTCCTGCTGATTTGGGACTTAGTTTACTTTTGGGAGATCAAGAAATTGGGAAAATGTTCAAATCTTAAGAAAACTAGCTGAACATTTGATGTCCAGTCTCTATGAGCTCAGCAAATTGAATGTCTTGAGCAGTTTGTAGTCTGAAGCTGATATTCAGGTGGGAAAGTACAGAGCTTTACTGAAGTCCTGGCTGGAAAAGTCTGTGAGGCTGGACCATCTTAGCTAGAAGTTTTTGAAGTTGTTCTGGAAGCAGATAATTAAGGAAACAGTTAATGAGGCAGTTTGTAAAGCAGGATCATCTGAGCTACTTGTCTTCTTTGGTGTCTGGTTCCTTTCCTTCATATATTTTAATTGTCCTGTAGTCTCCAGATTACTTAGTTGGATGCTTTTATTCTCCTGGAAAGATAAAACCAAAATCCTGTCCTAACCCTAACTCTGGGGGATTCCTGTTTTAGCAGGTTTTATCTTTCCTAGGCCAACTATTTTTATTTTTTTTTTTTGGCAAAAGAAAAAGTACTCTTTCAATTGAGATTAAAGAAAATTCTTTTGAAAAAAGTTTGGTCTCAGGTCCTGAGCTGTTGGTGTTCTGTTCAGGAAGTTGTTACCTGTGCCAATGAGTTTGAGGGTTTTTCCCACTTTTTCTTTTAGTAGATGTAGTGTGTCTGGCCTTATGTTAAGGTCTTTGATCCACTTGGACTTAAGTTTTGTACAAGATGATAAGTATGGGTCTAATTTCATTCTTTTACAAGTGGACATCCAGTTGGACCAGCACCATTTGTTGAAGATGCTGTCCTTTTTCCATTGTGTGGTTTTGGCTTCTTTGTCATTAGGTGGCCATAGGTGTGTGGGTCCATTTATGGGTCTTCAACTCGATTCCATTGATCTACTGGTCTGTTTCTATACAAATACCATGCTGTTTTTACTACTATTGCTCTGCAGTTCAGCTTGAAATCTGGGATAGTGATACCTCCAGATGTTTTTTTATTGTACAGAATTGATTTAGCTATTCTGGGTGTTTTGTTGTTCCATATGAAGTTAAGAATAGCTTTTTCCAGGTCTATAAAGAATTGTGTTGGTATTTTGATAGGAATTGCATTGAATCTATATATGGCTTTTGGTAGGATGGCCATTTTTATTATGTTGATCCTACCTAAGACGCTGTCATTCGAACAAAACGGCAGCCTACAGACTGGGAGAAAATCTTCACCAACCCCACATCTGACAGAGGGCTAATATCCAAAATCTACAAAGAACTCAAAAAATTAAATGCCAAGAAACCAAATAATCCAATCAAAAAATGGGGGACGGAGCTAAATAGAGAATTCACAAAGGAAAAATCCCTAATGACCGAGAGACACTTGAAGAAATGCTCAACATCCTTAATCATCAGAGAAATGCAACTCAAGACGACTCTGAGATTCCATCTCACACCTGTGATTATGGCTAAGATCAAAAGCTCAAATGACAGCACATGCTGGCTAGGATGTGGAGAAAGGGGAACCCTCCTCCATTGCTGGTGGGAGTGCAGGCTTGTGCAATCACTATGGAAATCAGTCTGGTGCTATGTTAGAAAACTTGGAATAGCTTTGCCTCAGGACCCAGCCATACCACTTCTGGGTATACACCCAAATGACTCCTCACAGAATCATAAGGAAGTTTCCTCATCTATGTTTATAGCAGCCTTATTTGTAATAGCTAGAACCTGGAAACAACCCAGATGTCCCTCAACCGAAGAATGGGTTAAAAAACTGTGGTACATCTACACAATAGAATATTAGTCATCTATCAGAAACAATGAAATTACGCAATTTGCAGCCAAATGGATGGAACTAGAGAAGCTCATCCTGAGTGAGCTAATCCAGACTCAGAAGGATGCACGTGGCATCTATTTACTTATAATAGGATTTTAGCTATATAATACAGGATATCTATACTACAACTAACGCACCAAAGGGAACATGGACATAGACTTTTGTTTGTTTGTTTGTTTTTTAGTTTTCTCTCCCTGGCAATGAGGCACTTTTCACTGATGGTACTGCCTTATAGGCCCCCAGTGTATGAGGAGGCTCTTGGCCTTCATATGTCTTCTGAACTGGGATGAGGGACTGTTATATAGGGACACTCCACTCCAGAGGAATGGAATGGAACTGTTAGGAGGTAGAGGGTAGGAGGATGGGGCTGGGAAGGGGGGGAAAGAGGACAATAAGGTGGAGATGTAACCTGAAGCAACAAATAAATAAATTTATTTATTAAAAAAAAAGAAAAAAGTTTGGTTTGTTTTTGGTTTTGGTTTTTTGTTTTGTTTTGGGTTTTTTGTTGTTGTTGCTATTATTGTTGTTTTGAGACAGGGTTTCTCTATGTAATAGTCCTGTTATTGTCTTGGACTCACTTTGTAGACCAGGCTGGCCTTGAAATCACAGAGATCCACCTGCCTCCACCTCCTAAGTACTGGGATTAAAGGCATGCACCACCAAGCCTGGCTTTCTTTTGAAATTTTGAAGCTAAATATACCTTTAAGTATATTTATTTTTAGATCACAAAGGACATTCACTTTGAATTTTGCAAGTGGCTTTTAAATTTAAATCACTGTAAACCATATGTGCCTGCCTCTGCCTCATAAGTGCTGGTATCAAAGGTGTGAACCACCACACCTGGATCTGAGTTTTTCTGTACTTGGAACTTGCTCTCTATCAGGGTGGCCTTGAGAGAGATCTGTATGCTTCTGTCTTCTGAGTGTTGGGATTAAAGGTGTATGCCTCCCAAGTGCTGGAATTAAAGGTGTGAACCATCACCACCCTGTCCTGTTCTTTGTAACTCTAGAATTTAGAAAACAACTAACTTTAGAGATCAACCTCTCTCTGCTGGAATTAAAGGCATTGGCTACAAGAACTCTCTTCAAATATTTTATCTTAGCTACAAATTGTTAGAAAACACACTTGAACTGTAGTAACCCTTAAATAAAAATATCCTTTTTATGTAAGAGGAAAACTCAAAATCTGATGTCCAAAATGGTGTGTTCCATGTGGCAATCTACAGTCTAACATTCCTACATGGAATTAAGACATGTGGTTTAAGAAAACCCATTTTTCATTTCACGACAGTAAAGCAAGTATGCCTTTGGTAAATATCACTCAAAATGTTATTTTTTTATGCCTACCTAACCATTTTAAAGGTAGGACAGTTGGTACTTTTAAAAGACCAACAGCTGTTGTATCCTGCTTATGGATAACCTGGATAGTCTAACTATTCTCAATAATATCTTATAATATTTTTCTCAAACACATTCTTTATTTTATAGTTTGTTTCCAAGATTGAAGAAATGTTAATATGTGTTTTCCATAGCTACAAGAAATCACATCCCCATAAATTCATGGCTATACTAGCCACATACAGTTTTAATTTTCCTCTTTGTCCTTCGGGTCCTGTACATTTGACACATCTTGCACTTCATTTTACCTGAGATAAAGTTCCAGTCCCTAGAAGTTGGAGATTTACTTCCTGAAGACGCCAATCCAGATGCCAAGATTTTGGTCAAATTGCTGTTACATCTGTTCCTGTGTCTACTAAGCCTTCAATTTCAATGTATTTCCAGCTTTTGTCTCTGATTATTTAGAGCAGTTTGCCAAAGTATTTGTTTTGTGGTATCTTCTGAATTTTTTGTACTATTTATTGAAGCTGCTCTCTCCTTGATTCCATCAAAAGCAATGTTGTTTTTAACAACAGGTATTAAATCTTTTAATTGCTCTGTGGATGAGTTTCTCCTACGCTTATAGGGAATGATTGAACTGAATTTGATGTGGGGGCCTGATGGAGGCTCCTTTGGGTGTTTCCTGACAGCAAAGGATTACTTTGCCTATTGATTGTTGATCTTCATTCATTAGTCCAGTGCCAACCTTTGCCATACATTCTGCATACTCAAGAAAGCTGAGGCCTTCTTTTTGGATGATTTCTAGGAAAAAAATATTGCTTCTAAGAATGCCTTGCCTACAATCACTTTTCAAATGACCTTGCTTACCACAAATAAAACATTTGCCATTTTTAATTTTCTTGATTTTTAGAAATGACTTCTCCTATCTGATTAGCATCATAAATGTGAGACCCAAGATCAGCTGTACCTCTAATCCATTCCTCTCTTGGTGCTGATCTTCCCTTTAATGGCATAATGTCCCTCTTTTCTGTTTAATCCCTGTCAGCTGGTTTCTTGCTCTGCCTCTTGACCTAGCGTGACTTTATTTAATCCTGTGTACAGAAAGCTGTTGGATTAAAGTATGTGCTAGGGCACAAGTACTTGTTTACAGTAGACAGAAAGCTCTAAGATTAAAGGCTGAGTCATCCCACACTTAGAAACAGGTTTTACAGTTTCTTGGGGTTCACAGTAGAATCAAATATTCTATAATAGAACAGAGTCCAAAGACTCTGGGATGTGATCAAAAGAACAAACCTCAGAACCCAGAGGTGGTGGGTAGAAGGAGGTGAGATTAAAAACTAAAGACATAATTTGTTCAACAAAATTAAAGCAGAAATTTCTCAAAACTAGGTAAAAAAAATGAACATTTAGAAATAAGAGGGATTTATAACCCCAAATAGACATGACCAGAGAAGAACTTCTACACAACATACTATAATCAATGCATCAAAAATACAAAGCAAAGGAGCCGGGCGGTGGTGGCGCACGCCTTTAATCCCAGCACTTGGGAGGCAGAGGCAGGCGGATCTTTGCGAGTTCGAGGCCAGCCTGGTCTACAAAGTGAGTCCAGGACAGCCAGGGCTACACAGAGAAACCCTGTCTCGAAAAACCGAAAAAAAAAATACAAAGCAAAGAAACAATATTAAGATCACCAAGGGAAAAGCACTAAGTTGCCTAAAAAGGCAAACAGAATAACACCGCCTTCCACACTAGCAACCCTAAAAACCAGGAATCCATAAAATGATATATCCCTGTAAGTATATAACTGCCAACCAAAATGTTATACCCAGCAAAGCTATCTCTTGAAGCTGATGGAGAAATAAGGATATTCCAAGATAAGCACACACTAGGGCAGTTCATTACTACCCACCCATAGCTGTCGAAGACACTTAATGCTATACAGAGAATAGGAATAAAGTCCGGATCATGACAGCACAGGAAGGAGTGAACTTCATGAGAAGAATAAACAACAAAGGAAAGGTAGAAATGAATTAATCATGTGAAGCACGGTAAGCTAGAAGAATTCCTAACACTAACAGGGGCTGAAGAAAAGAACAGGGCTGGAAAATGGGCCCAGCGTTTAGGATCACATGCTGCTCTTCAAACCAGAGGACCCAGGTTTGATCCCCAGCACCTACATGGTAGCTTACAACCATCTCTAACACCAGTCTCAATAGAAACAATGCCATCTTCTGACCTTTGAGGGCTCCAGGCATGCATGTGGCATTCATACATACATACATACATGCATATAAGCAAAACACTCATATATATAAAATAAATAAAATCTTTTAAAAATGAAAACAATGCAGCCAACCAGAAAACAACAAATAAAATTACCAGAACTAGTAAATACTGCCATTAATGTAATTGCCTCAATTCACCAGTAAAAAAAATGCAAACTAGCCTACTGGATTAAAAATCAAGACCAACTGTCTCTTCCTTTAAAACAACAACAACAAAATGCCACACACCTCATTAATAAAAACACCCACATACTGACAGCTGAAGCTTGAAAGCCAGTCTTTCAAGTCAGTAGAAGCTGAAAACAAGCTGGTGTAGTAATTCTGAGATTTGATAGAGAAGATTCCAAATTGAAATTGGTCAGAAGAGATGATGAAAGCTACTACCTGTCAATAAAGAAAAAAAATCATCAAGAAGAACAAATGCAAGCATATATGCACTGAATGGTGAGCTATCAATTCCATAAAAAGATACTAATGACCACATGCATGATTGATACAGTAACAATGGGTAACATCAACACCCTACACGGTATTCTTATCTTTAAATAGACCATCCAAACAAAAAAGCAAACAAACAAATACAAAGGAAGCCTCTGAGTTAAATCATACCATAGATCAAATTGACTTAATAGAGAAAATACAGAGTTTCCCATCCAACAGATGTGGAACATACATTTTTTTTTAATAGCCTATAGAAAACCCTCTAACATAGGCATGTTAATCAGTCAAGTTTTAGCAAGTACAACATAATCAAAATAACTTCTAGCAACTTCATAGTGGCATAGAATTAGAAATAAATAGCAAGAGAAACCATAGAAAGTATTCAGATACCTGGAGAATGAAAAATATGCTATTGAGTGACCAGCAGATCATCAGCAAAATCAGAAAAGGATTATTAAATCTTTCTAGAATCAAGTTAAGCACAACTTACCAGCACGTTCTGAGTTAGAAATGAGACAGTTCGAAGAGGTAAAGTTATAGCTTTAAGTGCTTACATTAAAAGAACAAATCAGAGATGTTTCAAATAAAGAACCAATGATGACTCTCAAGGTTTTAGAAAAGCAAGAAAACTCCAAACTCAAAAAGCAGCAGGAGGCTAGAAATAAAAGTGATGGGAGCAGAAACCAGTGAAAAAGCAACACATTCAATCAATTAAATACAAAATTGGTTCTTTGAAAAGATAAACAAGATTTACAAACTCCCAGAGAAACTAACCAAAAGAGAAAGTTCCAGAATAATAAAATTAGAGATGAAAGAGAGTGATTTTATAACAAAATCCAAAGAAATCCAGCTGCTCATTAGGGGCCTTTTTGAAAATGCAGTCTTAAAAAGTGGACAGTCTAGGAGAAATGGGTAAGTTCGTATATACACATAACCTGCCTAAATTAAATCAAGAAGATAACAACAACTTAAACATTCCATAATCAACAAGATTCAGACAGTTATGAAATATTTCCCCACAAATGAAAGCCCTGTACCAGAGGAACTCGTTGCTGGATTCTACCAACTCTTCAGCAAAGAGCTAGCACCATCACCCCTCAAACTGTTCCTGTTATACAACATTAATAGACTCATTCCGTGAAGTCAGTGTTGTCCTGACACCCAAACTGAATAAGGACACAGAGGCAAACAGAAGACTATATACCAGTTCTTCTCATGAGCACAGATGAATAAGATACTTGCAGGCCCGAAGAGATGCCTCAATGATTAAGAGCATGTACTGCCTTTCCAGAGGACCTCCATTTGGTCTCCAGCACCCAAGCCAAGGTGTCCACAACTCCCTAGAACTCCAGCTCTAGAGGATCTGATGCCCTCTTTTGGCCTCCAAGCACACCAGCACTCATTTGCACATACCTACACAAAGAGACATGTACATACACATAATAAAAATAAATCTTTTAAAAACTAACGTATTTGCCAAAAGTGTTCGTGAAAACATTAAGATCATGTACTGTGATTAGGTTGATTCCAGCCCAGGGATAAAAAGTTGATTCAACATATGCAAATCAATAAAGATAATACAGAACATATAGAGGTTTTAAAAAGTACACAATCATCTCAATAGATGCAGAAACAGCTTTTTGGCAAACTCCAACATCTCTTCATGATAAAATCCCTGAATACGTAAGAATATAAGGAACAAATCTCCACATAAAGATTATACATGACAAACCTGTAGCTGACATTATACTAAATAAAGGGGAAACTGTTTCCTGAAGTCAAAAACAAGACAAGGGCTCTCTCTCTTCTCTCTCTCTCTCTCTCTCTCTCTCTCTCTCTCTCTCTCTCTCCCTCTCTGTATTCATATTCAGTATGGTGTCCAAGTAGGGGGGAACTTTTAGAAAATAGATTAAACAGAAGTTGGAGATCTGAACAATGATTCTCTTGTGTTCTAACTACACCATGTATTTCTGGAAGTTTGCAAATTATCTTCACTTTCATCTCTGTGTACAGTACTTCTAGATTGTACCCTCCCACCACAGTGATCCTCTTTTCCCCAAATTGCCTCACTGATCATTTCTGAGCCTCTCACTCATATTTCTTTTGCTCAGCAACCAGTAGCCTTCAGTTGCCCAGGCTCCATGTCCCTTATTCTTAGCACCTGTCCTTCACTTTAGCAAATATCCATGGCTTCAGGCTTCATGTGAACTGATAAAGGTATTAAGCAGATGTACGTGGCTCTCTCTGAGACTGGCAGAGTTCATATTTTTTTTCAAAGAAAAACTTAGCTATCAAAGGAATTCGAGGAATGAAATACAGATGAATGAAAACTATGAACCCTTAGAAGATAATATTCTAAGTGATTCAAAAGCATTTGGATAATGATTTTGATCACAGGCTGGGGAAGGGGTAACTCATTTCAGTCTGCTGGTCGTGTGGACTGAGAAACAGTGATCAATGATCTTTGCTTGTGGCTCATGCTGCAGTAGTGGCACACAGGGAGAGGGCATCTGGACAAACTTTAGGCTAAAGCCTTGTATTCCTTGAAAGTCCATCAAACTCAAATCTTCGAAGGTATTTCTAGTCTATTTTGAGTTTCAGATAAGTTTTCACTAACAAAATAAAAGTATGGGAAATAAAAGTGACTCCCAGATGAGCTGTCTAGAGACTGACTAGAGGACAAGACATGCTGAAGGTTCTTTCAGATCACACTGAATGCATTGGGACTAAAATAGTCAGGTTTTAGGAGAGGGGAAGACATGCTGTCTTAGCTAATGCCTCCCTCCCTTGGGCTTATGAATTATAGAACTTTGCTGTCTGAGTCTAGGGTCTTAAATCTTGTCTTCCAAAATGGGGCAGAAAAATGGATTTCTGCTGCCTGTCTCCACCAATTCAACAAACAACTTCAAATCTATACCTCTGAGTATAGACTTAGAGGAGAGAGAGAAAAAATATCTTTTGAATCCCACTGCAATCATGACATTCAAATGACCTGACCATGCAGCACTAGAATTCAAATCAGTTTAAAGACAATCCAGGATGCAATGAGCCACTTAAATGAGGGTGGAGGATCTGGGGGTGCTCAGCCCGCACCCTGGGCTCTTATTTTCATAATAGAAAGCAGGCTAATAGACAACTGCTCTTTCTCAAAGGGAACTTGTTTGCAAACATGAACAACCATTGCTTTGTTCTCTTGAGAGAAAACAACACAGCATCAATCAAAGCAAAGCCACATACCCCAACCGCTGCTGCAGCTGCTCATTGAAAACCGCATATCGGTATCATTCCCTGCAAGCCAGAGTGCCTGCCGGGAAGCTTGTGAATCCTCTGCCTGGTTCTCTTCAGAACACTGCTGCAGGTTAACTCTTGAAGGCTGGCTGGATGCTCTCACCCAGAAAGCCAAGGCTCTCTAACTTAACCACTTGCATGCTGACTCATCCAGCAGGCACGACGCACCTTGCCACGCCTGCTGATGGGCGAACTCTTGCACCATACTTGGAAGGTAAACTTTCACAGAGGTTGCGTATCAAATATCCTACATATCAGATATTTATATTTCTATTAATAACTGTTTCAAAATAATAGTAATAAAGTAGCAATGAAAATAATTTTATGGTTGGGATCATCACAACATGAAGAAAGGGTCGCAGCATTAGGAAGATAAGAATGACTGATCTAGAGGGTGTCCTTTTGCACCATGAGCAAACTTCATCATTTGCTCAGCCAGACCTGCTTATCCCCTTTGGTTTGGAAAGCAATCAGTTCTCCCCTTCTCCACCCTCCTAGATATAAACTGCACACTGCAGAGACAAGACTGGATAATCAATGCAGAGACTGAAGTAAAGATTTTGGATGAAGGAATTACATTCCAGGAAGGAAGGTGCCTCAAGTTTTCTATACAGATTACAACTTGATGAAGAAAATTATTCACATGTAGTAAATGTACCAAATTGCCTTGGTAATTTTCAGAAACAAATAAAGCCGTAGTTACACTTCCCATGGTGTTCCTCCAGGGAAACCCCAAAACAGCTCCTTGCAATAGTGCGTATGTTATCTACATGAAAGTTACTAGGGCTCCTAGCAGGGCAGGTACGAAGTCAGGGAGTGCTTCTGACTCTTTGAGAGTTGATTTTCAAGTATTAAAGTCAGGGAAAGAAAGCAAGCCCAGTGTTGGATCAGCTTTTGGCTTTGTTGTTTCCTTTTGGGCTTTTTCTTCTTGAGACAGGTTATCAATGTGTCCTAATCTCAATTCACAGTCATGGCCGGCTTCATGCCTCTTGAGTAATGGGATTACAGGAATGTGTCCGATGGCTGGAAGTGGCTCAGGTCAGAGACACTTTCCAT
Source organism: Lophiomys imhausi (assembly GCA_907164525.1). Classification (NCBI taxonomy): domain Eukaryota; kingdom Metazoa; phylum Chordata; class Mammalia; order Rodentia; family Muridae; genus Lophiomys; species Lophiomys imhausi. Next base: position 10,443,834 of record CAJQZJ010032076.1, read on the forward strand.
TTTTTTACTTGACAGAATGAGAAAATGAAAAACTTTACTGAAGTACTGCAAACGCGATGCTTGTCACTCTCACAAGTTGAACATACCTGTCAGCCGGCTCCAGGTCAAGAATTAGGAACAAGAGGCATACTTGCTCAATTTGTTACTACTCCCTAACAGAAAGAGTGAATTGTTAACACACACAAACACAGTATGACCTCCACATGGCTGAGATCCAAGAGTTGGCAGGAAGAACTTAAGATAGAAAGAATATATTTTTGCCCACAGTTTCAGAATATTCAGCCTATGGTCTCTTGGCCCTATATATTTGTAGATGATGTCATGGCATGGAGACCATGGAAGGGAAGCACTGCTCACTTCCTGGGCAATCAGGAAACAAAGAGAGGGAATGTGGACACTAGTCTACCTTTCTCACTTTTCATCCTGTCTGGGTTCCCATCTCACAGAATGTCATTGCTCACAGTCACCCTGGCTTTTCTCTGGAAAAGCCATCAGAGATACACCCTCAGCTACACCTCATCAATCTCTTAGGTCAGTGGTTCTCAGCCTGTGGGTTGCAACCCCTTCAGGGTGGGGGATTAAATGATAAATGACCCTTTCCCAGGGGTTGCTTAAGACCATTGGAAAACACAAATATTTACATTGTGATTCATAACAGTAGCAAAATTACAGTTATAAAGTAACAACAAAAATTTTTGGTTTTTATTTTTTACAGTCAGGGGTCACCACAACATAAGGAACTGTATTAAGGGGTCACAACATTAGGAAGGGTGATAACCACTAAGTGATTCCAGATTCAGGCAAGCTGACAATAAATACAGTTAGCAGAAATGAATATAAAAATACAAAGTAGAGGGCTGGAGAGATGGCTCAGCTGTTAAGAGCACTGGCTGCTCTTCCAGAGGTCATGAGTTCAATTCCCAGCAAGCACATGGTGGCTCACAACCATCCATAATGAAATCTGGTGCCCTCTTCTGGCCTGCAGATATACCTGCAGACAGAACACTGTATACATAATAAATACATCTTTTAAAAAAATACAAAGTAGAATAAAATAAATCAGACATAGAGAATACTTATTGAATGCCTGGTATTGTGGAAGAATAGAGGAAGGTTGGATATACGTCTCAGTAGTAGAACACTTGCATACTCCCACCACAGTAAAAAAAGAAAAAAAATTAAAATATGGTTATCATTGCTGTAATAAAACAGCATGACCAAAAGCAACTTGGGGAGTTAAGGGTTTATTTGGCTTACATATCCCAAATCACAATAAACATATAAATAATCCCTCATATCCACAATAAAATACGAGCCAGAGGGAAAGTCCAGAGAAGGGTGAGAAAGTAGTAGACTACCCTTGTCCAGTAGACTGAACTGGACTATGAGAGGAGAGAGAGAAAAGGAGAAAGTGAAAAGGGAGATCAAGAGAAGAAGACAAAAAGAGAGAGTAAAGAGGACCATGAGAACACATGGCCAAAATGGAAAGGTTATACAGGGATGAGAACCTGGTGGAAGGGAACCCATGAACTGGAGAAGTTTAGGGTAGGGAGCAGGGTGAACAGAGCCGGGATGTCAGAATGGATTCTGTAGCAGGTATTTGTGATACTGAGAAAGCCTGGAGACCAGCATGGGCTTCGATATGCTAATAGGCACTACAGTTAGTCATTTGTTCCCAGTTTATTTTGGACCTGAGCAGGAACTCATTCTGAGTGGAAACTTGGAGGCAGGAGCTGATGCAGAGACCATGCTGCTGTTTACTGGGTTGCTCCCATGACTTGCTTAACCTGCTTTCTTATAGAATGTGGGCCAGCCCACTTGCAATGGGCTAGGCCTTCTCTCATCAACCACTAATTTAAAAAATGTTCTACAGGATCACATACAGCCTGATCTTGTGGAAGTATTTTCTCAATTGAGATTCCCTCCTCTCAGATGAGTCTAGGTTGTGGGAAGGTAACATAAAAACTAGCAAGCACATTCATAGAAGCAAAGATCGAGAATTTCCTCAGCTCTGTGGGACTAATCAAGGTTGACTGGGAAAGTTATAGGAAACTTTCTCTTGACATAGCATTACCTGATATCTTGATAAAGGTTTGGGTTATACAAGTACATACATTTGTCAAACAGCTAAAGTACTTGTTCATCCATAAAACCTGTAGATCAAGAGGGTTAGCAAATGCCTATAGACCCATCTGATGTGGAATCCATGAGACTCATGGTACAGGTTATAGTGGTGTCTGCTAATGCTACCTGTTATGAAAACAAAGTGTGTGTTAGAACACATTTTATCTCAACTCAGCCCCTTCGAGGTTCCCTCTCATAGCTGGCCACCAGCCAGAAGTCCAAAGGCTTCCTTGTGAGGATCACACAACAAGCACACTTCCCACAGACAGACCTGGCAATGATGTGACTATGGCCTCTTGAAACTCAGTCAATAGTAAAACAAACATCTTAGTGGCTAGATCACGCTTCATCCAAAGTATCTTTGTCTTTGTTATTTATTATTATTATTAAATATTTTGATGCAGAGTTTTGTTCCTTTGATGCAATCAAGCCATGTGCAATGTAACTGATGTAGTATTTAGTTATTCTAAGATAACAAGAGTATGCAGACAACTTTCTATGTTCAGATCTAATAAGTATGAACCTCTGTATATAGGAGGCTCCTTCAAAAAATCAACTCACCTTTGTCTGGTATGTGTGTCTGTACTGCACCATGTTCATGACTCCATCAGTGTACAAAAAAATTGGGGTGCAGGCTGCAACTTTCTTTGGGTCTTTTGAGAGATTTTGTCTTCCTTGACTATTGCAAGAAGACACGTTGAATTTTTGTTTTAGATTTTTACTTTAAAAAGTAAATTATCAAATCTGCCCCACCTGTCTAGAGGATTACTGTAGCTGTGATGAAACACCATGGCCAAGAACAACTTGGGAAGGGAAGGATTTATCTGACTTACACTTCCATGCTACTGATCATCATCAAAGGCAGTCAGAACAGGAACTCAAGCTGGGTAGGAACCTGGAGGCAGGTTCTGATGCAGAAGCCTTGGAAGAACACTGGTTACTGGTTGCTCAGCCTGTACTCTTCTAGAATGCAGAACCACCAGCCCAGGGATGGCATGACCCACAATGGGCTGGGCCCTTCCACCTCAACTGCTAATCAAGACAATGCTCTAGAAGCGTGCCTATAGCCTGATCTTATGCATTCTCTCAATTGAGGTTCCCTCTTTTTGACGACTTTAGCTTGTATCAACTTGACATGAGACTAGTCAGCCTATCATCCCATCCTCCACTCCCTCCCCCACTAACTGCCCCCATTGCTATTCCATCTGAACTTCAGCAGCCATCAGCTGTCAATAAATCCTCAGTTAGGGATGGGACTTCATGATCCCTTCGTCCATTCTCGCTAGGACTTTGTCTGGCTTAGTCTGGTGTAGGTCTTATGCATGCATGGCAGCTGTGTGAGTTCATTTGTACTCACTACACTCAACCACTACCTCTGGCTCTTACAGTATTTCCACTCTCTCTTTCACTTTGATCCTTGAGCCTTGGGAAAAAACAGATGTGATATACATGTCTTATTTAGGACTGAGTACTCCTCACTCTTATTTTCTGAATGTATTTGTAGGCATAAGGTCATTGCGTAATTCAAATAATGATTTCTGTATCCTCCATATCTGGTTTCAGTCCTTGTTCTGAGAATCTGTCTCAATGTTGTATAAACATCAATTGTCCCCTGATACTCCAATAAAGCAGCTTACAGCCAATCACTGAGCAGGGGAGAGAATAGGGCTGGACTTCCTGCCCTCCAGGGGAGGAACAGTTAGAGGAGGATATAGGTGATTCAGACACAAGCAGAGGAGCAAGAGACAACAGGAGAGATTCTGCTGAAGCAGGAAAGCCTCAAAGTGCAAGTATTCTGGGATTTACACTGGGAGGAAATCAGGTTAGCTTAGGGGGTTAAGAATAGAGTAATAACTGCTCAGTTCTTGTGAAGTTTCTTTAACAAATAAGATAATAGTCTCGGTTATTTGGGTGATAGCCAGGTAAACAGTGAAACAAACACAATTATATAAATTTATACTAACATGTACTGGTTGTGGGGCCCTTCTGTGATGAAGGGTAAGAGATGCACTAATCTATGGGTGTAAAGATAATTGCTTGGGGCATTTTAATACCATTTTCATGTAGCAAAGAGTAGTAAGTTCACCCCTGGAGTCTATACTTTAGCCACAGGTTCTCAGCTTAGTTAGCGTTACCAGGCAGGAATTTTATCTTGTGACATGGGCCTTAAAATCAATCTGAAAATGATCAGTTACTCCTGTACCAATGGGCACTAATTGCACTAATGGGAATATTTTACCAGGCCAGTAATTACTGTAGCTTGCAGTGTTCACAGTTGGATAAGACTGTTGATTAATTCTCTTCTCTGGTAGCATACACAGCTCTTTCCAGTACTATGAAAGTCAGCCAGCAGGAATCAAAGATCCAGATCAGCCCGTTTTATTGATCCCTTTTCTGGGATGCAAGTATTTTCAGGAACAAAGTCTGAATGGTAAATCAAGTTATGGAGCATAACCAAGGACAGTGGTAATAGCTTGTAATGGTTTTTAGGGGTGTATGGAACTCCACTGATGAAAAAACAAGTTGAAAGACGTGTCTACCCATACTTGGCACTGGAGTTCTTGATAGCATCTGGTGTCTAGCAGAAGGGACACTATTACCAGTTATAGGATAACTCCATTTAAACTTTTTTTAAACATTTATTTATTTATTATGTATACAGTATTTGCTCTACATATATGCCCAGGCAGATCTCAATGTAGATGGCTGTGAGCCACCATGTGGTTGCTGGGAATTGAACTCAGGACCTTGGGAAGAACAGCCAGTGCTCTTAACCTCTGAGCCACCTCTCCAGCCCTTAAACTTTTTTATATATGTATATATTTAAAGAATTTTCCTGTAACCGAACTTTTAAATTATTATTTAACTCTTATTTATTTATTACTAAATTCACTTATAACAAACACCAACAATTTCTTAACTATTAATCCTATAAATTCCTACAACCCCTTTAATCTATGCACTAAACCTATTGATAATTATAACAACTACTTTCTTTTTTTTTTAATACTTTATTTTTTTTTTCTTCAAGTTACATCTCAGTCACAAACCCCTCCCTATTCCCCCTTCCTATCCCGCCCTTCCACCCTCTTCCCCCCAGAAGTTTCCCCTTTCAGTCCAACATATGGTTCCTTCTCTTATAGCAGTAAGTATTATACAAAACAACAGATATAAATATGCCACATTTGTGAGAGTTAAATGGCCCAGTATACCTTCCCAATGTCCAGTTTATACACATTTGGCCCCTGACTTTAACATTCTACTATCTAACCATCTCCATGAGTTTAAAGGTCTATATCTGACTCAACATTCATACTAACTTGCAACACACTTTTAAGAGTATCTTCTTAGATCTATAACACCCTCTTGATTCCTAAACAACTCAAAATTTAACTATGAGACTCTAGCTGTCTATTCTTCAACCACCTCAGAGACCTGAGAGGGATAAATATATCTGCTTATATAGGAAGTGCAGGGCCTGCAGCTTCCAAAACTAAGAAAGGACATACCAATGACTGCCTAGACAGTTCCCATTTTCTCTCCATATATTCCTGCATCAGTCTTCAGCCTTTGGGTCCTGTTTCTCTGACAGACATTTCTTTTAGAGCCGGGATTATGAAGGACTTACCTACCCTGTCTTGGCAGAGTTAGGCTGTCGACTTCCCTGCTACCAAGTTTTGTCCTTTTTGGACAGCAGTCTGTCTGCAGTTGGTGCAAGGGGTTTTTTCATGCCAAGAGATAGGCTTGCCACTAATTCAACCATCTTACAGTGGAGGTTCTTCGATGCTTATCTTCTACTTGGAGTAGAATAGGGGGTGCTGTCAGGTGCTGATATGTCTCGACCCAAAAAAAAAAATCTTAATTTAGGATAACATCTTTGAATGCCATATTCTGCAGATCTCTTGGGGCTTTTGAAGATGCCCTATCCATCTCTTGTATTTAGATAAGCAAATGTTGCTTGTCTCTTAGCAACTTGATTACTGGGTAGTTTAGAGAATATCTGTGATATACTGTAATAGTAGCTAACAAAGTGACATGTTTGCATGACTAGGAGTTTGTTTTACTTAACTATCCTAGACCGTTTTAGACGGTTGGTATCAAGAGGCCAGAGCTTCACATTTTATTTTTAAGTATCTCTAGGTATGATAACATTAGGAAGCATTACCTTTAATTTTGTATCAATATACAAAGATCTATTCAATTGTGGTTAAATATACTCTTAATTATGTATCAATATACAAAGGTCAATGCCTATGTAGCCCAATACAATCTTAATATTACGTCCATATACAAGGGTCAATACCATTGTGGCCAACTATAATCTTAATTTTGTATCAATATACAAAGATCAATACCAATGTAATCCAATACAATCTTATTTTTGCACAATAAACAATGGTCAATACCACTTTAGCCAAATAAACTACTAATTTTGTATCAATATACAAAGGTATAAGGGCATATTCAATAATCTGCCCCTTCTTCTTGGACCTTCCTGTGCTATGTCTATATCTCATTTTTCTCAAGTCTATGCAGTCCTACATAGGAGAGGAAGAAGGATACAGAAAAGGAAAAGTAGGAAGTCCCTGGGGCTAACCTCCAAAACCCATTAAACAGGACCATTTATCAGCTTGTAATCTCTTCCCCTAAATATCGGAGTTTTCAGTTATCCTTCAAGTAACCAAAAAGAAGGGCGGAGAAACACCTTCCCCACCCTCTGGGCATGGGACGTCGCTCTCTTAAAGTGACTTCCTGCTGATTTGGGTGGTAGTAGACCTGTTTGGGGCCTGAACCCAAATGGAAAAAATGGTTAAAAATGTTAGTACACTCCTTTTATGTTCAGTCCTTCTGTTCTCAGCTGTTTAGATGACCTAAGGGGTTTGTAGGCAGAAGCTGATCTTGCAGGCTTCACTGAGGTTCCTGCCGGGGCATTGTGTAGAGCTGAACGGTCCCAGCGACATTGGATTGCCATGGTGGTTGCAGGCCCCCGATGGAGACAGCTATTGAGGAAGTCTGCTAGGCAGAATCAACTGGGTCACTCGTCCTCCTTGGTGCCTGATTCTGCTCTCTGCTGTGGTTTCCGCTGTCCAGCCGTCCCCAGGCTCCCCTAATGGACGTTTCGATTCTCCTGGAACGATAAGAGCAGAGTCCTGCCCCAATCCCAACCCTGGGACAATTGCCCTCTTTTTTTTTGGGGGGGGGGGCTAGGTAGTACTTCTCCTGAAGCAAATTTGGCCTTCCGACAACATACAAAGCGTTATCTTTCAATCCGGGTTAAAGAAGAAATCACTTTGTCACCTTGGAGCTAAACCAGCTCTAGTGTATATATTTTGAGATCCCAAAGGACAATCTGTCTGCATCGAGAAGGCCTTTTGTAAGTAGCCTCCAAACCTAGGTCTCTCCAAATCCCATGTGTGTGTCTCTGAACTCTAATTATTGGGATCAGGGACCTGTGTTTCCCATCTGAAGGGATCAAAGATGTGTTCCACCACTCCTGGATCGAAGTCTTTCTCTATTTAGAGTTTGCCCTGCATCAGGCTGACCTTGAGCTCTGGGATCTGCCCGTTTCTATCTCCAGTGTGCTGGGAGGTGGGACCAAGGGTGTACTCTTCTTGAATGGTGGGACCAAGAGTATGCACCCTCACCACCCCGCTCCGTACGACTCCAGAGTACATAAGACCACCAACTCTACGGTGCTCCCCCCGTCTCCGCTGAAGTCAAAGGCATGGGCCAATACCACAATTCTCTTGTATTTTACCTTAGCTCCACGTCTTCTCTACACCTGGAGGTCTGCAAAACCAGGCCGAATGTCTGTATAATCTATTCTATTCACTGTGTTTCAGCCCTGCCACCTGCTTTTTTTTTTTTTTTTTTTTTAGTTAATAAATTTATTTGTTTGTTGCTTCAGGTTACATCCTTATCATATTGTCCTCCTTTCCCGCTTCCCAGCCCTACCCTCCCATGCTCTACCCCCTGACCCTTCCGTCTTGTTCCTCTGGGGTGGAGTGTCCCTGCCTAACAGTCTCTCACCACAGATCAGGAGTCATATGAGGGCAAGAGCCTCTTCATTCTCCAAGGGCCTACGAGGCAGTACTGCCAGTGAAAGGTGTCTCCTTGCTACTGGGGGAATACTAAAAAAAAGACCAACAAACACACAAACCCACAAAAACAAAGAATATCAACAAAAAAAGAGAGGGAAAAGGAAAAAGAAAAAAGAAAGAAAGAAGGAAAAAGAAAAAGATAAAAAAAATTATGTCCAGGTTCCTTTTGGTGTGTTGGTTGTAGTATAGATATCCTGTACGATATAGTTAAAATCCTACTATAAGTGAATAGATGCCATGTGCATCCTTCTGAGACTGGGTTAGCTCAGTCAGGATGAGCTCCTCTAGATCCATCCATTTGGTTGCAAATTGCATGATTTCATTGTTTCTTATAGCTGAGTAATATTCCATTGTATAGATGTACCACAATTTTTTAATCCATTCTTCAGTTGAGGGACATCTGGGTTGTTTCCAATTTCTAGCTATTACAAATAATGCTGCTATGAACATAGATGAGGAGACTTCCCTATGTCTCCGTGAGAGGTCCTTTGGGTGTATACCCAGAAGTGGTATGGCTGGGTCCTGAGGCAAGGTTATTCCTAGATTTCTAAGATATTGCCAGACAGACCTCCATAATGGTTGCACAAGCCTGCACTCCCACCAGCAATGGAGTAGGGTTTCCCTTTCTCCACACCCTCGCCAACATGTGCTATCATTTGAGCTCTTTATCTTAGCCATTCTAACAGGTGTTAGGTGGAATCTCAGGGTCGTCTTGAGTTGCATTTCTCTGATGATTAAGGATGTTGAACATTTCTTCAGGTGTCTCTCAGCCCTTAGGGATTCCTCCTTTGTGAATTCTCTATTTAGCTCCATCTCCCATTTTTTGATTGGATTATTTGGTTTCTTGGCATTTAGTTTCTTGAGTTCTTTGTAGATTTTAGATAATAGCCCTCTATCAGATGTGGGGTGGGTGAAGATTTTCTCCCAGTCTGTTGGTTGCCATTTTGTTCGAATGACAGTGTCCTTTGCCTTACAGAAGCTTTTCAGTTTCATGAGGTCCCATTTATTGATTGTTGATCTCAGGTCCTGAGCTGTTGGTGTTCTGTTCAGGAAGTTGTCACCTGTGCCAATGAGTTCGAGGGTTTCTCCTACTTTTTCTTCTAGTATCTTTAGTGTGGCCGGCCTTATGTTAAGGTCTTTGATCCACTTGGAATTAGGTTTTTTACAAGGTGATAGGTATGGGTCTAATTTCATTCTTTTGCAAGTGGACATCCAGTTGGACCAGCACCATTTGTTGAAGATGCTGTCCTTCTTCCATTGTGCGGTTTTGGCTTCTTTGTCAAAGATTAGTTGGCCATAGGTGTGTGGGTCCATGTTTGGGTCTTCAATTCGATTCCATTGATCCACTGATCTGTTTCTATACCAGTACCATGCTGTTTTTATTACTGTTGCTCTGTAGTACAGCTTGAAATCTGGGATGGTGATACCTCCAGATGTTTTTTCATTGTACAGGATTGATTTAGCTATTCTGGGCTTTTTGTTGTTCCATATGAAGTTGAGAATAGCTTTTTCCAGGTCTATAAAGAATTGTGTTGGTATTTTGATAGGAATTGCATTAAATCTATATATTGCTTTTGGTAGGATAGCCATTTTTATTATGTTGATCTTACCTATCCATGAGCATGGGAGATCTTTCCATCTTCTAAAGGCCTCTTCTATTTCTTTCTTCATGGGCTTGAAGTTCTTGTTATATAGGTCCTTTACATGCTTGGTTAGAGTTACCCCCAGGTATTTTATGTTGTTTGTGGCTATTGTGAAGGGGGTTGTTTCCCTTATTTCTTTCTCGGTATATTTGTTTGTTGTATGAAGAAGGGCTTCTGATTTTTTTGAGTTAATTTTGTATCCAGTCACCCTGCTGAGGTTGTTTATCAGCTGTAAGAGTTCTTTGGTGGAGTTTTTGGGGTCGCTTATGTATACTAACATATCATCTGCGAATAGGGATAATTTGACTTCTTCATTTCCAATTTTTATCCCTTTGATCTCCTTTAGTTGTCTTATTGCTCTAGAAAGGACTTCAAGTACTATTTTTAAGAGATATGGTGAAAGTAGACATCCTTGTCTTGTCCCTGAGTTTAGAGGAAATGCTTCAAGCTTCTCTCCATTTAATTTGATGTTGGCCACTGGCTTGCTGTATATTGCCTTTATTATTTCTAGGTATGGTCCTTGTATGCCCGTTCTCTCCAGAACTTTTAGCATGAAGGGGTGTTGGATTTTGTCAAATGCTTTTTCTGCATCTAGCGAGATTATCATGTGGTTTTTTTCTTTCATCTTGTTTATGTGGTGAATTACATTGATAGACTTTCATATATTGAACCATCCCTGCATTCCAGGGATGAAGCCTACTTGATCATGGTGTATGATACTTTTGATGTGTTCTTGAATTCGGTTTGCTAGTATTTTATTAAGTATTTTTGCATCTATGTTCATGAGGGAGATTGGTCTGAAATTCTCTCTCTTTGTTGGGTCTTTGTGCGGTTTAGGAATCAGGGTGACTCTGGCCTCATAGAATGAGTTTGGCAGTGTTCTTTCTGTTTCTATGTGGTGGAAGAGTTTGAAAATTAATGGTGTTAGTTCCTCTTTGAAGGTCCTGTAGAATTCCGTGCTAAAGCCATCTAGTCCTGGGCTTTTTTTGGTTGGAAGATTATTAATGACTGTTTCTATTTCCTTGGGTTATAACAACTACTTTCATAACCTTTTAGAATGATACAGTCTCTGCGGCAGGTCCTCAGTCGTCAGGAACACAGTCTCTGTCGTAGATTCTTTAACGCACTTAGCAGTCCTTTTTCTGGATCTCTCAGATGCAGGTTCATCAGGGTAAGTTGGTTATTGCAGTCTTACCTTAAATAAGGCTTCATGCTTTCTTCTCTGTGGGAGACCCCAGCCGTCTGCAGGCCAACTTACTTCTTTTGAATCAGGAACTCAGCTGCTCTGCCTCAGTCCTTAAAGCCAGGCACAGTTTCCCCTAGACCACTGACCGGACAGATCAAACCCCTCCAGGCAAAAGCTGAGCCACAGGGTCCAGTCCTTGGCCTTTTGGTGTCTTGCTCAGGCTTTCTTTGCTCACCAGCTTCTTTCTGCTTCAGGGAGAGAGCTGGCCATCAATAGCCAGCCCTTTTTTCAGCAGGACTCTTGGAGCTCTCTAGCATCAGGGGCCTCTTTTTCTTTCTGGGCTCTATGCACTGTCCTTAAATAGGAGGAACTCTGTTTCAGCTTAATTTGGGCTCCGCCCACTTAGCAGCTGAAAACAATGTCAGGCCAGATACTTTGTTTCTTCAAGTCCATTAAGTCTTTCCTGTTTTCCTGACTTCAACCTTGTTTTTCAGTCTATTGAGTCTTTCCTGTTTTTGCTGACTTCATGCTGATAATGCTCTTCAGGCCCCGAATTACGAGACAGTATCAGAAACTCCTATATGTTTTCTAAATCTAATTTATCTAACTCCTACATATATTTAAAGAATTTTCCACAGAGGGTTTACCTATGCCTTTTTTCGTGTCTTTAGCCTTATTTATTGCTCTCTATACGCTCTCCTCTACCTTTCCCTCCCATTATGCCCTAACTTTTCTATTACTCCCCCTTCCCCACTTCTAACCACCTGTGCTCCATTCTTTATCCTTTGCCATCACTACTGTGGCTTCTTATTACACTACCGACTTCTACTGGTACTCTAAACATACACATTGAAAGCTAGAACCCATATAAAGGGAGAATAAGCAGTTTCTTTCTGGATCTGGGTTTACTACACTTCCAATGATTATTTCTAGCTCCACCTGTATTTGAATAAAGTTCCATTGTGTATATGTCCCACATTTTAATTGTCTGTTCATCTGTCTATGGACGTCTAGACTATTTCTATTTCTTGGCTATTGTGAATACAGTGGCAATGGACATGGATGAGCAGGTATCTATGCAGTAAGATATAGAGTCCTTGGGTATATACCCAGGAGTGGCATAGCTGGCTCATATATCTATTTCCAGTTTTTAGAGGAGCTTCCACACTGATTTACATAGTGTGTGTAGCAGTTTCACTCCCACCAACAGTGAGTAAGACTTCTCCTTCTTCAACATCCATGCCAGCTATTGTCATTTATTTAGTTATTTTGATCTCAGATATTCTGACTTGGGCAAGAGGAAATCTCAAACTAATTTTATAAGTATATTTAATATCAAAACCAAAACTAAAAGCCAGACATTTATATTTCTTTTGAGAATTTTTTCTTCCATGGCTCAGATTTTATTTATTTTTTTAATTTTTTTTCTTTATTTTTTATTTCTTCAAGTTACATCTCAATTGCAGTCCCCTCCCTATTCCCCTCTCCAGTCCCACCCTCCAACCCTCAAGCCCCCATCCTCTTCCCTTTTTTTTTAAGTTTAAGATATATCTTATTTCCCCCTACAGTTTCCCCTTTCAGTCCAACAAATGGCTCTTTCTCTTATAATAATAAATACAATACAAAACAACAGAGGTAATTAGGCCACAGTTATGAGGGTTATATGGCTTAGCATACATTCCCAATGTCCAGTCCATATGTATTTGGTACATGACTTTAACATTCTACTATCTAACCATCTTCATGAGTTTAAAGTTCTATATCTAACTCAGCTTTCATAGGAACTTGCATCACAATTTTAAAAACATCTTCTTACATCCAGAACACCCTCTTGATTCCTAAACAACTCAAAATTTAACTATGAGACTCTAGCTATCTATTCTTCAACCACCTCAGAGACCTGAGAGGGATAAATATATCTGACTATATAGGAAGTGCAGGGCCTGCAGCTTTCAAAACTAAGAAATGACATACCAGTGGCTGCTTGGACAGCTCCCATTTTCTCTCCATACATTACAGCATCAATCTTCAGTCGTTTGGCCCCGTTTTTCTGACAGACATTGATTGTAAAGCAGGGGTTATGAAGGACTTCAGAACTAGGCTGTCGACTTACCTGCTTCCAAGTTTTGTCCTTTTTGGACAGCATTCTGTCTACAGTTGGAGTAAGGGGCTTTTCCTACCAAGAGGGCTTGCGACTAATTCAATCATCTCCCACTGAAGATTCTTCGATGCTCATCTTCTACTTGGGGTAGAATAGGGGGTGCTGTCAGGAGCTGATATGTCTCAATATAAAAATCTAAAGTTACGAAAACATCTTTGAATGCCATATTCTGCAGATCTCTTGAGGTTTTTGAAGAGGCCCTATTTACCTCTTATATTAGGATAAGCAGATGTTGCTTGTCTCTTAGCAGCTTTATTTCTGATTAGCTTAGAAAATAACTATAATAGGCTGTCATAGTACCTAACAAAATGACCTCTTGCATGACTATTAGTTTGCCTTTCTTAATTATCCTAAAGAGTTTATGACAATTAGTAGTAAAAGGCCAAAACATCACATTTCATTTTTTTTCTTTACCTCCTAATCCTTCCATCCCATTTCTCTGGGGTGAGGTGTCCTTATATAACAGTCCCTCATCTCAGTTGAGAAGTCATATGAGGGCCAACAGCCTCCTCATTCATTGGGAGTCTACAAGGCAGTACCATCAGTGAAAAGTGTCTCATTGCCCGGGAGAGAGAACTAAAAAACAAACAAACAAATAAGCAGACACACAGGTAAAAAAGACTAAAAAATAATAAATAAATAAATAAATAAATAAATAAATAAATAAATAAATAAAT
>CAJQZJ010032076.1:10457735-10511375 GCA_907164525.1 Lophiomys imhausi
AATAAATAAATAAATAAATAAATAAATAAATAAATAAATAAATAAATAAATAAATAAATAAAAATACAAAGTCTATATCCAAGTTCCCTTTGGTGTGTTAGTTGTAGTTTCGATACCTTCTACTATTTAGCTAAAATCCTACTATAAGTGAATAGATGCCATATGCATCCTTCTGAGTCTGGGTTAGCTCACTCAGGATGAGCTTTTCTAGTTCCATCCATTTGGCTGCAAATTGCATAATTTCATTGTTCCTGATAGCTGAATAATATTCCATTGTGTAGATGTACCACAGTTTTTTAACCCATTCTTCAGTTGAGGGACATCTGGGTTGTTTCCAGTTTCTAGTTATTACAAATAAAGCTGCTATAAACATAGATGAGGAAACTTCCTTATGATTCTGTGAAGAGGCATTTGGGTGTATACCCAGAAGTGGTATGGCTGGGTCCTGAGGCAGAGCTATTCCAAGTTTTCTAAGATATCGCCAGACTGACCTCCATAGTGGTTGCACAAGCCTGCACTACCACCAGCAATGGAGTAGGGTACCCCTTTCTCCACACCCTTGCCAGCATGTGCTGTCATTTGAGCTTTTGATCTTAGCCATTCTGACAGGTGTGAGATGGAATCTCAGAGTCGTCTTGAGTTGCATTTCTCTGATGATTAAGGATGTTGAGCATTTCTTCAAGTGTCTCTCAGCCATTAGGGATTCCTCCTTTGTGAATTCTCTATTTAATTCTGTCTCCCATTTTTTGATAGGATTATTTGGTTTCTTGGCATTTAATTTCTTAAGTTCTTTGTAGATTTTGGATATTAGCCTTCTGTCAGATGTGGGGTTGGTGAAGATTTTCTCCCAGTCTGTAGGCTGCCGTTTTGTTCGAATGACAGTGTCTTTTGCCTTACAGAAGCTTTTCAGTTTCATGAGGTCCCATTTATTGATTGTTGATCTCAGGTCCTGAGCTGTTGGTGTTCTGTTCAGGAAGTTGTCACCTGTGCCAATGAGTTCGAGGGTTTCTCCTACTTTTTCTTCTAGTAGATTTAGTGTGACCAGCCTTATATTAAGGTCTTTGATCCACTTGGACTTACGTTTTGTACAGGGTGATAAGTATGGGTCTAATTTCATTCTTTTACAAGGGGAATCCAATTGGACCAGCACCATTTGTTGAAGCTTCCATTGTGCTGTTTTGGCTTCTTTGTCAAAAATTAGGTGGCCATAAGTGTGTGGGTCTATTTCTGGATCTTCAATTTGATTCCATTGATCTACTGGTCTGTTTCTATACCAATACCATGCTGTTTTTATTACTATTGCTCTGTAGTACAGCTTGAAATCTGGGATGGTGATACCTCCAGATGTTTTTTTATTGTACAGGATTGATTTAGCTACTCTGGGCATTTGTTGTTCCATATGAAATTGAGAATAGCTCTTTCCAAGTCTATAAAAAATTGTGTTGGTATTTTGATAGGAATTGCATCGAATCTATATATTGCTTTTGGTAGGATGGCCATTTTTATTATGTTGATCCTACTTATACATGAGCATGGGAGATCTTTCCATCTTCTAAAGTTCTCTTCCATTTCTTTCTTCAAGGGCTTGAAGTTCTTGTTGTACAGGTCCTTTACTTGCTTGGTAAGAGTTACCCCCAGGTATTTTATGTTGTTTGTGGCTATTGTGAAGGGGGTTGTTTCCCTTATTTCTTTCTCAGCCCATTTGTTTGTTGTATAAAGAAGGGCTTCTGATTTTTTTTGAATTAATTTTGTATCCAGCCACTTTGCTGAAGGTGTTTATCAGCTGTAAGAGTTCTCTGGTGGAATTTTTGGGGTCGCTTATGTATACTATCATATCATCTGCAAATAGGGATAATTTGACTTCTTTGTTTCCAATGTTTATCCCCTTGATCTCCTTTAGTTGTCTTATTGCTCTAGCAAGGACTTCAAGTACTATATTGAAGAGATATGGTGAAAGTGGACATCCTTGTCTTGTCCCTGAGTTTAGAGGAAATGCTTCAAGTTTCTCTCCATTTAATTTGATGTTGGCCACTGGCTTGCTGTATATTGCCTTTATTATTTCTAGGTACGGTCCTTGTATGCCCGTTCTCTTCAGAACTTTTAGCATGAAGGGGTGTTGGATTTTGTCAAATGCTTTTCTGCATCTAGCGAGATTATCATGTGGTTTTTTTTCTTTCATCTTGTTTATATGGTGAATGACATTGATAGACTTTTGTATGTTGAACCATCCCTGCATTCCTGGGATGAAGCCTACTTGATCATGGTGTCTGATACTTTTGATGTGTTCTTGAATTGTTTGCTAGTATTTTATTAAGTATTTTTGCATCTGTGTTCATGAGGGAGATTGGTCTGCAGTTCTCTCTCTTTGTTGGGTCTTTGTGCGGTTTAGGAATCAGGGTGACTCTGGCCTCATAGAATGAGTTTGGCAATGTTCTTTCAGATTTTATTTGGTGAAATAGTTTGAAAAGTATTGGTGTTAGCTCCTCTTTGAAGGTCCGGTAGAATTTTGTGCTAAAGCCATCTGGCCCTGGGCTTTTTTTGGCTGGGAGATTTTTAATGACTGTTTTTATTTCCTTAGGGGTTATAGGGCTGTTTAATCTGTTTATCTGATCTTGATTTAGCTTCAGTAGGTGGAATCTATCAAGAAAATTGTCCATTTCACTTAAGTTTTCAAATTTGGTGGAGTATAGACTGTTAAAGTAGGATCCAAATATTCTCTGGAATTCCTCAATGTCTGTTGTTATTTCTCCCTTTTCATTTCTGATTTTGTTGATTTGTGTTTTCTCCCTCTGTCTTTTAGTTAATTTGGCTAAGGGTCTGTCTATTTTGTTGACTTTCTCGAAGAACCAACTCTTGGTTTCATTGATTCTTTGTATAGTTCTTTTTGTTTCTAAGTTGTTGATTTCAGCCCTAAGTTTGATGATCTCCTGCCTTCTGCTCCTCTTGGGAGTGTTTGCTTCTTTTTTTTTTTTCCAATTCACCCAGTTTAGCTGTTAATTCGCTAATATGAGCTGTCACAATTTTCTTTTTGAAGGCACTTAGTGCTATGAACTTTCCTCGTAGCACAGCTTTCATTGTGTCCCGTAGGTTTGGCTATGTTGTGTCTTCATTTTCATTGGATTTTAAGAAGTCTTTGATTTCCTTCTTTATTTCTTCCCTCACCCAGTGGTCCTCTAGTAAAGAGTTGTTCAATTTCCATGTGTGTAGACTTTCTGTTGATTCTTTTGCTATTGAAGTCCAGCTTTATCCCATGGTGGTCTGATAAGATAAAAGGGGTTATTTCAATTTTCTTGTATCTGTTGAGGCTATCTTTGTGTCCAACTATATGTTCGATTTTGGAGAAGGTTCCATGAGGTGCTGAGAAGAAGGTGTATTCTTTTGTGTTTGGGTGAAACGTTCTGTAGATATCTGTTATGTCCATTTGGTTCCTGATCTCTGTTAGACTCATTATTTATCTGTTTGGCTTCTGTCTTGATGATCTGTCCATAGTTGTGAGTGGGGTGTTGAAGTCTCCCACTATTAAAGTGTTTGGATCGATGTGCGATTTAAGTTTTAGAAGCGTTTCTTTTATAAATGTAGGTGCCTTTGTATTTGGGGCATAGATGTTCAGTATTGAGATGTCCTTTTGGTGGATATTTCCTTTAACAAGTATGTAATGCCCTTCTCTGCCTTTTTTTATTAACTTCAATTGGAAGTCTATTTTGTTTGATATTAGGGTGGCTACTCCAGCTTGTTTCCTGGGTCCATTTGCTTGGAAAACCTTTTCCCAGCCCTTTACTCTGAGATAGTTTTTATCTTCAATAGTGAGATGTGTTTCTTGTATACAGCAAAAAGATGAGTCTTGTTTACGGATCCAGTCTGCAAGTTTGTGTCTTTTTATTGGTGAGTTGAGTCCATTGATGTTGATGGATATTAGTGACCAGGGGTTGTTATTTCCCATTATTTTGGTATAGCTGGTCGTCTTGTGTTTCTTTTTGTTTAGTTGCTGTGGAGGTTTCTATTTCCTCTGTTTTCTTGGGTGTAGTTATGTTCTCTGTGTTGGAATTTTCCTTCTAGGATCTTCTGTAGGGCTGGGTTTGTGGGGAGATATTGTTTGAAATTGATTTTGTCATGGAATATCTTGTTTTCTCCATCTATGTTGATAGAGAGTTTTGCTGGGTATAGTAGTCTGGCTAGGCACCTATGTTCTCTCAGGGGTTGTAGGACGTCTGCCCAGGCCCTTCTGGCTTTTAAAGTTTCTGAGGAGAATTCAGGTGTAATTCTGATGAGTCTGCCATTGTATGTGACTTGACCTTTTTCTCTTACAGCTTTTAATATTCTTTCTTTGTTCTGTACATTTGGTGTTTCAATTATTATGTGGCGAGAGGAGTTTCTTTTCTGGTCTAATCTGTTTGGTGTTCTGTAAGCCTCTTGGATTTTTATTGGCATCTCTTTTTTCAGGTTTGGAAAGTTTTATTCTATGATATTGTTGAAGATATTTCCTGGACCATGGAGTCGGGAGTCTTCTCTTTCCTCTATGCCTATAATTCTTAGGTTCTGTCTTTTCATTGAGTCCTTGATTTCTTGGATATTGTGGGTGAGAGATTTTTTTAGCTTTCTCATTTTCTTTGGATGTTCTATTGATTTTTTCCGTCGTATATTCCATGTCTGAGGTCCTGTCTTCCATCTCTTGAATCCTATTTTTGGTACTCAAATCCATAGTTCCTATTCTCTTTCCTTGATTCTCCATTTCCATTTTTAACTCTGTGTTTTCTTTATTGTTTCCATTTCCATTTTCATTTCTTGAGTGATGTTATTTGTTTTGTACATTTCCTGCTCCAGTTTGCTTGTCTTTGCCTGGAAGCCTTCCATTGCCCTCTCTTTTTCTTGTTCAAGTTGACTCACCTTGTTCTGAAGTTCTCTAATGGGGTTTTCCATCGCTTTTGTATGTGTAATTGTGGCTTCTTTGAATTTCTTCATAGATTTAAGTTCTTCTTGAAGGGACTCTATCACTTTCCATAATGTAGAATTGTCATCGTTTTCATGTGTTTCAGCTGTGGTGAAGTGGTTGGGGCTGGATGGAATAGCGTTGCTTTCTTTTGTTGGAGTCATTTCGCTCTGTTTTTTTTTTTTTTTTTTTTTTGGTCTGGGGCCTCTGGCCATGTGGAATTTTTTAGCTGTCTTCTGGACTTGGGTCCAAAGGGGGCGCTTTGGTGTAGGAGTCGAGTTGCCTTACTCCACCCCTATAAGGTGAGTCATTCAGCTCTGCCTCCTAGATGGAAACCTAACTAATCCAGGGGGTGGAGCTATGTACAAGTAAGCTCTGGTTCCCTGCCGGAAGGGCCAGTACTAGTAAAAAAAGTCCGATATACAACAGTTTCAAATACCTCACAGTTTGCCCGGGGTTGGCTTCTGTGGTGGGTAAATCTGCCTTCACCCCCAATAGCCCTGCCGCTTCCACAGCCTGGTAACTGGCCAGTGACGTCACCGCAGTGGGTTGCAATCTGCAGCCTGAAGGCACTTTTCAGCTGAGCTGTGCTCATGTCCAAGGGTCGCAACCTTTTGCCAGATAGCTGGATCGTCTGTGTGAGACCTGGGGGTGCCCAGCAGGGTGGAGATTATCTCTGCATGGGATCTGAATCTGCCTTCTGGGTATTAGATTGGAACTTACCCAGCATGTCTCTCCTGGTGGGGGATGGGGGTATTCCGATTCCCAGATTCAGCCGCTTCCTTGCATGTCCGAGAGTGGGAGGGAGCGTCCTGCCCAGGGACCCCCAGTGGTCCCTGGGTAGTTGGGTGAGATCCAGCGGGGTCGAGCCATTTGTACAGCGTCCTGCAACACTCACTACCCTGTGACTGTTAACCCCTAAATCAAAATACGTCCGTGCAGGCCGCCGCCATCTTGGATCCCCTCATGCCTTAGTTTTTAATTGGATAGTTTGATTTCTTGCTGTTTAGGTTTTTTTTTAATAACCTTTATTTTTATTTTATATGTTTGGGTGTTTTGTCTGTATGTGTATCTTGGCACCACATGCATGCAGTGATCAAAACAGGATGTTGGAGTCCTTGGGACTAGAGTCACAAACAGCTGTGGGTCTTCATGTGGGTGCAGAGAATTGAATGCAGGTCCTCTGGAAGAGCAACCAGTGCTCTTAACTGCTGAGCCATCTCTCCTAGCACTGATACTTAGTTTTCTTGAGGTTTTTTTTCCCCCCTAGACATTTGTCCTTTGTCAGATATAGTGACATTTTCCCATTCTGTAGGCTGACTCTTCACTCAAGTGATGGTGTCTTTTGATTTATAAAAGCTTTTTGGTTCCATAAGTTCCCATGTAAAAACATCTTTGTTGTTGTTGTTGAGCAATATGACTCTGGACTTGTATATAGCTGCATTCTAGGTCCTATATGGATATCACTGGGAACATTGGTACATCAAAGGTTCTTAAAGGTCTCACAGCCAAGAAGCCTAGAGAATGGGCCTCAGCAATCTGAATGAATGTTAATTACAGGGTCCTAGAACAATGGTTCTCAACCTGTGGGTTGCAAACCATTTGGGGGTTGAATGACCCTTTCACAGGGGTCGCCTATGACTATATACATATCAGGTATTTACATTATGTTTCATAACAGTAGCAAAATTACAGTTGTGAAGTAGCAATGAAATAATTTTATGGTTGGGGATGACCACAACATGAAGAATTGTATTAAGGGGTCACACATTAGGAAGGTGAGAACCACTGTCCTAGGCTATAACTCCTCTATTTTTCACACCAATGTCATTTTCTGCTTGTGATCTTCTGGATATCTTCTGAGATGACAGTTGGAACACAAAGACTCTGATAGCCAGTTGTAGTTCTTCAACTATTGTTAGAAGGCAAGTTTGTAGATTCAACCATTAACAATACTTTGTAGATAACTTATTGTCTACAAAAATATTACCAATATCTCTCTTCTACAGTGTAAAAGCTTGGGAGTATCATTCTCATCTTTGTAATAAGAAAAGGTTGGACCCAATAGAAAACAACTTTTCTTGGATACATCACAGAACGAAGGTTGTAGGTCCAACCACTACATCACAATTATGTGTTGGTGTATCTAGAATAATGATCAATTTCTGTCTTCATGAAGTAGAAGCCAGTAGCCACAGCAACTCTAAGCTAGGACAGCAATAACACTGATGAACTGCTGGAGGTGGAATAGAAATTAGTGTTAGAATGAGAAATGTTGAGGGCCCTTCATCCTATTCCAGTTACTTCTAGCCTTCCCATTTGACTTCAGGAGACAAAATACTCAACAAGAGTCAAGTGGTAGATTAGAGGGTTTAATATTTACTTGTGAAGCTGAAGCTTGGAAACACAGCCCATTCCCATTATGAGACTATGAGGAAGCCCAGTCAAGAGGGACATCCAAAACAGTAGTACATCAAGGAACTATGGAGTCTGTTATCTACAGTTGGAAGCATTAAGTACAACACTGATGAACAAATACATTAAAATTAAATTCCTATTTTGCAACCTATATATCTACCTTTCAGCAAAAAAAAAAAAAAAAAAAAAATTACAAAGTTTGCTAAAAGGCATAAAGAAATACCCTGAAGACAGAACACAAAGAAAGAATAAGAATGTGATTCAAGGGCTGGAGAGATGGCTCTGTGGTTAAGTGTACTTGTTGTTTCTGATGGCTGAGTAGTATTCCATTGTGTAAATGTACCACAGGTTTTTGTTTTTTTTTTATCCATTCTTCAGTTGAGGGACATCTGGGTTGTTTCCAGTTTCTAGCTATTACAAATAAGGCTGCTATGAACATAGATGAGGAAATGTCCTTGTGGTTTGTTGAGGAATCATTTGGATGTATACCCAGAAGTGGTATGGCTGGGTCTTGAGGTAGAGCTATTCCAAGTTTTCTAAGATATCAACAGACTGACTTCTATAGTGGTTGTACTTCACTCCCACCAGCAATGGAAGAGTATTCCCCTTTCTCCACAACCTTGCCAACATGAAACAACGAAATCATCCAATTTGTATCCAAATGGATGGAACTAGAAAAGTTCATCCTGAATGAGCTAACCCAGACTCAGAAAGATCCACATGGCATTTATTTATTCACTTATAATTGGATTTTAGCCATATAGTACAGGATAACTATTCTACAACCAACACACCAAAAGGAACAGGAACATAGACTTTGTTACCTGTTAATGAGACACTTTGCCCTAGTGGTGCTGACATGTAGGCCCCCAGTATATAAGGAAGCTCTTAGCTCTCATATGACTGCTGAACTGGGGCAGGGGACTGATATGTAGGGACAACCCACTCTGGAGGAGTAGGATAGGAGGAAGAGGGAGTAGATGATGGGAGAGTGAGACTGAGAGGGGTGGAAAGAGGGCACTGTAATGGAGATGTAACTTGAAGTAATAAACATAAAAGAAAAACCCAAAAACCAAAACCAAACAAACAAATGAGTACTTCTTGTTCTTATAGAGGACCTGTGTTCAGTACCCAATACTCAAATGTTAGCTAACTATCACCCATAACTCTGGTTTCAGGGCATCTGACTCCCTCTTTTGCCCTCCAAGGGCGCCAAGCGCTCATGTGTTACACATACATACTTTCAGGCAAAATATTCATATGCATAAAATTAAAGGACAAATAGAAAAATAAGATTTAAGAATCTGTCTCCCATCCCCTCCCCTTTCTGTCTCACAGACAGGAATATCTACAGAACTTTAAGAATATGGAGGGCACAACTGGACCAAGTAGGGCAAGGGAGAGAGGAGTCTTTTAAGAAAACATGGGAAAGTTAAGGGTCAAAGGAAATGCTAGAAATCACAAGCATTGTAATAGAAACAAAGAATCCCTGTGATATGCTCATTAATGGGACAGGCACTGGTGAAGACTAAGTAAGCTTGATATTTACATGAAATACAAAACAAATAAACAAATGAATAAATAAAAAGGAACATTCTAAAACCTTGTTCAACATGTCACAAGGAAAGAGAGTTGGAGAAAATTTGAAGAGATCATGGTTGGCAATTTTCCAAAGCTATTGATGGACACCAGAGTAAAAATGTGAGATTTTTTTAAATATCAAAGAATACTACAATTACATATTAAAAAGTGTACACTAGGCATGTCCTATTCAAACTGCAGACAGCAAAGACAAGTTTTTAAAGAAGCTAGTGCAAAGACTCAACTACTTACAGAGGAACAAAGATGACAGCACACCTCTTGTGAGAAGCCACATAAGCAAAATGGAACTTAGAATTCCACATCAGCAAGGTATCTTGTGAAGGTAAAGGGGAAAACACATTCCAAGACCAAGCTAAAGGAGTTCATCACCAGCTAACTTGATCTGCAAAGAATGAGAATTTCCTTAAGCCAAGTGAAAATGGAGGTCAGAAACTTAAATCTAGCTAGGTATGGTGGTACAGACCTTTAATCTAAGCCCTCGCAGATCTCTGAATTCAAAGTCCAGCCTAGTCTACAAAGAGAAACCTTGTCTCAAAAACATCAACAACCAACCCACCATCCAAACAACAAAACAAAACCAAATACAGAAACCTTAAATCTACATAAAGATCAACAGTCTTTGGCTTTGCTGATTCTTAATTTTCTAATTCCTAATTGATCTAAAAGATAACTACTTGCTTAAGGGAATACTGGCAATGATCTATTGGGTGATTATGACATTTGGATAAGTGAAGTGACTGGCAGCTGTGCTACCAAGGGACAGGAAGGTGTTGTTAAGGAAATAAACAGTAATGAGACACTCTGCACTACACTCAGGACAGGCACAGCTTAGGTAAAAATACACGCTGCAAACTTGAGCAATCTTTAGACATGTTTTGGTTCTTCTCTTTTGTGTGTGTATGTGCATGAGTGTGTGTAGATACAAATGGCCATGCCAGAGACACTGGCATCCTGTTCTATCACATTTCACCATATTGCATTGAGAAAGGGTCTCTCACTGAACCTAGAGCTAGGCTGGGGGCAAGGCAAATCCTCCTGTTTCAGCCCTCTTCCCTCAGCACTGAAGGTAAAGGTGTATATCACCATGGCTGGATTTTTATGTGGGTGTTGAATTTGAACTGAGGTCCACAGAAAAATACAGCAAGCCCCGCCCTTAATTACTGAGTCACCTCCCCCCCTGCCCCTGAGCACTTGTTCATTAGGGTCTTGCTATGTTCCTCAGGTTTTGAGATGTGAAACAATCCTCCTGCCTCAACCTCAAGAGCAGCTATCTGGGATTGCGAATACACACTATCATGCCTGACACAGTATTTTTACAAAAGGAGGTATCACTGTTTAACTGAGATCAAATTCTGTTGATGACAGGATCACATGAATTCCTTCTAACCTGTACTCCGAAACAGCTGCTAATTAGTCAAACACCAAGAGTTCTTCTCTCAGATAAGGTCACTGACCACAGGGAGAGAAAGATAAAGGCTTTCATGTGATTCGCACAGCATACCATTCCATAGTAAACTCCCAACCCAGTTGATTTTCTGTATAATGGGCATCGAATTACAGTGGCATACATTCTCATCTCTATGAGGTTCTAAATCAAGCTTATGAAACACCGAACTGATCAAACCTGGTATGTGCTTCAGGCAGAAATAAGACACGTGACGAGTAAGACACTGGTAAAATTCCCTCACACTGCATGGAGTGCATTTCCTGGGAGTCAGGCCATAACTAACAGTCACCCAACTTCATCTTACTCCCATGGGCAGAGGTCTTCCTGCTGATTACGTTCACTATAGTACAGCACAGCCTGGGAAGGGCGGAGGCTTGGGACCCCTCTTACTTCTTATGTGACTCTAGTCTGAGTCACTTTGGTCTACACATACATAACATGTGAATACACATCATGGTTGTGTGAGGATTGCCAAGATGACACGTTTAGCAAGTTTAACTCATGAGCGAGACAACGGTAGCTGTTTTCGAAGGAGTCCGCTGACCCAACAGGCAGAAAGTGCAGTCAGTTTTTCAGCCTTTACCCTGTACTGCGACCTCCAGGGTACAGGGACATTTCTCTTTGCCTTTCGTGGGATTTGCAGCAGGCAGAAGCAAATGAAGCCTGCTTGAGGAAGACAAAAAGCATGTGTTCTCTCTCATTTATGTCCCTAGATTTCATAGTCACATAAAATCATGTGTGTATATAAAAATGAAAGTAGAAGTGACATTGTTGGAGGAAATGGGACAAATAGGGTGTGCGGGGCTGTACTGCTCAGCTTGTACAATGCAAGCGAGGTAATTTCCTGGCACGTGTATGGTAAATAAACTCCCACATATGCATTTTCAATATAATCATTTCAAGTTTCAGGCATAGTGGCAACATTCCTTTTGGTTACCCAGGAGGCTGGGGCAGAAGGGTAAATGCTTGAAGCCTTCCTGAGATATAGTGATTACAAGGCCAGCCTAGGCAACTTCACACCTTAGAGGCCAGGAAAGAAAGCTGGCTGAAGTGGTTTGCATCAGTAATCCCAGTGCTTGGAAAGTAGAGGAAGGATGATCAGGAGTTCAAGACCAGCCTAGGCTACATGAGACTGTGGTCTTATACATGGGGGTGGGTGGGGCAGGGATGCAGCTAATGGTATACTTCTTGCCCAGTGCACTCGAGGCCCTGGGTTCAAGTACCACAGCAGTTCTCAACCTGTGCAGACATCCTGCAGGTCAGATATTTACAATTCATAACAGTAGCAAAATTACAGTTATGAAATAGCAACGAAGTAATTTTATGGTTGGGGTCACCACAACATGAGGAACTGTATTAACAGGCTGCAGCATTAGGAAGGTTGAGACACCACTGCTCTATCGCTTCTTAGGGGTGGGGGAAAGAGGCCATTTCTGATGTGTTAGCAAGTCATATCAATATCCAACCTGCTTCCTTCACAGTATATAGCATCTGGTTGCCAAGGATCCACAAGGGATGCCAACCGCACCAGAGGGGAGGACGGGCCAGGTAGAGCATTTTGCTGGGTTTGTGCTAAGACTTTACCACATAGGCCTGGGACACACAAACTGCAATCTCCCTGCCATCCAATTCCACCGGCCTCTCTGGGGCTATCCTTTAACAAAGACAGGCCTCTTCTATTATGCTTTAAATCAGGGGTTACTATCATCTTTCTCTGTGAAAAGTTTTCTGAGCCATAGACTGTTCACATGCTGCCACTGCATCTCCCCCAACACCATCCCTTTCCATCAGAAAGGTTACATTGGTTTCCTCACAGAAAAACATGGGTGATTTGGGGGGAGAATTAAGAGAGCTCAGAGGTATTGCCAAACAATGGGAACAGTTTGATTTTAATTTATCTGTGACTCCCTTTACAAACTGAAAAAACCAAAAACCTACAGGGGTTTTTGACAATTAAAAATACATTATAAAGCCCTGCATGGAGAAACAGATGAATAATAAAGATGTGAACCACACAAGCTCCGAAGATATACTGAGGCTTGGTTTCCTAATTGATTTAACAATTTCATGACTTCTGTGATGATGAACACAATATAATAGCCATATACTTTCAGTATCAGTTTTTTTTTTATTAAAAAGTGCATTTTGATTAACTTATGATTTAGGTAAGCTGTAAGATATCAGTATACTCTCTGGAATAATAACTTTACAAAGATTTAAAACAAACAAAAATTTAAAAGCCTTTTTATTTCCTTCACCATTATTGTTTTACAATACAAATATCACCTCGTGAATACACACATACACACAAACCCACACACTTTCATACACACGCACACACACAAAACCTACAGAAGGTAATCCTGCTGCACATAAAATACAGAATGGATATCATATTTATATATATATATATATATGTATATGTATATATATATATATTTCTTCGTTCTTAGAAAACTATTTTGTTCTCCACATTGGCAAGTATAGAATAGAATACAACCCCAAACATATGTATGTCAGGAGTAAAACTCAGAGGTACATGCAGTTTCTGCACAAATATATTTTAAAGAAATAGATCTTTTTGTTGTTGTTCACCAACAAAACTGTCATGAGAGTATGGATAACTAATTTATAGCTTTCAAGTTTTAGGTAAGTGATCATTTTTAAAACTCTCTTTTAAAAAAAGATATTCATGGCTGTTTTTAATTGAGTGGTTAAAACCAAACTACC
The DNA here is from genome assembly GCA_907164525.1 of Lophiomys imhausi. Classification (NCBI taxonomy): domain Eukaryota; kingdom Metazoa; phylum Chordata; class Mammalia; order Rodentia; family Muridae; genus Lophiomys; species Lophiomys imhausi. Next base: position 10,470,860 of record CAJQZJ010032076.1, read on the forward strand.
AAATAGATGAAATAATTCTATGGTACTTCTCACTGCTGCCTGCTCACAATATATGAATGGGCACATACTCTAATTCACTCCCCTATTTTTAATTCAAACAACTTAAAACTCATTAGCAGTCTTTTGATTTAATTTATCTATAAATGCAAATTTTAGTAGTGTATACATACATTTATATTTTCATGGAATACTTTATTTTAAATAAAAACATTTAAGATTGCCTACCGACCGACCATACAATCAAGACAAGAAAGGCACTAGAAACATAGACAAATTTCTCTCCCAAGAAGCATTTTTAAATTCTAATTCTCTTTTCTGTGACATGTAAAAATCTTTAAATTTGGTTTTCATAACATCATTTTGAAAAATAAAGTTAGGAAATACTTAGAAAAATCACTTTGTAACAGAATCTTTTTTTTTTTTTTTTTTTTTTGCACTTTTTGATACACCGTCTCTGCTGACTGTATAAAACCCCAGGTGATCAAGCCTCTCTGCACCCACCATCTCCAGCTGAGCATCGGAGCCCCAGGCAGAGAGATTCTGAACCAACTCCCATTCAGATACTCAGAACTCTTCAGAGAGACATTTACTAGAAAATGGCTTACAGCCCTGTCTTTGGGGCAAGAGATATGAAAAGTATGTTTTCCCAAGAAAATAACACGCTTTATTTCCAGACACGGCTGGAAAAGCCAGAGCTTATGATATAGAAGCACACAGTGGCGCTCTGAATGACACAGAGGAACATGGTGGCTGCCGATGATAGAAGCCCCAAGCTTAACAACAGGAAATGTGTACAGTGCATGATATGGTAAATTTTCTTTATTGTTGTCCAACGCAGGTCCTTTGGAGAGAAAAAAAAAAAAGGATCACAGTGCTGATCAGGTAACTTAATAGGTTAAGTCAAGAAACTGTTGAAAGATAATAGCAGTAGGGAGGTGTTTATTTTATGGCATCTTCTCACATGGAGTTCTTAGCACTTCGGACAGTTCCTTGTTCCCCTGGTTGGTGAGCTGTTTGTTATGTGTCGTTCACCAACCGGCTGTATTTAACTTGCCTACCAAGGTGGACTGCCGGCCAGGGGAAGGGCCAATGGTAAGATCGAGGTACAATTCCTTGGACATTCTTTTCAAAGTACTGAAATGGCCTGTACCACCACACCCTGGCCAGGAGGTTCATCTGGGAAGCTTCCTTTAGCACCTAGGAAAACAAAGAACATACTCATTATTTTTTTAATCTTACTGTCTTTTGTTTAAAATATTTCCCATGTTAAAACTGGAAGGATCCCAGGCTTGCCCCACACCCACCCACATAGCCTAGCTCTACTCTTAATTCATCACAGTGTACCCTGAACACATCAGATTCCTACAGAGCAAGGGACACTGAGACTTGCCCCCTCCACTCTTGCCTCTTACATGTCTCAGTTAGCTTTTCCTCACTCTCCTATGCTCCTATATAGTAAATAAATATACTTAATAACAGTTAAATGTAACAGTGAAACTAGTGATGGGCCCATCATAACCAAAGGAGGTTTGGAATGCACATTAAGTGCAGACACAGGCTTGGAGATTATTTTTTTCACAGACAGTGAGAGTCTATATTTCAGAAGAAAGCAATATCTGTGTCATTACATTAACACCTTACAAACTGACTCTGCAGAGTCAGTTATAAAAGCCAACACCATCCCAGGTGGCTACTCCTAAGAAAGAGAAACTGTAGAAAATATCCATAGATTCTCTCTCTTCCCAATACCTCTTACACTGGCCTAAGCCAGCAGCACCAAGCCACAGGCAAGAGAAGTTAAGATCAAAGGGGAAGACTCACTTGCTGATTGGCCATCGTGTGGTACCACCAGAAGAGTCTTGTGGTGATGTAGTATGCTACCACCACGTCCACAGTGTAGTGGTCATGCGCTAGGAGAATACAGAAGATCCCGACGACGCTGAGGAGCCAGCAAATCCAGTGGTACCACCAGAGTCGCCGAGGGGAATCTAGAAAGAGGAGAATTTTGCAATAGTTCCAGTCTCAAATACCAAGAAGGGCACTCAGCTGCGCCTCTGCCATTCTGGAGACCAGCTGTTTTTACTGAAATGATGTGACAAGCAGCAGTAATTTATACAGGGCTATAACTTGTTTCATATAACCAGAAGTGTAGCTTAAGAGGGGACAATGACCAACTATGCACACGTTATTGCACTGCACACCATTTTTAAGGGACTGTCTACTGACATTTTATGTGGGCATGTGTGGTGTGTGTGTGCATGTTTGCAAGCACGTAGACACAGATGTGTGTAGATGTATGTGTGCCAGAGATTGATGATGAGTTTCTATCTTGATCACTCTACTTTATGTACTGAGGAAGGCTCTCTCAACGTGAAACCAGGCCTTACTGATTCAGCTAGTCTAGCTACTCAGCTCATTCCCAGGACCCCCATCTTCTTTACACCAGCTCTTGAAGTACAAGTATGCTGCCATGCCTACCTTGGTATTTATGTGGGTGCAAGGGAGCTAAACACCCACTCTCACTCTTATAGCTCAAGCACTTTACCCACTGAGCTGTGTTCCCAGGCCCTATCCAATGGCTATTAGTTAAATTTAACCTGTAGATAAACTAAGGTTAATGCTTTATGTAAATCTAACACCTACTGTGCCACAGGTCCTTTTTAAAATTTAACTGTTTATACATAAATATTGAGACAGGGTTTCTCTGTGTAGCCCTGGAACTCACTCTGTAGACCAGGCTGGCCTCTATCTCAGAGATCCTCCTCTGCTTCTGCCTCCCGAGCACTGGGATTACCACCATTGCCGGGCCTGAGATTATAATTTAATTACAGTATTTCTCCCTTTTCTTTCCTCCTTCCAAACCCTCCCATATAACCCTCCCCACTGTCCTTCAAGTTCATGGCCTTTTTATTTTATTTATTTATTATTTTTTTTTGCAAATTGTCATTGCATGCATACATTTGTATGTACATACATATTCCTAAGTATAACCTACCAAGCCCATATACTATTACTTGTATTTATCTTTCCAGGGCTGATCGTTTGATACTGCACAATCATTTGCTGTGCTCTTCCCTGGGGAGACCCACCTCTCGTGTTCCCAGCTCTACTCAGCTGCCTTTAGTTCTCTGCATTCAATGGAGGCCTCATGGTCTTTTCCCCCATCCAGTTTGGCATGTTCATTGTTGTCCTTGTTCAGCTCACACTTATGGCAAAGACCAAGCAATTATAATCCCTACAGTTGCCATCCTGCTTTCCAGGTTCTATTACTACACAATCATGTGAAAGACTGTGAGATTTCTATTTCTTAAATATAAACAAAACAACAAATACCTGGAATTTGTAGTCCAAATGTCTTCCCAAAGACAGGACACTGCCACACAAATACTTGTTTACCCAGATCTGGGGAGACAGCTGAGACAGTCCTCTATTTTTACAGGTATGTTTCTCTATTTCGCATTCTCAATGGGTAGGGGGGGCAGGGGCAAGAGGGCCTGGGGTTTTGGAGAAAAGTTTGAGTGGATCTACTGTTCCCAAAGAAAGTACTGCTAGCTTTTACTGGATTCTCAAGAGGTCCAACAGTCACTCACTCAGGCAGTGGGCATCTAACATGTCCAGGAATAGGTCCTCTTTCAAGATGCCTGAACCAACAAACAGAGTAAGCAAAGGCCTGCCTCTGTGTGGAGAACCCGTGCCAAAAAGTAGAGTGAGTGAGTGAGTGAATGAGTGAGAGAGAGAGAGAGAGAGAGAGAGAAGGTTGTATATTGTATTAAAGGAGAGAAATAAAAAAGGATGAGGGGGATCAGAAGAAAAAGGAGGAAAGAGTTTTCTCTTTGATTATTTTTGCAATTTTAAATTGGGTGCTGGGGGCAGGAATAGCCCAGTAATATTCATAATTGATACCTTAACAATACAGCAATAACAACTACTATACATTTTCTGTGAAATTTGTTGGGTATCCATACATACTGTTTAATTTAATTTTTATAGCCTCTTCCCCACCCATGAAATAAAAATCCACTTTAAAGACGAGAAAACAAAGACCCATAGAAATTCAAGATTTTTTTTCCAAGGTCACGATGCTGGGAGCTGATAGTGCCAGGATTCCAAGTGAAAGTTTTGTGACTCCTGAAAGATCTCGGCATTTTCCAATACAGCATGATGCTTATGGTCCAGTACAAATTTTAATATGAAAAACTATTTCAGGTGTCAACCAGTAGGGGGCAAGCACCCATTTCCCCTCAAGGGCCTATGGCATCTGTCCCCTAAGGTTCTGATTTTCTATACTTGGCTACATTGTGGTATAAGGACCAGAAGCCCTGTGAATAGACATTCTCTGATTCACTGTAGTTGATCACACAGTAACCAAAAGAAGGGGATCTATTCTCCCTCTCTCAGGCCCCTGAAGAGCATTTCACTTCTTAATGTTTCCTTTACTTCTATTTCAAAGACAAGGTTGGCCAGCCTGCCTCCTCCTTCTTTTTCTTCTGTACTGATACTGCCTGTCTGATATGTGCTCACCTTGGTCTTCCATATCCTCCAATCTCCCCATGGGTGGTGGACAGGTCGAGTTACACCTGCTCTGCCTAACTACATCAGAGGCCAGTAACTTGTGTCTTAGTCTCTAGTCAGTTCTCTCCAGAGCTTCTTGAAAGCTACTACATGAGTGATTTCTCCTTCTTTGAAGTAAAAATCAGATGACACCATTCCTTTGCTCCCACGCCCTCTAAGTGTACCTTATTTATGGCAGACAGAGGCTAAGACTCTGCTTTGGGGCTTAGGGCACCCTCTGATCTGGGTGCTACTTATCTGTCCATTCTTTCTTGTAACTACTCTCAGCTCCCAGCACACACACTTTTAAGAGCTACAATACTCCTAAGACATTTCTAGACTGCTGTGTGGTATGTGTCCCTCCTGTGCAGGACCACAGTAACCTACTTCATTTATCATTCTCCATGGGACCTGCCTAGAGAGTGTTCTCTGAATGGTTTCTAACAGTGAGTCTTGAGGATAACTGAATTTCCTAGGGAAATAAATCATCTGTTGCATAGGGCTGAAATCCTAATAGCAATGAAAACGAATGAAAGCCTCATCTCCCCCAAACAATCTGAGAGTTAAAAGTAGAAGAACATATTTATATGTATACATGCATGGTGGTTTGAATGAAAATGGCCACCATAGACTCATAGTGAGTGGCACTAATGGAGGTGTGGCCTTGTTGGAGGAAGTGTCTCATAGTGGTGGGCTTTGAAGTTTCAGAAGTTCAAGCCAGGCCCAGTGGCTCACTAGCTCTTCCTGCTGCTTATGGATCCAGATCTACCTCTTTCATACCATGTCTGCCTGTATGCCACCCTGCTTCCCACTATGGCTGTAATGAGCTAAACCTCTGAACTATAAGCTACTCTCAATGTTTTCCTTCATATGAGTTGCCATGGTCATGTTGTCTCATCATAGCATAAAACCCCAACTAAGATAACACATATATACATCATACATATATATAAAAATGTATATATACACTCATATACAATATATACATATGCACGTACATATACAAACACATATATATATGCATATACATACACATACAAGCACTCAAACACATGCGTATACATATACGTAAACGATGTCATTTACATATATATTTAAAGTCACCCAAACATTACAGCTGACATCCAGGAACAAGGGAACCTCTGCCTAGAGGTGCAGCTAAGGCCTTGTATGGAGTGATAAGATAAGGCAGCTGTCCTCAGACCTCTGGTCTAGCTTTAAGTGATATTCCCCAAACTGATTTTCTAAATGACCATGGTTAGTGACATGTAAGAAAATTACCAAGCAAGGTTGGTTTTTAGACTTACACTCTTTGATAAATAAGTAGGTGAGTGTTAGCATGACTGTGTGGCCACTGTACAGATAGTCCCCACACATGTTGTGCGAGCCTGTGATGGACAAGCCACCTCCAGCGATGAGCTTCATTATTCTCCGCACTTGGGCTTCCCAGTCTCCGAAGAGCTACAGAAAAGGAGAAAGTGAGATTGATCGTTAGTTCACATCAACCTTTGCTATCATTCCTGTTAATTTTTTATATTATGCTTTATCAAGACACATACAATCCCCCTCATCAAATATTTTCATGCCAGCCCCTGGAAAGCACATGGTATTAGTGATGACGTATTTGGCTCTAGAACTTTTCTCAGATGCTAGCAGTTTTCAATAGTACATTTTAGCAGGTGTCTGAGGTTTGACATTCTAACCCAGGGCCTCAAGCATGCTAGGTAGGGGCTCTACCACTAAGGCATGTACCTCTATCCAACTTGCTTTACTACAATAAAACAGAAAGAATTTGTGGTTTCTTTGCCATACTTTTCTACTTTGGAAAACGAAAATGTAAATCCTAAGCAAACATTGAGAGATGCATTCTTGCCCAAAGGATAACAGTTCGGACTTACTAGCTAAAGCAACTAGAGGCCTGTGGGTCAAGGGCAGGAAGCAGGGCTTCAGAACGTTGTACTTTTAGCCCTCTGAAGTTACACAGGCAACACTGACTATTTTTCCTTTTAGTAAGAATGGGACAGAAGTTTGTAAATGAATCTAGCTGCCTAAGATGCAAGTCTGGGCTGGATACTGGAGTAATAAATGCCTTAAATAACTCACTTGATGCAACTTGTATTTGCTCCATCAAATGAGACATGCAAATGTTTGCATCTAATGATTGTAGCACCTTTTTTGTTAAAAATTTTTTTCTTATATTTATTTTATGTGCATGGATGTTTTGCTTGCATGTATGTGTGTGTACCAAGTATGTGCCTACTGCCCTTGAAGACCAGAAGAGGGTCCCCTGGAATAGCAGTGATGGTTGTGAGCCACCATGTGGGCGCTGGGAAGTCAAACCCTGGTCCTCCGTAAGAGCCACAAGTGCTCTTAACCACTAGGCCATCTCTCCAGCTCTTGCAGTATCCTTTTACACTCTAGTTGGCCAATTTAATATCCATAATCCCTTTTCAGAATTTAATTGCTAATACCTCAGTTTTGGAAAATGCATGTTTAATTATAATTTCTTTACAAAATGCATCAGGATTTCTATTTCAGGACAGCAAGCTGCCAGACCACACAGAGGATAGGACTCCTCCACCTCCCAATCCAAAGGGGGTTTTGCATGCTCAACACAATGGAAGGAAGCAAACCTACACTGAAAGATCCCAGGTCGTGGCACACCAGAACTGGGTACTACCATACCAAGGTCTCCAGAAATTAAAACCAAGCTTTAGATAAAGGATCCACATGAATAAGACCTTTAGAAAGTATTTCAGGAAAAGAGATTGGTTCAGGGGGTGGGGGTGGGGAAGACTTCAAATTCTTTGCTATGTCTATATTGTTCTCCAGGACCTGCACAGGATGTATTCTACAAAACAAGTGAGTAAATATAGAGAATATATTTAGAGAGCCAGGCCTTTCTAGGATGGCAACGAAGGGAGAGCCACAATGCTGTGTGGCAGCTCTAACATTGACTCACAAAGTGCCCAGTCTAGATGCTTTACAGAGGTCTTTGAGGGCATAAGATTGATGGTTAGCCAAGACTTTTGACTATAAGGCATAAGTTGAGGAAAATTAGCGCACGCACGCACACACACACACACACACACACACACACACACACACACACACACACACACACACACTGGGCATCAGAACTAAGGGCTGTATCTATGAGCCAAATTACTCAGATTCCTGGAGAGAGCAGGCTACAGCTGTAAACACCTTCTAAGACAGCAAGGGGCAGCATTTCCAGGTTCCAGGTTCATATTTTGTTGCCCGTCTAATAAAATTTAATCAATTTTACCTTTTTGTATGCCTTCTAGATCAGGTGATCTCAACTTGATTCCAGCTGTCCTTGCTTTATATTATTCTACGTTGGTCTCCAACAAAAACATTTCTTTAAAATGTGAAACAGGTTCTCACCATGTAGTACAGATTAGCCTCAGACTCATGATCTTCTCTAGTGCTGATGTTACAGGCATGCACCATCATGTCTGGCTCACAAATATACTTTATTATTTATTTATTATTGTTGTGCATGGGGTGGGGGCTGTGCATGAGTGTGCCACGGAACACATGTAGAGGCTGGATGACAACTCTGAAGAGTTGGTTCTTTCCTTCTACCTTTACACTGGTCTGAGGATTGAACACAGGTTCATGACACGTTATGTGCTAACCCATCTACCTGGCTCCCCAGGTACACTTTATAGGAACAAAAAATGAGCACAAATACACCTCAAACCTCATTTTAAATAAATATTTAAGCTGGGCAGAGGTGGTGCATGCCTTTACTCCCAGCACTCAGAGGAGGCAGAGGCAGTGGAATTCTCTGAGTTTGAGGACAGCCTGGACTACAGAGCAAGTTCCAGGGCAGCTGGGAATACACAGAGAAGCCCTGTCTCAAAACTACTCCATTACCCACCCCCCAAAAATCATCACTCTGCTTAATATCCACACATGCACATAACATGTTTGGATCCAATCCATACCCAATTCTCTTCTCTGTACTCTCTTCTTTTCCCTGTGAAGTTGATGCGTCCAACATCAGTTTTTAAGTTAATCAAAATAGGAATCATTACACCTATTCTAGCCTCAGGTCCTATCTGTTTTCAAAGTGATTGCTAATATTACAGAAATTGATAATTTTACAGAACACTACTACCAAGTTAAGGGAATTTTTGGAGTAGGGAGGGGTCTCAGGCTCTTTGCCTAACAGCCAGCTGATAAAATGCAGCCAGTTCTCCTTGAATCAGCAGCCCTGTGGGTGCTCATTTGTGATCATCTGGTCACTCTGGAGACTCTTTTGGACTCTCCCAGCCCTGAAGAGATGTGCTTCCCTAGACAAACACTACTACACCCACTACGACTTATCAGCAGGAGAGGCTCCGCTGTACTGTCTCTGCCTACACAGTTTCTAAGACTTTTATTCCACTTGGCTATGGAGGGGTTAGCCCTTCTCCATTCTCAAACTTCTGCATCAATTCCTACATTAAGCAGGCTTCTGGGTGGGTGGATGTCTCTAAGCAACATCAGCAATAAAAACACTGATCCACCACCAGCCCTCCTTTCACTCCAGCCACAAACATTAATTTGGTCATAACCTTTAACAAGGAAAGTATAATAAAGGCCTCATAAAAACCTTAAATACTGATCAGCTCTGGATCTGTAACCTACAACTCCGATGTTTAAAGCAAGACGACCCTTTAATGAAATTACACTGCTCTAAATTCAGGGGAGGGAGTGTCCCACTAGTCAATTTAGGGAATGGATTACAAAAAAAAAATGTACTCATGGTTTTATTTTTTAATAAAACTTTTTAAAAGTTTTATATGGGAAGAATAGTGTCATGAATAACGAAGTCTTTCATTTTGGCTCATTAATTGTTAGCATTTCTCCACATTTGCTTCTCTTTCCCGGCCATGTCATGAGAATACTTTCTATAACACCTCATTCCAAAACCCACAATAAGAAGCTCTCTTCTGTAATCACGTTCATGAAATCTACAGTGATTCAACCCCAATCGCACGTCCTAATCTCTATTCCGATCACTCAACAACCCCAATGACATCTCTGGATCCCTTTCCCCGCTGATCTACGATCAACTCGGGGACCAGCATGGAGGTGCCCATGCTCTGCCCACCCACTCCAGCTCTTCTGTCTTGGCTTTCCTCTTTCGTGATGATCACGCCTTCATGTTCATCTCCTTCCTAGGATTTTCTCTGGATGCTGCAGGCTGCTTAAAATCAAATTAAATGCTGTTGGCAGAACAAACAGAACGGCTGTGGTCTCCATCCCCTGCACCTGTGAGAGAGCCCTGTTGCCATTTGTCCGGCTACTGGTGTGACCATCTGGCCATGGCAATGTCTGCCAGACTTCTCTACTAAACATGTCATCTTTGCCCCTTTATAATTAGTAAGAAATGTGATTTTGAAAAACTACATAAATATTACTGGCCTTAACCTTCACCCAAGAGCTTCAGTAGCACCATTATGGATTTTAATTTTTGAATTATTTCTGAAATGGCTATCAAATAGTCATTTTCTATTTCTTTTACATTTATTACTTTTTTTCTTAAAGTGTCCCTCAAGTTATAAGAAGTTCCTTTGGATTTGTTACAGTCTGATATTGTCATGCTCAAACTGTCTCAAGCATAACCACTAAGGAATGAGGCTACACCTTAGGGACAAGAGCAGATGACAGAAGCTGGGCTGGAGCCTCAGCACTGCAAAAGTAAGTAACAAATCTTGATCAAACGAAATACAGCCAGGGAGAGAGTTTCTAAGCAGAACGGCCTGGAGTTTTAGGGTGCTCTAGAGCAGCCTCTCATGTCCACGTAGCTCCAAGACATTCCCCAAGGAGAAGAGTACCACTGTCCAGATTCCTGCATCCTAGGTTTCCTTTGAGGCTCTCTGATCTCCCCAGATAATGTCTTTCCTCTTAGTAGAGGAAAAAGCCTAATATCTGAAAGGCTTTTCTTGCCTTCCCAATGTCTCCCTTAGCACTGGTACACTGGGCCTGGTCTAGGTATTTCTCACCACTAATTCACACAACCCTGAAAAAGCATCTCCTGCATCAGACACGTGGCCAGATGCCCTGTCTCTACGCCCTAGCAGCTCTGAAGCATGAGGCAGGGCCATGAACCTCTGAACTGGCCGCAGTTTCCTTGACTCACTGTTTTGTGAATTAAATGAGGACAAAATATTTGGAACCCTGGCTGGTATAAAAACAAGTGAACAACAACAAAAACAAAAACCAAAAAATGAGTAACATTATTTCACACCAACCAAAGTCTATCTCCCTCTCAGCCTTCTGTATGACTGGGGAGATATATTTCTTTTTCTTTTTCTCTCTTTTTTTTTTTTTTAGTAATTTATTTTTATTTGTGTACATTGGTGTTTTGACTACATGTATGTCTGTAATTCCTGTCCTCAGGACAGTTGTATGCTGCCATGTGGGTGCTTGGAATTGAACCTGGGTCCTCTGGAAAAAGAGCCAGTACTCTTAACCACTGAGCCATCTCTCCAGCTCTGGGGAGATGCATTTCTAAAAGACAACCGTCAGTACATAATAAGCCCCTACCCCTCCTAAAACCTTTCCTGGCTCCCTATGGCCCTGGAAATCCAAACTCCTTAGAAGGGTTCAAGGCCCTTTAAAGTCTGCCCATAGCCTTCTCAGGCCACTGGGACCAGAGAGACCAGAGGACCAGAAACCTGTGCCCATTCAACCTCGTTATTCTAAATTCCCTTCCATGGTCCCTTTCTATCCATCTTCTCTTTGTTTCTGCTTGACAGACTCCAACTTGTCCTTCTGAGCCTTGGCTCAGGCACACCTCCTGCAGCGCTACCTGCACACCTAGCACAGTGGCTGGCTGCTTTCCTGTGCTTCCATGGCAACCAGGACCCTTGTATCTACACAGGGCGAAGTGAACAAGTCAAGGCGCAACCTGTTGGAACACACAAGAACCCCCAGCACTGGAGGCCCAGGGAGTGGGGGTGGGGATTAATGAGACACTTTCCATTTACATTTGTGACCTTAATATTTACCACTGTATCCACCCACCACAGGTTCTCCAGAGATGTTTGCCTGGGGAAATAACTTGTACTAATCAACTAAAATCACATCAATAATCTGTATTTTCTTGCAGTCTGAGCAAGTGATGCCCTCTCCTCAATAAGGAAACCCTAGAGATGCTGAGGATCTATTCAATAATGCAAAATGCACTTGCCCAATAGAAGCTTCAACAAGAGTAATAAATGCACAGACTTGCACTTGTGGGAAAAATAACCATAAAGGACTAATGTACTGAAATATGAATTTTAAAATATTCCCTTTACTGTATACTTCCAGTGTGTCTATTATAAAATTTATTTACAATAAAACTAATTTTGAAAAGAGAAATGATTTAGAACATTGCTGTCACTGTTGTTCCTAAAGACGAGAAGAAAGAATAGCAACAGAGAGAAAAATATTTGGAATGGGATATGCTCCTGAAAATTACATGCAAGAAACAAAAAGAAAAATGAAAACAAACAAAAAGGAAAATCATACTGACAATAAGACAACAGGAAGTAAACAGAAGATTGGTCAAAATCTAGCACTGATAACTTAAGCCCCACACAATTTAACACCATGACACCAAATAAAGGAACCAGCTCTTTCTGAAGTCCTCAGAAGGCTGGCAAGGGCTAATTAGACTCTCAAGGTGTGTCAGTGTGGAGGGCTTGTGAAGTACTCCAAATGCCATCTGTGAAAGGGGCATAAATGCCACAGAGCGCAGTCTGCTGCCTTACTGGGTTGGATTTGTGCAGGGCAAGGGGTCTGTGAGGCCAATGACTATGGGAAATAGTTGAGGAGTTTGATCCTTGAAATCTCATACTGAGACACTCTGACACCAGCAACAGCCCAAACACACACATGGTCCTTGTTTGTTGGGAGCCTGAATAAAACTTCAAATGAAATTCATCCGCCAAGTGCCTTGGCTGAGGTGTCATCTCCTTTTTGAAATCTGAGGTCATCACAGAAACCACAACAGAACTAGCATGGGGCTCAGGTTAGGGTTTAGTCATCGCCAAATCAACTGGTCCAAAAGTCTACTGTATGCGCATGCCTGGAGAGTGAGCACGACAGGACACTTTCTTTTCTCTAAGAGTTAAAAAAAAAAAAAAAAAACCAAAAACCCACAAGCTTACCTAAAATCAAAGATTATCAACTGTTCTGTTTTGTTTTGTTTGCTTTTTGTTTTTTTTTTCCTAGTATAAACAGTTGTGACAAGGGAAAGAGCATTACACAAATGCTCTTGGGTGAAAGCTGTGGACACATTGCCACAGGCTAGGCAAGGTATCCAACACTTGGCAGCTTCCAATATTCACCTGACACACACGCACCACATGGGTACAGGAAGGTGCTTCTGCTATTTGTAATCCAGGAGGTGAATATATACATATTCACTTCCCTTTCCATGTTCCCAGTGACTTATCACTGTTGCAGCAATATCCACTGGGAGGCCTCTCTACACATGCTAACCCATCATCTCATGACTACTCCTGAAGCTCTTACATTCTTGTGAGAGCAATTTCAATTTCCATCATGACTTGTAGTTCTGTTGTAACAACTTCCTTACTAGCTGTCTGTTTTGAACTGTGATGTTGAGGAAAGTATTAGGTATACTAATAGAGGGGTAGATGTGATGGTGGAGCCAGGTTTAAGTTCCTCACCCAGCAGAGCTCTAATTAAAGCTCATCTGTCTTCCATTAACTTTTAGTAATGAGTGAGGGCTTTAGGAGAACCTGTGGTAAGAGTTTTGTTTATTATTAAAACAAAAGTTATGAGAATGTTTTTGTTTAATCCCAGGTGTGAAGCTGCTTCAGTTAAGACCACAGGTGTAAACTATTAGCAGTGCCTGGTGCCTTGAGCTAGCAGGGGCATGGCTTAGCCACATGACCTAGTTTAATTCAGAGGACTTGAGAGAGGGGGAAAAAGGTGAGAGCTCAGAGGAGAAGGGGGGTGCTACAAAGAAGAAAAAGGTTGCTGCTCTCCCTGCTGATGGTTCTTCCTGCTACTGTTCCCTGGTTTGCAGGACTTCTGGATAGTGTGACTACTGAGACTGGTATGACCCCCAAAGAACCCGATGACCCTAATCAGGAAGAATAGCTCAAAGAGAACTATTTCCTTTTTCCCTTTAATCTTCTTTCTCTTCCATTTAGTGGGGGGGGAGGCAGAACAAGGGTAGGAAGGGAGGTAGAGGTGTTAACGTACAGAAATATAAATTAAAGAGTATAATAAAACAAAAATAATAAAAATCACCTTGATACAAGAACCTACCAATACACAGGCCTAAGGAGACGTCAGAGCCTGAATATCCAGTTTTCTATATAAGTGCTAAATATCCTGTGTCCTGTCTGTGGACTTTTCATCTATATCATAACTTTTACCACCATTCAGGATATGATAAATCACAAGTATTTATTTCCTAGCCCTGGTTTTCACTTCAACTTGAGACTCACAAAGCCATCATAGCTACCACCACTCAGTTGGCGCACACCTACTTGTGTTCTTCCAAAGTCACTAGCCCCCTTTTCCTCCTCACTGGTAAAACTCAGTCACTGAAGTCTTTCCCTTTCCTTCTCATTCCCTTTGTCTAATTACTGCTGTTTGCCCCTGACCCTTTAAACCCTGCTTGAATCTGTCTGGTGTTTCCATCCTTGAGGTTAGTGCCTTATCTTGATCCTTTTATGGTATAATTTCAAATTTTCATTCCATCGGGTATGATCCTAAACCAGGTAAATTTTAAGGAGCTTCCAATGGAGTATATCTCTACTGGCTCATCTCTTGTACCCAAGCTCCTAAAATATAGTGGCGCTCAATGCAAACCATCCAATTCTCAGTGGAAGAACAAGACAATACCAAGTCCTTTTCTTGCTTGCAGAATCTGACAATGATAGAGCCACTTTACATATTGTCACATTCACAACTCATTAAGTAAGATCACATTAAAGGCATTAGTAGTTTTATTTGACACATGGCTAGCAGGCTGGCGCACAACCCAATGCTCTTTCTGCTATAGGGAGACTTTGTCTTAGAGGCTGACAGCAGTTTGGTGGTGAAGATGTCTTGACAACAAGTAACTTTTAATGAGGTTCCTTCTAAGTCTTATTCCTTTATCCTAGTGTGACTCTTAAGTGGGCAGGGCTAGTGTCTGAGACCTCAGATTGTCACCCTTCTTTCTTTGTGACACTGTCTAGGGCATTTCAGCATCTGGCAGAACATTGATTCCCAGGCCCAATCTGCCACCTGAGGATCCTTTCCAGCTCTTCTGTTTGGATTCAGACAGCTTTATGTTCTCTCCATGAGGAATTCCTGCCAAACATGCTAAAACTGAACCTCATCAAGTCTCCAAAGACAACTTCCTGTTGAGAGAAATTATGGAGGAGAGAGGAACACGTGAGCTGAGATCACAAGAAAGAGATGAGTCAACTCAGAATGTGAATGTGGGTGGCAGTTCAGGACTATGAATCTGAGCTCTACACTTCACTGGCATGGGAAGAAAGAGTCTCACAGACAGACAAAGCAATTGTCACGTAAAGAGTCTGGATCCTAATGAATACAAACAGATCATCAAAAATGCCTTCAAGATAAGTGGGATATTCCAAGAACTGATAACTACCGATACCAAAGAATTATTAATTCTGTTGACTACAAAGAATATAATGCTTATTCAATAAAATGTCCAGTTTTCTGATATGTGCTACACCTGTAGTGATACAATGGCTGACACTGTCTGATATTTGTTTTGAGCATTTCCAAAACAAAGAAGACAGAACCAAAAATAACAAGTTCTGATAACAAGTAAATCTGAGTGTTGGCTGTAACAGGTTTCCTTAAGGCAGTCTCTCTACACTAAATACATTGGACAATTCCAGAACAAAATAAAAAGTTGTGTTCCCTGGGCTACATGAAATTCTGCATTAAAAAAAATTCATAAAAGGGAGCTGCAGACATGTCTAAGTGGTTAAGGGCAAATACTGTTCTTCCTGAGGACCTGAGTTCGATTCCCAGAACCCAAGAGGTGGCTTACAACTGCCTGTACCCCAGCTCCAGGGGAATCTGACAGACCCATGTGCACATACCTTCCCACACTTCCCCCAAACACATAATTAAAATAATAAAGAGTAACTTTAAAAAGCTGCGTTCTGAATTCTTTTTTCTTATTTCACAAAATACATTAGACTGAGTTTTCACTACTGTTTGCTAAGGAGTGCTAACACACCTTCAACTTTTCATTTTGAAGATTATGAGTTTAGAAGACTCCCATAGAATCACGATATCGGTTTAGATTTCCGGCCAATGCATGGGTGGCACATTTGAGCTAGTCTCTGTGTCTACCCTGCCTCTACTAACAAAACCTGAGAACTGTTCTTAGCCATGGATTGTGCTTCCGTATACTGACAGCGCTGAATGACTCGAAATAACCGCAGCTCACCAACTTTGGACTTGAAGAGATGTGTAGAAATGCAGAGACCCTCACAAAGATGCAACCCTAGAACCAAGGAGGGGAGAACGGCCCCTGGACGTAGGACTTATCCCCAGAATCCACATTTACCTACTTCTGTGCAGCAACTTTACCAATATACACAGTCCTTTAAGAATTGAATTTGCTGCTGGATGGTGCTGGTGCACACCTTTAATCCCAGCATTTTGGAGGGAGAGGCAGCCAGATCTCTGTGAGTTCGAGGCCAGTCTGGTCTACAGATGGAGGTCCAGGACAACTAGGGCTACACAAAGAAACCCTGTCTTGGAAAAAAGAAATCAAACAAACAAACAAACAAAAAGAGTTGAACTGCACTTAGGTATGTGCTACAAGTATCAGTTTACAGAACAGAACATTTTGTTTATCAACAAGACTCTCAACAAGAGTTTGCTGGATTCTCAATACTATGGCATTTCCAAATATTAAACGAATGAATGAATGAGAATTCTATAATCTGTAATTCTATAAGCCACACTGCAAGTGGGTTCTGGGAAGCTTTCACAAAGGATAAAAACAGGATGTGAGGCTGGCTTCGTGGGAAGACTGAGGACCAGCAAGAGGGTGCAGAGAAGACGGGCTGCTGATAAAGTGAGACCCTAGGGACTTCTCCAGAGTTCAGTGAACCTTGGACAGAGTCTAGAAAGCAGCCATACACCTCTGTGGGAACATCTGCTAAGTCTGGGAAGAGACAAAGAGCACATAGAAAGTAAAAGGATCCAGAACTTCCTATCAGGAAGAGTCCATTAAAAAACCCCACACTGAACATTGCATTCCCCTCTCCAAAGTCTCTCTGAGAGGATGTCTACTTTCATAGGAAGAGATGCACAGAGGGATGGGACCACAGGCAACTGCCTATCTCACCACATAGTTCAATGCAGACAAATGACCTCAAAGTATAGTATTTTATGTTTTATATTAAATATATAAACATTTATATAGACATAAAAGTCTATATAAAAATAAAAATTCAATATTTCTATATATAAATGTATTTTATATATTTTTTAAAAAATCAAGAAATCAAGGCAAAAGCTTGGCCTCTTTTCTTTTTTACCACACTAAAGTCCTTTAATGTATTAAAGAACTAAGTCTTTTCCTATTTGATGGCATTCCAAAGGCTTTTCTAGTTAAAATCCAAGGTAATGGTTATTTAAATCTGGTGCAAAGGCAGCAACAGTAAGCAAGGAATGAGGGGCAGGTTCAAAACCTTCTGGGTAACAAGAAAAGTTAACAGATGCATGGCCCCAGGCTCTTCCCAAGAACAGTGTCTTACAAGCTGGCAGAGGACGTCCAGGGGACAGAAGTGAGCCTGCCTTGCTCTGCAGGATCACTGGGAAGACAGAAAGGGAAATGTGGGAATACAGCTTTCTGTCTCTCTCTCAGTGGTGGAGAACACACCCAGGGCTGCACCAAAGGAGAACCTATTTAAGAGTCTGGCAGGAAGCAAAGATATCCAGCCACATGTAACGTTCCCAGCACACTCACTAGCCACATTTGTTCTGAGATGGGAGGGGCTGGCAAGGCTAGGGAATTCTGAGAAGGGTATGGCTGTCTGGCCCTATAGTTTAGGGACATTCCCAGATGAAAGTGAGTCTGAATAAATTTTCATCTTGTACTTAATTTAAGGTCCCCAGGGGAAGAGGAGAAACAAACAAAAATGGGAAATGACAGGGAGGAATAGTTTACCTTCGGAGAACAGTTGAAATGCATGCCGGGTACTGGGAGTGTAGTTACATACATTGTAATACACCGATACAGGTACAGCGTGCCAACTATGCAGAAAAATCTTCTGCTAATAATAGACCTAGAAAAAGGGAAAAACAGGGCAGATTCTCAGTCACGAAATTCTGCAGGTTCATTTACTTAAAGTTTTCAATGACCCAACAAAACAAACCCAAAAATCTATTCAAGAGCTTGAAATCAGAGCGTTGCAAGTATCACTAGCAAAAGATCTAGATGGGGTGTTTTAGATTAATGTTGGCTGTGCTTTATTTAAAAAAAAAACCATTAATGGACAAAAGGAATCACGCTGACCTACACTGCTACAAATCAGGCATTATAAGCCTTAAATCCGAGTATCCATACAGTTGCTAGACAAGCAGAGCCTATCAGGAGTGGCCAGGGTCCATGCAGTACCCATAGCAAATACTCAGTGTCTCTTTGTCAAAATGCAGAGGTGCTAAAAATGACATCAGAATGAGAACTGTAGAAGTTTTTACTGTTTAGAGTCAGACATTAAATAACTAGAGTAGTATGCATCAGGAACTGCTTCACTGAGGCCACATGAGGTCAAGAAAGGAACTATGGAAGATAGAGTCCAACCCTGACACAGCTCCTCATTACTTTGCTGCCTTGGAGACTACTCTCCTTCTCCTTTTCTTAATAAGTAAAACGGGGCAACAGCTCTAGAAATACTCTCTGGAAATCACCCACATAGAGAAGGCATAGATAGACAGCAACAAAATATGAGTAAGAACAAGAACCATTAGTTTCTAATGAGTGGAATGAATACATGTATATACCAAGTCCTGTGAATTCTTATAGCATCAAATTCCATCTGTTTCTTGGACTTTAGCTCACTAATGTAGTCCCATGTGTCCTTAAATAAGAGCCCTCACCCCTCTCTAACTCTCTCCTGTTCGACCGAAGGCCAGAATCACATCCTGGGGCTCTTTTCCTTCAGGCTTGGGGAGTTCAAGTTTTTCCTGCACTGGGTAAATATGAGTTAAATAAAAAGGAAAATATACAAACACTGGATAGGTTTTCTCTTTAGAATAGTGAACATGTGGTTACTCTACCATTGGGTACTCTATATATTTTTGCTCACGATGGGTATGCCAATTGAGTATGAAGGCCAAATGAAATAGTAGCATTCGTAATCATTGTTTAGTAAGAGGAAAAAATGACCCACTACCTGTGTGATTAAAATAAATATTAAAAAGGCAAAAGCAACTTTCTACTACTCTAACAGCATATCGCTGGCATAGACACAGTTCATACGGGATTAGTGAATATTGGTGGGTATTTTGTCTCTTTATATTTCTGAAGCTGGGGCAGAACTGTTAGAATTGGCTTTAATTGTTTCTCTTAGTCACCTGTTCATATCATTCCCAATGGTAAGAATTTATATAAAGCTGTCTCCAAGAGGTGTATGCCATTGGTTTCAAGCCTAATGAAAACCAAAATACAAGTGAACACTAGAGCCTACAGATGTCAGTCAAGAATACCACAAAGGAAGTGCCAATGCGAAATGACCAGTGTGAGTTATTGTGGTCATACTGTAATGTTAAAAAACAGAGTATATGTTTCAAAGGATTATGCTCACAGTCATTCCTTTCCCAAATTCAAAGTTCCACACACTTAGAATTCTCTGTCATCAAAGGTTTTAAAATACATGATGCATCTTTAAAAAAAAAAAAAAGTTGTGGACCCAAGTCCCAACAATTATATCTACAAAACAAGTCCTAGACTTATGGCTCAGGAACCACTGTGGAAGAAGCTACAAAAAGATTGTAAGAGGCAAAGGATCATGGAATCTGCTGTGAGATTGTCTCTCCTAAGAATGCCGGAAGTCACTCATAAGTCTCACCTACATGACTGCCTACACATGAGCTGTACAAGAATGTCACCAATAGACACAAAAAAGTGGACCAGCAAAGACTAAGAGGCCTCACCTTCACACAAAGAACTACAGGCAACTAAGGAAGGCCAAGAGCAGGAAAAACAGTCTTTCTCTCTGACTGAAAACATACACATGTAACATTATACAGACTGAGCAGGTTGTGTTTATGTACTTTGGCATACATATGTATATACATATATGTATATGTAACAGCAATTAAGGACAAAAGAGGCCATGATTTTGAAAGAAAACAAAGGGGGAGTATATGAAAGGGATTGGAGGGAGGAGAGGGAAGGAAGAAATGATGTAACTATAATTGCAAAAAAGAAAATGAATCACAGAAGGAATATTCATGGGATATTACTAGAGACTAAGCAAATGCCAACAAGAAGCCAGATGCCAGATATAATTCCCCAAACCCTAGGTGTTTTTCTAATGTCCAGAAATATGTCTTTTGTGTTCAAAACTCCACGTTCCATCTGCTCATACTGCAGTAATTATCATGTCACACATCATATCTGCTAACAAATAAGTATTGTTCCCCTATTATTTTGCACAGCAGTTCATTATTGCTCTTTCCCCCTGAGAATATTGTACCTCTCAAACTTGCTCATAAGAACATATGAGTACAAGTGTTAATATTATGTATACAATTAAGACTTGATGAAAAGGCATGCTATATCCAGTGCAGGTGACTTAGGAACCTGAGCTGGGGCAGGAGTCAGGGTGTAGATAATTGAGTTCAGGGCCTTGAACACAGGAAAGAACTGTAGCACTGAGCCATGGCCCCAGGCCCCTACTGAATCTTTTAACATTCTTAACTTAAAAAGGATACAGGACTTAGAATCTGAGTATGTGATTCAACAACCAGGCTGAATATAGCAGTATTATGTCTCTGGCATTTAATACAAAGGTTTAAAAATCTAAAGGAAAAATGGCCAAAGAAATGAATAGACTGTGAAGTTCAGTTAATACTGGAAAGTGTTTTGCCTCCACAAGTTCTCTCTTTCCATTAATCCATAGCAGCAGGACAACCCCTGCTCCTGCAACCCCTGGCTTAGAGCAGAATGTGGGCTGCCTGAAGAAGTATATCAACAGAAAAACTGTGTTTGGTAGTATGCTACTCGTCTCCATTTTTTCCCCAAACAGGGTTTCAGGTATCCAGGTTGGTCTCAAACTACCTGTGCAGCTAAGAGTGGCTTTCAACTCCTGACCCTCTTTCCTCTGTTGCCAAAGTGCTGAGATTAAAGCCAAGTGCCATCACACCCAAGGCTGCTTGGCTCAAAATTAAGTTACTCTATTTCCCAAGCTCTTAAACACTAACACATACAGAGAAATTATAGAAAATGACTATTTTGACATCTAGATTCAGTGCCATTTCATACTCTTTCCATGTGTTTCTAACTCATTTCTCAGATGTAGACTTCATCACCTACCTGTTTCTGGAAGCTCTTGGCTTTCAGACACAAATACACCCATACACAATGCAGTGAATCAAGCATCAGACTCACAAGAGGTAGCAAACAAGGGACATGACGTAGGATCAGCAGGAGCCATTGTGGGCAGAGCTCAGGGCTCCTGTGCAATTCAGGTCACTGCCCAGTGATTCAGGCATGCAACCCATAGGTAGGCTTCATTGAGCTGCAGCACCACCCTTCGTGTGTTAGCTAGCTTTACCTTCAAAATACACTTTCTGTATTTCACTTACAGAAATGACTGTCTCAGTCATTTCTATAAATTTCCCATGAAATATGCTTCTTCATCAAAAAAGGAGGACAAGGACAATACCTACTTCTTAGTGTATCAGGAAAATGGGCTAGCAATAAACGGAAAGGCTATGAAACACAACCAAGAGTGGGTATCACAGTACTTATTTTCTCTTACCATTTTCTTTATTATAAGAGGTCAAAACTTACAAAAAAAGTGGGGAATCGTGACAAATTTCTCCTTCATGCCTTCAAGCTTTGTACCATTTACCTCATTTTATTTCTTTTTGTTTTATATGTATGCATGAATACCTGCATATATGAATATGTACTACATGTATGCCTGTTGTTCATGGAGGCCTGAAGAGGCCTGTCAGATCCCTGGAGCCAGAATCATAGGTGGTTGTGAGCCACCTGCTCCGGATGCTGAGAACACAGCTCAGGTCCTCTGTAAGATCAGCCAGTGCTCTTACCACTGAGCTATTTCTCCGACCCCCAATTGTTTCTTAAAATGAGCCAGCAATGCATGCCTATGATTCTTATTTCACAGAAGGCAAAACTGAGTCTCATGGAGTCTAAACTGAAGTATAATTACATAAGACAAAATAATTAGATAAAAAAAACCTGCTTAACATCGTATGAGAAATCCCATTTTGAGTACCCATAGGTGAATTAAGATTCTATTATACTTTAGTTAGATTTTAAAAGCTACTTAATACAAATTTTTCATCTCATGTTTTGTGTGATATTTCCTATGTACTTGAACTCTACAAAACATTTTTATAATTTCCTTATGTGATGGTTGGTCTCACTTGACTTATAAACTAGAGATATACGAATATGAAAGGGACTCTACAGTGAGAAAATGCCTCCAGAAGATCTGGCTGTGAGGTATTTTCTTAATTAATGACTAATGGGGCAGGGCCCAGCAGATTGTGGGTGGTGCTCTCCCTGGGTTGGTGGTCCTGGGTTCTGTAAGAAAACAGGCTGAGCAGAGCAAGCCACAAGGAACAACACAGTAAGCAACACCCCTCCATGGCTGCTGCATCAGCTCCTGACTCCAGATCCCTGCCCTATTTGAGTTCCTGTCCTGACTTCCTTCAGTGATGAACAGCAATAGAGAAGTGTAAGCCAAACAAACCCTTTCCTCCACAACTTGCTTTTTGGTCATGGTGTTTCATCACAGTAATAGAAATCCTCACTAAGACACTTTATAACCACAATAATTACTAAACCACTGAGAAATCTAGTAGCTTCATGGAGGTTTCAAACATTAAATGTGCCATGTCGTGTTTATATTTGATCATTTTATGTCTTCTCTTCCTTAACCCTCCACTTGTTCCAAATTTCCAGTGATTGTTTTTGTATCAGTCTGTTTTCCATGTAACTCTTGTCTCTCTCTATGGTCTGAGCATTTGTGGGTCTCTCAAATTCATGCTAAAATCTGATCACCAGTGATGACATCTAGAGGCCCAAACCCTTAAGAATGAGATAAATGTTTATTTAAAAGATCAAAGGGAGCTAGCCTGCATTTTTCTGCCATGTGAGGAGAAGAACATGGCTACAAAGAGCAACTAGAGACCCAGGGAAGATCCATCAGCCTTGGGCGCCTCAGCCTCCAGAACAAAGAAATAAGCTATTGCTGATAAAAACCTAGCTTGGGGTATTTACTTACAACAGCCTCAACAAGATGACTCCCAGACCTACTCAGGATGGCCTTCTTTGAAACCATTAAGTGCTTGTCAATTTTATTATTTACATTCTTCACCAACAGCTCGAAACCCTAGGCTGACAAAGAAATCAAAATCAATGCTCTCCCAGAGGACATTTACACGTCACCTAGTACTTGAGCATCTCCACAAGCAAGATGGCGAAATGAATCCAGATATCGAAGCTCCTAGCCCAGAAATGTCTCTATGTGTGCAATGCTTTCTGTTAAAAATCCAACTCAAAGAAATTTCACACTTTTGGTGTCTGCATTCCTATTGAGCAATGATCAATGTCCCAAGCACTGAGGGTTTAAGGAGCGGCTGGAACAGCAGTGAATCAAAGGGAGTCCAGGCTTTAAGGGGTAGCCACAGCACAGCTCGGAAGAGGACACTAGTGCCCAGTATGCCTAACCATTTGCTGACCTGTTAGAAGGTGGTGGCGCACGCCTTTAATCCCAGCACTTGGGAGAGAGGCAGGCAGATCTCTGAGTTCCAGGCCAGCCTGGTCTACAGAGTGAGTTCCAGGACAGCCAGGTTTCCACAGTGAAACCCTGTCTTGAAAAACCATAACCAAAAACAAACAAACAAAAAATGGTGAGTAAAGTCCATGAGGCCATTGTGGTCTGGACAGGAACCACTGGCGTTGGCAGAACCTTTAAGCCACTATGAAGACAATGGCTTCACTGACACATGAGGCAGAAGAGTGACGCATGTTGACATACTCTCAGAGTTGCAAATACTGACTGCTGATTGGCCCAAGAGAAGCACACCAGTGGGAGACATAGGAGGTGACAGCAGTTGAAGTTATGGCGCTGAGAAGGCTGATTTGTAGACCAGGTGTTGGGTAAAAAACAGTATCAAGGAAAAAATATCTCAAGATGTTTGGGATGAAAACAGGGAAGACTAGAGAAGCTCTTTCCTAAGAAGGGCATGGGAATAGCACCGGCCCAAGTAGAAGAACTCTGTGGAACACTGCAAATTCATTTCTACTCAGCATCATAACAATATGGGATAGAACCATTATTATTCTCATTTTGTAGGTAAGTAGTTTGACCACAGCATTCAGGTGGATGTCAGACGCTACATCAGAGAGGATCTTCCTACATCCACTCTCACGGCACTAATAGGTGGCTGGGAGAAAGAAAGAGCTGTGGTAGACTGCTGAGGAGGGATTAAAGGGACTCCTTGGGCATGCTAAAAAATAGAAGGCAAAATGAACCCATTTAAAACCGTAGATGCAAATAACAATGTGAACTCAAAGTTAACATTATTTTATCTCTGGTGAGACGAATTATTTGAATTTTTAAAAAATTTATATATATTACATTATTTATGCCACACACATATATATGCATGGCAAAAAGATCAGATTATTCAGCTTATTTGCTCATGGGTGTGTGTGGCAGCTGAGAAGTCTTGAAATTTTGGTGCCAATATCAGCACCTGCTAAGGGGTTCCTTGCTACATTACTACCATGATAGAAATCACAAAGTAAAGCAGAGCAAGTGAGCCAGCCTGGGCCTCTCCTGGGAGCCTACCAACTGATTCATCTAGTCCTAATTATCTCCTAAAGGCCCTACTTCCAAGGATCATCAATATAAAATTTGGGGATTAAGGTCCAACTAATCCCCTTAATACAATGTGAATTTAGAAGTGCACATTAAAACAGCACCATTCATTATTAACCCGACTCCACACAAGATCATCCCTTATGTTGGATTTAGGTTATAAATACAATTTTAACTTCACTCTGTTAAAAGACTAACAAAGAATAACTTAGTCAAATTTCTGGGATTAATTAATTTAGTGGTTATCCAGGGAAATCTAGTTTCTATTCAATACCTATGGCCTGGACTATTTGGGTCATGGAATCTAAAATGGTGACAATCAGAACAGGTGAGCCCAGGTAAGACCATGTGGGACTGAATATGCCCCCTGGCCCCATGGTTTGTCTCACAGCATTCCTAGAAAAAGAGAGGAGGCCAAGCAGAAGAGTGAGTATAAGAAGCTAGGAGTACAGATGACCTGGGAGGAAAGGGGGTCAGAGAAGGTCTCCTGGAAAGTAGGAAAGCAACTTGGTTCTGAGCCTAGAGAGATGGTGGGTCAGAATCAGAAGGAAACAACAACAAAGAGAAAGCCACAAACCTGGTCAAAAAACAGAAAGTACAACAATAAACGTGGACAAGCCTGGTGTGGTAGTTTGAATAGGAATGGTCCCCACAGACCCATGTGTTTAAATGCTTGGTCCTTAGGGAGTGGCACTATTAGGAGGTATAGCCTTGTTGGAGCAGATGTGATACTGTGGTGGTGGCTTTGAGATCTCCTAAGCTTAAGCTATGTCCAGGGTGGCACACAATCTCCTTCTGCCTTCTGATCAAGATGTCGAACTCTCAGCTTCTTCTCCAGCAGCATGTCTGTCTACATGCTGCCGTGCTTCTCGTCATGATGATAATGGATTAAACCTTTGAAACTGTAAGCCAGCCCCAAATTTTACTTCATAAGAGTTTCCATGGTCATGGTGTCTCTTCACAGCAATAAAATCCTAATTAAGGCACCTGGCTAGTAAGCTTTGCTGCAGTATTAAGACTTCAGAGTAAAGGAACATTTATTCCAAAATGGTGGTTCTGATTTACCTAGGAGGTGACAAGACAGCATGAAGTTAGGATCAAACTAGTACATCTGCCACAATGTACCGGAATCAGACAAGATGTGACAGCTATAAGAGGTGGCAAGAACATCCTGGTATCACATTCAAATGTCTTCCAGATGAAAAGCAACACACTGTGTTATTTTAAAAACACTGAACTCATCTGATGTTTTCATTCTATTTATCCTTTGCACATGGAATTAATGCCACTGAATGTGCTAAGAAAATATATTTGCAGAGAGTATTTGTTACAGTAGGAAACTTCGAGGCTGGACTCATACCAAAGAGCCTTCATTTCCCTACATAAGTTCTTACAAGATGTGGGACAAGTGAACAGATTGTCCAAGACTCAGTTACCTTCATTGAGAGCAAAGAATAAGAAAAATATCATTTACTTTAAAAGCCTTATTGAATCAGTGATATAATTCGGGTAAAAAACTGTTACTCAAACATCAGCTATTTTGGAATCTGCCTCTTGAATGATGAAAGGGTTTTGAAATGGAAGGACATTTGCAGAATAAAAGAGACTTTGAGGAAACATATCATACATTCAGCTACACATAGTGAGGAAGAGGAGAAACAAGGAGAAAACAAGAAGACTATTCTGAGTCCTTCTTTAATTTACTGATGGAGGGAGGAGCCATGACAGCTTAGCAGCCAATCAAATAATGGGTGAGGTGTCCAAAAACCCTGGAGGAGCACGTGGGAAGAACTCTGTGCTCCTCAGTTTGAACACTTGAGGTCTTGCTATGAAATCAATGAAAACTGCCCCTGGAATATGTCTCTACAGAACCACTTCGTTCTCGGCTGCACCCCCAATCACCTGTAAGAGGTATGAAGGTCTTTCTGCTCACAGATGAGCACTAGGAAAACCTGGAATATTAAACACACAGGATTGTTTCTTCAAGGGAAGGAATGTGTAACCTATCCACCCAGAAGGCTGAGAACTGACATGGTAAATAGCTTGGTGGACCTTTGCACTAGCTGTGTGGCTGGAAACTCCCCTAGACCTTTATTGTATGCTTTTATTTCCCAGTCAATCTACAGGATATATCATTATAGACTTTACAAAGAGTTTCAAAGGAGTCACATCTAATCTGTATTTATCTTACTCTGTTCCTTCCTCAAAGAAATTTGTGTATGCTTTCTTGAGCATGTGGCATAGAAGGAATTATCACCAGGAAAAATTTCCACCAAATTGTGCTGTGCTTAAATATGCCTTGGGGTCAGACTCCAGAAGTTTGAACCAACACTGACTAGTGAGTTGTGTTGAACCGAACCAGCTTCTTGCTTCCTGCAGATTGTCACTCTGCTAGTCAAGAGACTTCTTCAGAGACCTCCATCTACACCCTTTGCAATAATACTTGGTAAATAACTGAACAGAACAGGATATTGAAAGGCCAATTAGAGAAAAGCCTTCTAGTCTACCATAGTGTAAGACTTAAGTGAAGATAAGGTGAACTGACCCTAAGAAATGACTCTTCTGGAACATGGAAAACAAGCTATTGAATAGGAACCTGGAAAGAACTGTTTCACATCAAATGTTCTGCACCAAGTGCTTTAAGAACGTTACTCAATCATTACCATCAAAGACAAGAAAACAAGGAACAATGTGCTGACAGTGTCTATGCTCATAAACTACCATGGAGACTGGAAAGGAACAAGAACTTTGATAGTCAGCTAATGTGAAAATAATCACTGAGGGAATCGAACAAGAGCAAAATGAAAGACAAATGTTAGTGGACAGTCCCGCTTACTAATAACAAACAGACCTAAATGATTAAATTAGCATCTGACAGACACAGCTGCCAATTAGCCCAAAGATTCCGTCATCAAAAATTAAATTCCAGTCTTAGAAGAAATGGGAATGCTATAGTCTTATGGTGGCAAAAATCTACCAAATATACAAGACTCCCTAAACCACAACTTTAGTTGGAGACTAAAATATGAGGTAGTGTAGCTTAGTGGTAGAAAAGGTGCTTTAGCATGAGTGAGGTCCTGGGCTCAGTTAGCAGCTCTAACTGCCTACTCTCTCCCCTCCCCTTCCACACATACCCTTTTAAAATTGAAATTCAAAGTGAAGAAAGGCTCAGTGTTATTCTGCTCTTGCAAAAGATCTGGGTTTTGGTTCCCAGTTTCCAAGTGGCAGCTCAGATCCATCCACACATCCAGTTCTAGGGAATCCAATACCCTTAGGCACCGGTACACACATGGCACATATACATGCATACAGGCAAACACATATACATTAAAAACACAAATCTAAAAAAGACAAAACAACCCCCCCCGAACTATTTTTTTTTCTAAAGTGATCACTGACCACAGAATAAAAACTGTTGCTAAACACTAAAAACCCATCCCAGTACTATAAGAATCACCCCAGAGGAGCAACATTGCAAACTGCATGTTCAGGGACACTTTTAAATGCAGATGTCTGGAAGCTCATAGCAGGATCTGTCCAATCATTTCCCTTATCTGGTTCCTTCCCTTTGGGATCACTTTTCAAAGAACTCATTCAATGATCATTTCCACTTATCAACCAATCCCACTATAACCCTGCAGCTCATTATGATATAATGTCTCCCTTATCCCTAAACATCTCTACCATTGAGGTCTTTTGATTCCCCCTATTACCCAACTCTCTTTTTCTTTTTGCTTCAAATGTTTACACTACCAATGGGTCACTACTGGTATATCCAATTCACTCTTAGATAATCTGCCCTACACTCAACTGACTTACTCTATTCTTAGGTAAATGTCTGGCCACCAAACTACAACAGAAACAGCAGAACAGGATATGGACTACTTGACTTTGTTCAAAAGAAAACACATTCAAGAACAGTTGTGAGAATCCCCGAATCAGTGCAATGTTCCTCTGTAAGTCACATATAAAAATCAGGGTTTCATGGGCAGACCCAAAGCTTTGTGTGAGAAACATAACAGAAACTAGTTCTATTCTCTATGGAAATTTGTGTTTCAAACAGTTCTCTGGATTCAACTCTTGCTATCCTATCATCTACAAAGTAGACACATCGTTTTTGTTTTGTTTTTAAATTTTGCATATTTCTTTATTTGGTGTGTGTGTAATAGGATAACTTGTGGGAGTTGGTCCTCTCTTCCACCATATGGGTTCTGAGACTCTAACTCCAGTTTTAAGACTTGGTAGTAAGTGCCCTAATGGAGCATTTTGCTGACCCTACATAATTCTTCCAAAATATAAGTGTGTTTGTAGCATTACATACCAGTGATTTACTACACATGGCATTAAACCCACACTTTACTGGTTCCATCTGAGGCCCTGTCTGTACCTCACCAGACTCTTATGTCACAACTCTCCACCAGTTCACTGGGCCATGACAAATACATTGGGGCCAAAGAAATAAACCTACCCTCAAATATTTGGCTATGTCTCCTATCTGGAACGTTCTTTCCCAAATACCTACTTGGGGCTGTCTTTCATTTGACTCTAGTGTCTGCTAAAGTGGTATCTCACCAGTGACCTTCCATAATTATCCAATGTGAAAATATCACCTCGGTCACCCCGTTACCAACACTCCCGAGTGCTCGTGCTGACTCACAGTCTCTATCTCCCTTACACTAGCTGAGGTCACAGTCAAAGCTGCTCACTGGCTGCCTCACTCTGCCCAGGCCAATCACTTCCCTAGAGAGGCATCTTCTCCCTGCAGTGTTGTCCAGGGTCCAGCGCTGCTGGCAGACAGTGGGTTGCTCATTGACTTCAAGTTGAAAACAGTGGATGGGTTTTAAATGAACACATTGTGTTTATATGTGCCAGGCTCTGTCACAGGCTTCGGGATACAAGTGGGAGTGAAGAACATGGCATCATTAAGAAAATTAACAAAAGAAAAAGGAGACACACATAGAATTGACAGAATGCTAAGTGATATGAGCTTAAGGTGTTTACGGAGAACTTGAGTAGCGGCAGGTAAAATAGGTCAGACTTAAACCTATAGTGAAGAAGAGCCCTGAGCTTCAAAGACATGAACTTGTTTCTTTATCTGATTCCACAGTGTGGATCTCCAATTAGAAATGAAAAGAGAAGACATGCCTAAAAATAGAATCCCCAGAGTTAGAACTGACTGAACTCATTATTTAGACCACATTCACCAAACTGTTCTATGTTTCTAGACGGGGTGGGGTGGAAGAAGTTAGAAAACTTAGCTTACAAATCTGGTTTTGGTCAAGGAGAGTCTGAGGCACCTAGATCACCACACTTAGTCTTACACTCAACCTAGTAAGAAAACCTGACTTGGAGACTAGAGTACTACCTTCTTGGTTAAGGGTTTGTCATGTCCTGACAGGGTGGGGCCACGGGAAGCATGCAGGAATGCTGCCATGTTAGCCGAGAGCCATACACGGAGAGTCCCAAGTGTCAGCTCTATTGGTCTCCATGCTCAGAATACTCTTTATGGTGCTTTCTGAAAACAAGGGGTACCTGGTTTGCAGTGAAGTATGACACAAAGGCAGAGATTTCCCAGGAAACTTTCCTAGTCAGTGGCTTGAAAGTCCAATTCTAAATGAGGAGACAACATTATTTACAATTTTGAAACCAAAAAAAAAAAAAAAGTTCAGAACCTACTTTCACAGTGAAGGACAACTGTATACAACATAAGACAGAGCTGAATGTCACAAATTCAGAATCAAGGTGTTCAGAACCCTGAAAGTCTGGCTATAAAGGGTTTGTTGGTGGCGGATGTTAGCCAAAATTCCAGTGGAATTCTCAATTAGTACACCATCCTCAATAGCTTTATCTTTTCTCTAAAGATAGAAAGTACAAAGGAAGAAGGATAGGTTGGTTTTTTAAAGACCCCAGGATTCTTAAAGTTAGAATAATTTGGGGGAAGTTAGGCTTTGTTGGGAACTCAATTCCAGGCACACAGCCTTGAATCTGAGGAGCTGAGACAAATGGTTAATGGTAAACCATCCAGCTGGTAGATGCCAAAGAGAGTAGCCAAACTCCCAGGAGTCAAATACAGGAACAAGGAAAGTTAAGGAGCGCATCCCAGAAACAGAAAGTTCCATGTTTTCAAAATGGTGCATGAATAAGTGTCACACAGCAATAGCCAATGAACTAGCAGGGGTGAGTGTTGGGGGTGGTGTAGCTATGGAATAGTACAAATGGTTTTGTTTTCCTGAGGAGAGCCAGGGGTGATCTTCATCAGCATATACCTCTGGCTCCATCAGTTTGTACTCTCCCACCACTTCTGTGTCTGGAGAGCCACACTCACTGTGAGAGGTCACAGTCAGTCAGGGTTGGGGATGCTAAGGGCAACAGACTACTTCCAAAGGTATAAGCTAGAACAAGGACCTTAAAGAAGCCTTGGCTGGAGGCATTCAAGTTAGAGTTACAGGACTAATCAAATTCCACAGCATAGTGGCTTACCCAGCAACACTAGAGCCAGTTTAAAAAGTTCTCTAGGACAACAGAAATCTCCACTGAGAAGTTGTTGTTTTCTTTATGAGAGGAACAAGACTCCTGAGAGGAAAAGGTTCCTCTAAGTCACCTACCATGTAAAGCAACAGCTGTGGCCAGAACCTAGGCAGCATACTCCAGCACTATTCCAACTGGTTTCCTGCTGTTGAACTATTTAAATAAATAAATTACTGCAGTGTTGGCAGTAAGTATCAGGAGAATGCCAAATTAGAAAGTTTAAAGAGAAACAGATTTTGTGAAAATTCTCTGTTAGAAAAATAAAATATTTAAAAGAAATTAGTTCTATGATTAGGAAGTTTCCTCAGAATAAGAAGGAAATCATAAAAAATGTCAATTCTGCAATAGAATTAGTCTGACTTACTGAGTTATATTCTGGAGTAGTAAATTTGTCTGTATGTATACATTTTGATGAAAAAACAGAAAGTGAACTTATACAAACAAAACAAATTTTAAGGAAGGACAAAAACAAAACAAAAACCCTAGGAAGCTTAATTTGAGCTCCCTTCCCTCTTTAAAGAAAAGTCATGGGAAATATTTTCAATGGGCTTTTAGGAGGAAAGGAAAAATGTTCCTAAGGGAAAAGTGGGACTAAAGTTTTTCAGTCAACAGCACATATGCAAGGAATCCCAAACATCTTTATTTCTGAAGCCGATTTCTCTCCAAACCAAAGCCACAACATTTTGTGTTTTTGTTTTTTCCCAAGTACTCATAGCCCATCACTTCTATTTCAGATTTTACTTAAACTAAAAAACTGTTAAACTAGGCCCACGTAAACACTTGACTACATCAGTGACTTATCGGAATGAAGATGGTCTCCCTGTGACGTCTGCAGGCACCTTCCCTTCCCTTTCCACTTGTAGATACATGCCTTCATAAACTGAGAAAGTTTATCCAAAACCAGGAAAGCACTCAGAAAATTTCAACAGAAATGCTCCACCTGCATTTTATCCTCTTGATGGAAGATGCTTTCTTTAATATCCAGCCATACTTCACCTCATGCGACTCAGTCTATCAGAGAGAAATTCAAACAGCTGGTGGTCCCATCATCAGTAGCAACCCCAGAGAGTAGCAGTTACAGGTCGGTACAGAAGCAGCCCCAGCTCTGGCCTCAGCTCCAGGCATGGCCCTGCTCACTATGTGGATTTGGTGACACTGTCCCAGGAGTGATGTCAGCAAGCTTGGGCTGTGGCCAGGGCACAGTGGTACCTCCTACTGATGCTCCCATGTCCAGTGGGGTAGAGAGAAACAGTAATTCCTAGCCCCCAACCGCAGACAGGGAAGCCACAAAGATGTTCTACTAGGAAGAAAGCCAGACACCAAGAACAAGGGCAATGAATTAAAGCAAGGAAAGATGTTTATCTAAGTAAACAGATGGCTTTAGAAGGTCCCCATTGCGTTTAGAGATTGGAACATGGAAATTACATTAGATCCAACTAAATACAGGTATTTACTGAGAAACTCAAAGGTGGCCACCTAGTGTTTGAAGTGCCACACAGTCTGTAAGGTGGAAACATACAGATTCTGCAACATTCTACCTGCTTAAATTAATATCCAAAGCCATTGTAGAATAGTTATCTGAATTCTACATGTTAAAACTATGAATACTTATTGATAAGGTTTTGAGTCTGATGGGGGTTGGAAAGTGGGGGGTAGGGGGTAGGAGTAGATGCTACCCCACCACTCACAGCACACAGGCCAACTGCCAACAATTCACCTGAGTAAACACCAACCAAGACTAGGTGGTTTCCCCTACAACCTGATGCTCAAAGGCCTGCACTCTCTGAAGATGTCTCAGTGTTTTCTTTCCTACTACCTGAAAACAGACTGTCATCACTCACTGTCTTAATTCTGGAGGGATCTTGTATCAAACAGGCAAGAACAAACACAATATTCTGTAGGAACTTCAGTTAGCCCCATGGGGTGTGTGGTTTCAAAATGACAAGGAAGGGGAATTACTTAGCTTTGATTTCAACACTTTGTAAATTTCATTTCCAAATCATGACTACATATCTAAATGCAAACCCATCACTGCTGGATCTTAAGACTATGTTTACTCTACTTACTTGTATTTTAAGAACAGCCACTGAAATAACCAGAGTCCTACAAGGATCATGCCGTTAATTTCGCAAATAGAAAAGGCCCACTGCACCCGGTTAAAATGGTCAAAAAATGTGTCCGGTAGTGGTGGCTGCACCTCCTTAGGAGGCACTCGTTCATGGACGACCGAGATCATCACTGTAGTGAGAACGAAACAGGAAAGTGCATAAAGAAAGGCCAGAAAAGTCTTGCCCCACTCCATGGGGTACTGGCAGCGCTCTGGTTCTGGCATGGGAATCTTTATCATCTCTTTCCTATACCCATTCGGCATTCCGTTGGGTTTAATCTTGATGCTGAAGCTGCCATCAGGGCTGGGCACGTCAACACCAACACTGAGGTGCCCATTGGCGTGGCCATTCTTGTGTGCTTCCATATGGTGCTCCATCTTCAGGGTCTCTATCATGTCTAAGAGCCGCTGCCCATTGTCAGATGAAACTCGGCACAGTGGGGGTTTTTTGAAATCCTCTTGGGTTAGGTTGATCAAGTCCTGGCCTGTGAAGTGCTCTAGAGGTTCGCAGTATTCTGGCATAGCATTCTCCAGCAGCCAGTCTGCCACCTTCTTGGGTGACCAATAAACCACTTCCTTCATGGTACTGGCAGACAACATTCAGTACCCCCAGCTTGCTCTCAGACATCAGCAGTCACTGTTCATACAGGGCAGGACACTATCCCTCCTTGGCTGGTTCATCTTGTTGGGTCTCATGAGCAGAGACTCATTTGGCAAGATGGTCAGGGCGGTTTTAAAACACTTTATGCAATGGTGTCTGAACATTAACTTGCCTCATTTCTGAACAGGATTCTTCCCTCTGTGGGAGCAAAAAAACAAAAAAAACAAAAAAACAAAACAAACAAAAAAAAAGGTCAGGACCATGGGACTTCCAGATCAGTTCCTTCAAAATGCAAAGAGGCTCAACGTGTATAATGAAGGCAGGAGGGCAATCATTGGTAAACTCTGTTTCAA
Organism: Lophiomys imhausi; assembly: GCA_907164525.1. Lineage (NCBI taxonomy): Eukaryota > Metazoa > Chordata > Mammalia > Rodentia > Muridae > Lophiomys > Lophiomys imhausi. The sequence goes on from CAJQZJ010032076.1 coordinate 10,505,117, forward strand.
ACGTGTTCGTTTCCAGCACTGCCCATTCCCTGGTCATCAGTCTTCTGTCACAGATGGTTAAATTGGATCTGAAAGTGTGTGAGGGTCAGGGGCAGTGGGGATGTTCTCCAGAAGGGTAACTAACAAGAATAACTCAACAGACTCTGGACACTGGTCAGCAAAGATCACTGATTCTCTTTGTAACTAACACATTTTCATGACATACTATGACAGAATCTAGCAAACTTGTTGAATCCATTAATCTCTCTGGTGAGGAATGCTGGAAATGTGTACAATATGCAACAAGTCAGGTATTGAAGAAGAAAATCACAGAAATGCTGAGCTTAAAAGATCATCTGGTACAAAAATTTTACATACTTTTTTTTTGCCAAAAAAACCAGGGGAAGCTGTTGGGGGGAAGAGGGTGGAAGGGTGGGACAGGAAGGGGGAATAGGGAAGGGATTGTGACTGAGATGTAACTTGAAGAAATAAAAAAAATAAAGTATTAAAAAAAAACACTTTTTCTAAACATGCATGAAGCCTATATGGAGAGAGCACCTGTGGCTGATTGTGTTGACACACAGGCAGAGCCCAGGGCCAAAGTTCTACTGATCTTTCTACCCTCAGTCCCTGATACTCCTATAGATTACCATATTCTGAAAAAAAAAAAAGGATTTGATCCACTGCTCATTTATGAAAAAGGATGAGTTCTATAAAAGTCAAAGCACTTGCCCATAGTTGAGTGTATAGAGGAGATGTAAGTCCACTCTAAGTGTTCTTTAAAATACTTAACCAGTAGTGTAACAACAGAAGCTTATGCACCAGGGAAGACTCAAAAGCAGAGTTCACCTATGCATACATACAGAACAGATACAACCACAATCCTTTACTAATGCACAGCAGTGCAGAAAACAAGTGGGAAGACAGAGCAGCTATGTTTTACTTGATGATTTTGAGTGTTTTTGCAACTGATTTCTTTAAGACACACATACTACTTTTAAAACCATTATTAACGATTTAACAAAAGCTTACAGCAGAAGACTCAACTTCAAGTAAAAACCACATAGCTATGAAACATGGCTTTGGTCCCAGTACCTCCCTCTCCTTGCCCCATCATTAGGGCTTCAGCTTGTTCATCTTTAAAATGGGTGTAGTAACAATAAAATGTTTCCTTCATGAGGTTGTTAATGACGGAGTCTATATATGAAAGTGGATGAAACAGCTGAGCTCTGTAAGTAGTGGTTTCAGAGGGCTTTGTTGGTGCTCATATCTTTCTTATCCCTTTTCAAATTATCAATCATATCCAACAGCCTCTGTTCACTTTCTCTCTCTCTACCAGCTGGAGTTTCTCTGAAGTGACTATTGTTGTGCTAACCACGAAAACTTTCCACAGACATAAAAGTTTACAAGCTGGAAATTACTAGTGACCTTGTTTCCCTAAGAATGTTTTCATGGAATAGTATCTGGTAAAGTGTCTTGTGCTCTAGAAGGATCGTTCTTCACCCAAGTGCAACCAGTGCATACTGTCATCTTCCAATATGTATACATTAGGATGTTAAATACGTGAGGCGTTCCCAAGTAGAGAAAATGCTTACAAGGACTTCTCACATTCACTTCCTTAAGCTTCCCTCCTTCCCCTCTCCAACTAGTCTCACACTGAACCCCCAATTTGGTTCTAGAATGAGGAAAGACAGGATGTGTCCTCCCAATTTCCCATTTCTAATAGCACCAATGGCAGTACCAACTCTAAGGACACAGCCCAGCCACTCCTAAGTGTTCTGGGTACTGTATATCTTCCCTGCCAGGCTCTTTCCTAGCTAAGCAGCTGCAGACTGCCTCGCAAAGGAAGCCACTTCAAGCAGCTACAGGCTTCATGTCCCCAGAGCTCAAAAGCCACTCAAAAAAAAAAAAAAAAGAAAATATCATCACAAATATCTCTAGCACTCTGCAGACTATTTAATGGAAAAGAAACCCAATAAAGTCACTAATATCGAAAACTCTTGTAAACTACTTTAACAGTCAAGGACAATATGAACATTTTCCAAAGAGAAAGAAAAGAACGTCAATGTGGCTTTCTACCTGTTCATAGCCACTGTTGAGGAAGCCCAAATGCAGTGAAAACAGCCTGGAGTGCTGAAGGCGTGCACACCAAACTGGAGTCCTTGCATAGGTTGTACAGGACACAAGGCCTGTCTCCTAGACATGAGACACTCAAACATTCCTCAACAGATCTAGGGTAACTGTCAGTGACACCCTCAACATCTGGTAGACAGTGCTAAAGAAAAAAAAATTGATCTCATGTTCAGGACACTGGCTTTCCCCAAGTTCCTCATTCCCCACCCCCATTCCTTGATCCTAAAATGCTGTGACCCCCACCCCCCCAAACACAGAATTATTTTTGTTGGTACTTCATAACTGTAATTTTGCTACTGATATGAACTGTAATGTAAATATCTGAAATGAAGATGGTCTTAGGTGATCCCTGTGAAAAGGTTCATGGAGTCACTAGCCACAGGTTGAGAGCCACTGATAGAGTGACAAACATCTTTCTGGCATGGCAAGCAGTTCAATTCTGGCTAAATAAGAGGAACAAAAATCTTGCAAAGTCAAGTCCATCAAGGCATTTCTGATAGCCAGAGGAACTCTCCAACATAGGCTACAAGGCAGGCCAATATCTTCCATTCTATAATTAACAAGGACCACAAAAGTATTCCCTCCTGAACACAGACCCTGCACTTCCCCTGACATAGAATCCCATTTTTTCTTGACAATTAGTACAGAGTCTTCCCTAGGTCTTCTATGTCCACAGTCTTGCCACATCCTCCAAATTCCTTCTCTAATATCTGTGACACACAACAGAATCTAACCATCCAGTGTGTTTGTGTGGGAGACCACTCAGATGGTATTTTGTAGAGTAAACATGTCAGACAGCCAGCACCACTGCATTATTGAAGTCCTTTTCCTGTCCCTAGGCTATTTCAACTAAAAAACAAGCCTAACTAACTACCTCACCCACCTTCCCACAGGCTACAACCATTATGAGAATCCAGACAAGTTAAAGAAATAAAAGCTACCGGTTTCTCCATTAAACATCCTATTCTTTTTTTTTTTTGAGTTTTTAAAATTGGTTTATAAGCATTCATATGTCAACAGTTAAAAAATTTAGAGAGTTGAGTTCGAGGCCAGCCTGGTCTACAAAGCAAGTCCAGGAAGCCAGAGATATTCAGAGAAACCCTGTCTCGAAAAACCAAAAAAAAAAAAAAAAAATTTAGAGTATGTCAGATAAGCACATTTGAATAAATATGCATTTATATTAATCTACATATAAAGAAAAATAGATAAATATTTACAGCTCAATTTATTAAAGTCAATTTTCTTAGATTTTATTTTTTTTAATATTTTATTTTTATTTCTTCAAGTTACATCTCAATCACAAACCCCTCCCTACTCCCCTCTCCAGTGCCCCCCTCCCACCCTCTTCCCCCTCAACCCCCCATCCTCTTCCCTTTTTTTTAAGTTTAAGGTATATCTTTTCCCCCCAACAGCTCCCCTTTTAGTCCAACAAATGGTTCTTTCTCTTATAACTATAAATACAATACAAAACAACAGAAATAAATAGGCCACAATTATGAGAGTTATATGGCTTAGCATACATTCCCAATGTCCAGTCCATACGTATTTGGCACCTGACTTTAACATTCTACTATCTAACCATCTCCATGAGTTTAAAGTTCTATATCTAACTCAGCTTTCATACTAACTTGCATCACAATTTAAAAAACATCTTTTTAGATCCAGAACACCCTCTTGATTTCTGAACAACTCAAAATTTTTAACTATAGACTCTAGCTATCTATTCTTCAACCACCTCAGAGACCTGAGAGGGATAAATATATCTGATTATATAGGAAGTGCAGGGCCTGCAGCTTCCAAAACTAAGAAATGACATACCCGTGGCTGCCTGGACAGCTCCCATTTTCTCTCCATACATTACAGCATCAATCTTCAGCAGTTTGGCCCCATTTCTCTAACAGACATTGATTGTAGAGCAGGAATTATGAAGGACTTGCCTACCCTGTCTTGGCAGAGCTAGGCTGTCGACTTACCTGCTTCCAAGTTTTGTCCTTTTTAAACAGCATTCTGTCTAAGCAAGGGGTTTTTCTTGCCAAGAGATAGGCTTGCCACTAATTCAACCATCTCCCACTGGAGATTCTTCGATGATCATCTTCTATTTGGAGTAGAATAGGGGGTGCTGTCAGGAGCTGACATGTCTCGATATCAAAAAAATCTTAAGTTAAGAAAACATCTTTGAATGCTATGTTCTGCCGATCTCTTGAGGTTTTTGAAGACCCCCTATCTATCTCTTATATTTAGATAAGCAAAAGTTGCTTGTCTCTTAGCAACTTGATTTCTGATTATAAGCATCTTATTATTTAAATAATGTCCTACCTTCTTTTTCAATGCTCAGCTGGGCACACAGTAACACTTCATAAATGTTTATGGAAGCTGTCACTTTTAGGTAACATTCCTAATGTCCCATCTCTCTAACACAGGGCCAAAGACACATTTCCAACTTCACAAAGAAACAAACCTTTATTCTTAAGCAAGCTTTGAAGTTTGAAAACAAGTACCCTTGTGCTGTTTTCCTGCAGCTGGTGCTAAAGTTAGGCAACTGAGAAAAGTAGCCTCTGTGGAGGTGACCTGCGAGGCAGTGGTTTAGCTTTTCAAGGGCCATTGCTACCAACCTTGTTCAGACACTCTAGGGCCCTGGCTATGGATGCAAAATGTAATCCCCCCAACCCCAGGCCTTACTCACTCAGTAGAAATACAGTGAAGCATTTCCAGCTGAAGACAGGCAAAATGTCTTCAGTTTGACCTAGAAGACAGCTTGGGCAGCAATCACTGTCATCCAGAAAAGCTAGGTTGAACCCATACATGGCCTAGAGTATTAGACTTATTGTACAAAATGGGGAAGAAATAACAGAAGAATATAAACACTTCCTCCTGAAATAAATAGTGCATACTTTGAGAGACAGAAAAGGTATGGGAATTCTCATTCACCTATAATTTTTAGAGACAAAGTCTAATCAGATTTTGATTGATTTAAAATTTTATACATAGGAAGGATGAGGCTCTATAACTCAGGGGCTTTTCGGGGCACTCCTGCTGCCAGACAGTCAACAGCTTCAGAGATTTGAGCATGGAGGATGGCATCCCAGGAGTGCTAATCAGTGGTGGTGCCCTATTAATTAAAGGCAGACCAGCAGCACATGTTCACTACAGGATGGAAGCCCAGCAGGATTTTCTATCTGGTTGTAACCAAGTGAAAAATAATTGTACAAAATTCAATTGTGCTCAGATTCTTAAAATAGATACTTTTGTCTTTAATATTATAAAAGTCTTTCAGTGACATGCCACACCACCATATAATGAATTTATAGTTAGTTATGAAAGCTAGATCTTCAAGGAAGAAAAATGAGCTAAGGCAATCATTCTGAAAATGTAAAGAGGATTCAACCAGGCAAAACCACAAAATAAATCATTTAGGACTATACGCCTTCAAAAGAAGCTACTATATGGCCTTGTCACCTGGAATAATGTCTAGAAACGAAACAGTGTTGCTGTTAACAAAAAACTACTACCAGAATTAAGTGGGACACAGGGTTTTAAAAATTAAAGCATTGTGACAGTAATCCCAGTACTCAGGAGTCTGAGACAGGAGGATGGTGAGCCTGGGACCAGATTGGGCTATATAGCAAGAGCTTGTCTCAAAAACCTGTTACAACAGTACAACATCTCCCCCAAAAGACTAGAATTAGGAATTGAATTCAAAATGAAATACAAATCAATAATTCATATCACTTTAGTATGAAACAAACTGACATTTTACAAAAGCTTCAAGTTTAGATCAAGATTTCTAAATCTACTAGAACTTTCCATAAATGTCAACAATAATCTAATTGACCTTTTCAGTGGACAAAGCGTTTGGTTCTCCATGAACTCAATTTGGATATCTGCTGAATCCTTTTTGCAAAGCAACTCTAGTAGGTTGTACACTTTCTTATTTAGCACTTGAAGAGTTAATTTAAATGAGAATTTATAAAACTACATATGAAAGGTTAGATTAGAGAAACAATGCAAGCTGAAAGAGCTATATATTTATTTCTACAGTTTGGGGGAGTTTAAAAGATTCCTTTTGACCCTATCACCTTTACACATGCCTTTATTTTCTTTTTTTTTTTTTTTTTTTTTTTTTTTTTAAATATTTTTTTTTTTTTTT
>CAJQZJ010032076.1:10526145-10597424 GCA_907164525.1 Lophiomys imhausi
ATCTATCTATCTATCTATCTATCTATCTATCTATCTATCTATCTATCTATCTATCTAATCTTCTTTATCTTCTGTGCTTATCTTCTTTATCTATCTATATCTTCATCCTATAAAAACAAAGCTCATGATTTGAATGTGTTTTCTCTAGCTTGTATAGCTATTTTTTTTTGGGGGGGGGGGGGCTCCAGAAAGTTCAAAAGTAGGGCCTAATTGGAGGCAGTAGGTCACTAGAGTGGGTACCCTTAGGGAGATATTAACCATGTCTCCTCTCTTCTCCCTCACAGACATGCATCATGATGTGAACAGTGGTCTTCTGGACAAGTCCCAGCCACCAAGATATTCTTGCTCCAGGACAGACACCAGCGGGTAGGGTCCAGATGAGCTCAATGGGGCGGTCAAGAACCAACATCACATCTCTCAGCTTACTCCAGTTTTTTCTTGGATAAACAGCTGGATAATAAGAGCATGCAAATGTGAAGGCATTCATATTCAAGCTGGGTTTCTAGCACATTAAGTATATGAGGCAGAAGCTGAACTCTGCCTCATATGTCTGCTCTCTGCCAGACAGCTTTCCTACCTCTCTCTGGTACTACCCAGAAGGACTATGACTACATTTAGAGCCCTTTGCCTTGGTGTGCCTGTTATTGTTGTAGCCCTTAAAGCCCAGTGCATACACAGCAAGTAAGCATTTTCAGCTGTACTCTTCAGAGTCGCTGTGTTTTTTAACCTGCTTTAGAATCATTCACTTTGAAACCAATCATAAAGTCAAGAATAAAGGAATCTCAAAACTATACTCTGAAATGAAAATGTCTCCAGTTCTCAGTAAAAGTTTCAGACACATAGGCTCAGATTCCACTCTTTTATACCAGAATTGGCACGCCAAGGCCAAAGGCCCTAAACATGATCACAGTTAGCCTTCAGGGTAGTTACAGAGAGTGGGAGAAACCAGGGACATGGGAGAGTCTGTGATGGTATCAAATGGTTCCACAAGGGGCTGTGCTTGCTACCCTGTGGAACATGGGACGGGTATCATTAAGTGTGGGCTTCCCTGAGCATCTCCAGACCCTGTCAGGAGCTATAAACTTCCCCAACATCAGGTACAACAAGAATAAAATACAGAGGAAAGAGCACATTCTGATTTCCAAACAGTTCTCAGACACCACAAAGCACACTCCAGGAAACAATGTCTAGGCAGGACAGAGAACTAAAGCAAGGCAACCCACTTCTGTGCCTGAAGCTCCCACTGCTCTCTAACTTACAAGGGTGGTATTCTAATACTTTCCATTCTTGCCAAGCTACTGTGAGATTCCAATAAGAAATACATAGAGAAATCTTTTAAAACCTGAAATACTTCATGGTCTGTCATTGCACCAGGGGACAGTAAATTAATAAATGATGAGCCTGTAAAATGAGCAATGTTTTGGTGGATTTTGATGTTGTAAAATGAAACCCCACCACTTAAGAGAGTGAAGCAGGATTGCTGTGAAGTTGATGTGAGCCTGGGCTTCATAGTGAGTTTGAGACCGGCCTTTTCTATTAAAATGAGGCCCTGTCTCAAAAACAAAACAAAACAAAACAACAACAACCAAAGGAAAAAAACCCTCAAACAATCAAATAACAACAAAACATAGCTTTCTTTCTACAAAATCAGAAAACCAAAACGTCCATTTAGAGCAGCAGTTCTCAACCTGTGGGTTGCAACCCCTCTGGGGGTCAAGTGACCTTTTCACAGAGGTCACCTAAGACCATCAGAAAGCACAAGATTCATACATAACACTAGCAAAATTAGAGTTATAAATAACAATAAAATAATTTGATGACTGGGGAGTCACCAACCATCATGAGGAACTGTTATTAAAAGGATGCAACATTAGGAAGGTTGAGAGCCACTTATTTATAGTCTCATTATCCTAAGCCATGATTCCTTTATAAGCTTAAAAAAATGACAGAAGTCCTTATGACTTAGCTTTGAGCCTACTTCTGAAGCAGCACCATATAACAGGTACCTGCTTTCCATCTAACTCCATACGGTAGGGAGGTAGCAGTCATACCTCGAATCTACATTGGTAGTGGTCTTCCTTAGGGGACCAGTGTATCCAAGAGTAGTCACAGGATGTGACAGAAGAAAGTACACTTCCATAACATGGCCAGGGCACAGTCAAGGTGTCATTTCAGAGTTAAAGAAAAGGAAAAGTCAACAGACAAAAAGTAAACAGTTGAACTGCAAACACAGGAGTAAAATACGAGGGTGAAATGGCAGATTATCTAAGATCTGCTATGAAATACTGTGTCCTTCTCCAGACAGAGGGGACACGAATAGAACAGGAATCACAGAAAGTTGGTGACAACACTGAAGATATCAGATTTATTTTACTGCCCTACATTTAAAAATTGTCATCATGCAAAATACTTCTACTCTTTCATGATCTACTGGTCCCCTTACTGTACCACAGAGCATTAAAATTATTTTTTTAATTTTATATTAATTCAAGTTACAGGCCCCTCCGTCCTTCTGTCCCTGTCCCACCTGCCCACTCTCTACCTTCTTTCCCACCTATCCTTCTCCTCTGGTGTGGGGAGCCCCACATATCAGCCCCCTTCACTTCATCAGTCACATGAGGGTTAAGAGCTTCCTCTTGCTCTGGAGCCCAACATGGCAGCTAAGCTAGAGTAAAGTGTCCCACTAATAGGTAAAAAAGTCCATGACTGAGACTACCCCCCCCAACACACACACACTTGCTAAGGGATCAGTATGAAGACCAAGTTGCCTATCCTCTATATTTGTATAGGTGTGTCTCAGTTTAGTCTAAGCTTCTTTTTTCTTTTTTTGGTTAGTGTTTCCATCTCTGTAAGGTTGTAGGGTCCTAGGTTGGCTGGTTCTGTTGATCTTCATGTAGTGTTCTTGTACCTTCTCAGTCTCTCTATTCCTCTTCCCTCTCTTATACACAACTCCCAGAGCTCCACCTAATGCTTGTCTCAGCATCTGTTTTGATCTGCTGCTGGGTGGAGTTTCTCATAGGATGGTTATGCTAGGTTCCTGTTCCTTTGGGTCTGTGGGTTGTAGTATGGTTATCCTGTACTATAGGGCTAACATCCAATTATAAGTGAATAGATGCCATGTGCATCCTTCTGAGTCTGAGTTAGCTCACTCAGGATGAGCTTTTCTAGTTCCATCCATTTGGTTGCAAATTGCATGATTTCCTTGTTTCTGATAGCTGAGTAGTATTCCATTGTATAGATGTAGCACAATTTTTTTTTTATCCATTCGTCAGTTGAGGGACATCTGGGTTGTTTCCAGTTTCTAGCTATTACAAATAAGGCTGCTATGAACATAGATGAGGAAACGTCCTTGTGGTTTGGTGAGGAATCATTTGGATGTATACCCAGAAGTAGTATGGCTGGGTCTTGAGGTAGAGCTATTCCAAGTTTTCTAAGATATCCCCAGACTGATTTCCATAGTGTTTGTACAAGTTTGCACTCCCACCAGCAATGGAGGAGGGCTCCCTTTTCTCCACATCCTCACCAGCATGTGCTATCACTTGAATTTTTAATCCTAGCCATTCTGATGGGAATGATTTTAAGCTGGAATAACAGAATGTTATCCGTCAGACACTCAATTTGATAAAAAAAAAAAAGAGAGACATACACATGAACATAAAGTGCTAGAGAATTTTAAGAAGAAAATTAGCTGCAGGAACAGAGGTGAGCACTGAGATGAATGCCCAGAACAAGCCAGCATCTCTCTAGTGCTACTAAGCACACGAGTCATTGCCACAGGAGGCCACAAGTCCCTCCCACCAAACCATGGACATCTGACCCACTGAGGCTGTTCCCTGGTCCATAATTCACCCATTCATACAATAACCTTCGATCAAAGCCAGTCTCAACTCTGGAAGTGCATGTACATATCACCCCACTGGGGTTGTCCTGACCAATTTTCAACCACATCCACTTCCTCAAAACAAACAAACAGACAAGCAAACAAACAAACAGGTCAGACAATAGTGAAAAAAGAAAAGAAAGGTGAAAAAAACCCCTCAACATTCAAGAATGTCTTGTGCTATGCTGAAACTATAGAGTCACAAGTCATAAGGGTGGAAAACATCTGATGAGCGAGTACACACCAAGTCTTTAATAAGTATTTTCTTACTCAACCTCCACTTTCTCCTTACTTCTTGTCTAGCCCCAGGGCAGCCAGGAGACATCACAATAACAGATAAGGAGGCAGGCAGGAAGGAGAAGGTAATTTTAGAGATTACATTTCATTAAGTCACTGACCTGTTACCCAGTTGATCAGCAGGCTTGATAAAGGCCCTGAATTCTGAGACCAATCAGTAGGGCCATCAGGAGATCAGGAGGTCGTGTGGGTCCTTTTCTGATACCTGCCCCTCAAAAACCTCAACAGATTGTCTAAGTAAACTGTATGCGGGAGAGTTGGAAGATGGCTCAGAGGACAGAAGCGCTTGCCACCAAGTCCAGCAGCCTGAGTTTGACCCCCATGATCCACATGATAAACAGAAATGACCGAGTGGCTGGTGATGGTGCTCACCAGCTGGTGGGTCAAATCTAGTCCACAGATCGTATGTGAAGACACAAAGGTGATCCTTGTAGGCTGAGGCCTACAACTCACCCTCCATTAGTAGCCCTGTGGATTCCTACTTTAGGAGACTTGGATTCTAGGATGGCAATGTATGTGTGTACTGTCATAAATGATGGCTCTGGGATAAAACCACATGTGCATTCTGTACCATATTTTATGGCACACGACAAGGCAGAATCACATCCAGTTGGAAACTCTATTCAATTATTCACAGCTACCCATATTGTTGGTCTTCCCAAAGGCTGTGGCTTTGTGTTCCAGCAACAGGTTTGTAGAAGTTCTGGAACCAGACAAAATAAGATGGAAACCAAGCTAAATAAATCTGAGGTTATGTTAAAAAAATATATGCATTAGGAAGATAAGCATAGCTTTTCATACAGTTTCCGATTCCTTTTGTTTTAGTCCCACCTTTACAATCCACTCCTCATCATGCTTAGCCTTGCCAGCATCAAATTTTCAGCAACCAATCTGATATGAATGCTTAATGAAGAAATTAAAATGTTGATGATCAAAGACTGTGACTGTCTCTTAAAGTTAAGTCCTGCAACAACCAAGTATATCTCGAACTCTGTCCTCTAATTAATTTGTACTTATAGCTTTCATCTGCCAGGAAGAGCTTAGTAGAAACTGTCTGGTGGCACCTTAGCACACATGTAGCACACTTACCCCACTGTCCAGAGATTACAAACTCTGAGATGACAAGAAACTGCTCTCTTTGACATAAACCCACATTCTTGTGATGAAAGCCCTGCCCCAAACAAAACAAAACCCTTTTGTGGTGTTAATCTGCCACACAAGGTTTTATGGTTTGGTAGTTTGATCCCTACTGTGATGTGGGCAGACAATTTGCACCTTTAGAGGGCATAACATGCAGGGAGGTCCTTGAGTTACTAAGGGTACTGTGCTGGGAAAGGATTTTGGCAACTCTAGCAGGATACAAAGTAAGTCCTCAATAGACTGAGTTTTCCTAAGGGAAAACTCACACTAATTCATATCTAGTTTATTGTCTGGCCATGGGAACTTTATAGTTTATGCAGGTTCCTCATTCCTGAAGGCATTTACCATCAAGCCCTCAGCAGGCGCCAAATTGACAGGGCGGCCCATCTTAGGTTTCCAGCCTTCAAACGTGGGAGGTAAATAGACCTTTGGTCACAAAGCACTCTGCCCTAGATATTTCATCACAGTACCAGGAAACAGACTAATCAGTGGGTTACTGTCACCAGCAGTATCTTCCCTGGCAAAGCAAAGGTGTTTTATTTGAGTGGTTCCGGTCACTTGTTAATCAGAGTGGATTCTTCTGCTTCAGCTGACCAAACACTACAGATTCTTCACACAAAATGCCCAGTGTCTGTTTCCCTCAGAGATTTCACAAGCCCAGGCCTCCATCATCTGCCACTGCTCTCAACCTTCTTATCTTCCAAGCTCCTTCAGAATATACTACTGAGCTCTCAACACTCAATGACTTTTCGAGCCCAAAGTTCCAAAGACCTTCTCCCCACTCCTCCCCAAAACATGGTCAGGTCTATCATAGCAATACCCCATTAGGCTGGTGCTTGTCTAACTCTTCAGCCTAGACAAATTCTTCCCTGTAACAGGGGAATAAGCAGGTGACTAAGCCATCACTCACTGTCATTAGTGTTAGATGACTTAAGCTTAGCAATGCCCTTCCCACATTGTTGAGTGACATTTAACAAGACGCAGTTGTATTTGCTTTTAAACCCATACCCGCAGGTTGGACTTGTTTCTGCTATTACAGGATTTAATTAAGTTATTAACTAATGAAATGCAAGTATGAGGGGGAAAATGAGCTGTTAATTCTATAAAATTAAATTGAACGCTTTAGTGGGGCTCAATAAGGGTGATCAGGTGACAGAAGAATGCTACCAAACTAGTTTTTGAGAAGACTTCAATACTCTAAAAGGGAAAAGTGACTTAAAAACCTCTAAGAACTTGGCAGTGGGCTGCTCCTGAAGGTTTTGATGTTCTGGTTTTAAAGAATTAGAGACAGGATGCTGTTGGTGAGACATTATGGGTGTGGTTCCAGGATGACAGTAACCAGCACAAATCAGAACCCAATTTATATAAAGTCCCATGACACTATGTATGGAGCTGAAAAAAGTCAAACAGTTTATTAATTTTTAAAGGTTATTTAGTTTTGCATAATTTGAGGCAGTGAGGTGCTCTGAGGGTAAAAGTACTTACTAGAAAGCCTGAGAATCTTAGTTCAGTCCCCAGGGCCCACATGGTGCAAGGAGAGAGACAACTCCTGTAAGTTGTTCCACACATATATATCCCCCCTCAGTCTAATAAATAAATAAATGTGCCTTGATTAGTCCCCTCATTATTTCTAATGTTTGGGGTAGGTAATTGTGAGTCACGTAGTATGTTGGGAACCTAACCTGGGTCCTGTGAAATGTTCTTAACTGCTGAGTCATCTCTCCAGCCCATCCATTTTTCTGATTAAATAGCATCAACACTAACAAATGTTTGCCTCCACGAAGTCTCACTCTTCTCTCACTGGTCATCTTCTTGGTAGTCTGCACGTCACAAAGTCCCTTTGGATAAGGCTCGGTGTCCTACCTCTGGTGGCCCACCCTTCTGCTACTCTCTTATCCTTATGTGGTCCTCTCCCTTTTAAGTCTGAGATGTGTCAGCTACAAGATGCACAGAGCGCAGCAGAGACTGACTGACACCACCATATGTCTCTCTTCCCCAGGATGGTCATCCTGCAGAAGTCCTGTGTTCAGCACCTGAAGTGACTAATGGGTCAGGGATATACAAAACAGAGAAGAAGACGTCAGTCTATGGAAAGGGTGATATTCTGGTGTGAGGAAAAGTAATGAACACGTTAGTCCTAAAAATGAATTATGAAGCAGAAGGCACTACAATCAACTCTCACTGTGACTTTGGTGAATTAATATGCCTCTCTGAGTATCTCTCTGTGGCTCTAGAAATGCAGGTACTGCCACACCTGCCTCGCGAGATGCTACAAGTGGTAGTGTCACAAGGCATGGAGTACAACCCAGGCATGGCTGGTGCTCAGAAAACTCCTACGACTTGTACTAGCCAAATGTCTTAGTCAGTGTTCTATTGTTGTGAAGAGACACCATGAGCACAACAACTCTTATAGAAGAAAGCATTTAATTGAGCCCTGTTACAGTTTCAGAGGTTTAGTCCATTATTGTCATGGCAGAAAACATGGCAGGATTCAGATAGACATGGTACTGGAGAAGGAGCTGAGAGTTCTACATCCAGATCCAAGGCAGCAGAAAGAGAGAGACACTGGGCCTGGCTTGGGATTCCAAAACCTCAAAGCCCACCTCCATTGCCATCCTTCCTCCAACAAGGCCATACTCAATCCTTTCAAATAGCACCACTCCCCAGTGACCAAGTATTCAAATCTATGAGCCTACGGAGGCCTTCTTATTCAAACCAGCACACCAACTCCTCACATGCAGTTGAGCTGGCTCTCCAATGGGTTCTCTTTTTCATGTCTTCCTTCCCTTACTTTCTGTAGCCCAAGATTATCCTTAAAAAGTAAATGAAAATGGTTTAAAAAGTCTGGAGAGATGTTTCAGTGGTTAAGACCACTGTCTGCATTTTAAAGGACTATGGTTTGATTCTCAGCACCCACATGGAGACTCACAAGCAACTCCAGTACTGGAGATCTAATGGCCTTTTCTGGCCTCCATGGGCATTGCACACATGTGGTTCACAGACATACTTGTTAGCAAAACACTCATATACATAAATAAAAACAAAGCTATAGACAAACAAATTAATAACATCCAAAAAGTAGCTTAAAAGTAGTTGTCCCCCACTCCCCACTGGCTCCCAAAGCAGCAGCCTCAATGGGGCTACAAAGAAAGGCATATAGGATAAAGCCATTATTACTGAAGGTCTACCCTCCTTCATGCAAACTCAAAAACATATGGAACACTCAAAATGTAATCATCTGTTGATTCTTTTATTCTCTCAGTAATAAAATAAGCAGAAGGGTTTGTTTGGTTATTTGGCTACTTTCCCTTGCCTTCATCAAAGCAGAGGTCGCTGGGAAGTGGTAATTATTCACTTAAAGTGGCAATTAAAAATAAGAAGAGAGATCCCAAAGCAGACCAAGGAAAATCAGAGTCCATACAGACTTACACACACAGAGAGCACACATCCAAATGCTTACAGGACTGTCAGATGCCCTGGAAGTGTGGTCATGCCTCCAGATACAGAAACATGAGACAATAAAAGGAGAGTATCGTCAATTGCCTATGTAAACACATGTTTATTAGCCTTTAATCTAAAATGGTTCATAATAGCAATAAAGTAATGATTTAAAAGTTTTAAGAAGCTAGAGAGATAACTCAATGGTTAAGAACAATTGCTGCTTTTTCAGAGAATCCAGGTTTTGTTCCCAGCATCCATATAACAACCCACAACCACATGCATCTCCAGCTCCATGGCTTTTCACAACCTCTTCTGGCTTCCATGGGTACCACGCACACATGTGGTGCACATATAATACATGTAGGCAAACACTCATTAATAAATAAAATAAATCTTTTTTTAATGTATTCATTTACTACAGAGTAAAGTACAAAGAGGTTGTGCAACTTTTCTAAGTAATTTGAAGTAAATACTTCATATCAAAAACAGGTTTGGTGTGTTATGACCAAGAAAGTTTTAGTATTATTTCTTACAGTGCTACATTCTAGCAAGCTCTTGCTGTTCGGGTAATATGCTGCTCATAAAGCCAGCACTCACTCATTCAGTTCTCAATCAAAGGAGGAGGGGAGGGAGGGGAATGCAAAAAGGAGGGAGAAAGAAGAGAGGATTAATTAGTACTTTTGCAAAATAAATCAAGGTAACTGACATTGAAAGACATCTTGCCATTCCACAAAAGGTCCACATGAAGTAGTCAATAAAATACTGTGTTACATTATCCCAAGTGACACACACATAGAGAAATATGTTTGGGAGATACCAGCAAATAAAAATACCTAACCAAAAAATGACGACTATACAATACGATATATGAAAAGATATATATATATGTATACATATATATATATATACAGATATGACAATTGTATGTATGTGTGACAACTGCATATATATTTAGAAAGATAGATGTCAAATTATTCATTATCACTGTCTCTTGGAAGTAGATACAGATAGAAGGGAGGACTGTCTACCAAAGTTCAAGGAAGGAATGTGGACATCTCATTGCTAAGAGAGTTGGTATTGCTGGGTGGCACTTCCAGAGTTCTTTACATGTCTGCTTAACGTAGCTGTCCATACTTTCCTATGGGAGAGGGTGGTAAGTACAGAGGCCATGAATCTGAAACCAGGTGACCCTAGACTTCACTCTTGACTCTTCCATTTACTTGCCTTAAGATCTGGAACAAACTGTTCAACCACTCTGAACTACAGTGGCCTTTGCTATCGCAGGGTAACAGTACCTAACCCACAAAGAGAAAGAATGCTGTGTACAAAACACACCTAGTACTGATCATAGCATGAACTCTAATGTCTTATCAGTAGAAATACGACATGAAAGGCCTAATTTTATGAGGGGGAAATTAGTTAAGCATAAAACTACACACATTGACTTACTCTGCCCCAAATGCGTTCACTGTCAGAGTTTAGCAGAATATACTGGGAAATAACAAATGTCCTCAGATTCTACCTTATGGCCAACACTGATGTAATCAAACTCCTTATGGGCTACACCAAGGCCAGTAGGGGCCTGGGCATGAAGCTCCCTGGAGGCATAACTCAATGTGTTGTGACCAAGTCCGAATACTGCTACCCAGCAACTGTGCTGCCTCGTGATGACAATAATTAACACGCTTTATCTGACCAATGGCGAGGACTCCTAATAATTGACCTCAGTGGGACTTCTAGTCTCACCTAGAAACACACATATAAACCAGGGTCAATTATATGACATTTAGGACAGCAATGGGGGAAAATTGTTTTCTTCCTCACTGAAAGGCAGCAAGCTCTAAACTGGACCCCTTCTCCTACCTGGTAATGTAAGAGGCACTTTAAACTTTGATAGGCTGAAAAATAGGTCCTCTTAATTTGCACAACTCAAGAAACTATTTTATCCTATTGTTGTGTGTGCAATCATGGGTGGGGGTGTATGTGGAGCCCGAGGTCTTTTCTTCATCTTATTTTTCAGACAGTGTCTCTATTAAACCTGAAGCTTGTAGCCAGGTGGTGGTGGCGCACGCCTTTAATCCCAGCACTTGGGAGGCAGAGGCAGGCGGATCTTTGTGAGTTCGAGGCCAGCCTGGTCTACAAAGCGAGTCCAGGACAGCCAGAGATATTCAGAGAAACCCTGTCTCGAAAAACCAAAAAAAAAAAAACCTGAAGCTCACCATTTTGGTTCAACTGCCTGGTCAGCGAGCCCCCAAGGCCCTTCTGTCCCCACCTCCAAATGTAGATTACAGGAGACTTAGATTTTATACTGGGGATCCAAACTCAGGTCCTCACACTTGTTTGGCAAGCTCTTTACCCAATGAGCTACCTTCTCAGCCCCACAAACTTGTAAAGAAATGAATGACACATTTGCTGTATTGATTTTCTTCTGAGTGATAACCAGACATGGCTCACAAAAGCTCCTGCCAATTTATACATTTTACATTTGCTACAACTGATATCACAATTCTATTTTATTTGCTCCATTTCTCCAGGGACAGCTTGTTTTCCACAAAGACAGTTGCTTACCCTCGGACCTGTCTTAACATAACAAATCCCAGAAACTGTTATTTCCAGAAATTCTTTTTTTTTTCTAAGTAGAGTCCATTGCCATATTCATTTATCTTCCTGTTCAAAATGTCAAAGACAAATATCCAAGTAAATTTCCATCAACCTTATTTAATCAATGTGCCTAATAAGTTAGAAGCTGAAGATGCAATGTGGATTACAGTGGTACAAAACTGTTGTACCCAAGAAGCCATTTGTGAGCCTACTCTTGTCAGAGACACAATATACATATGTCCATTTTATATTTCATGTCAGTATATTGTTTAGAAAAGAGGACTGCCATCAGCAAAATTGTCTGGTGAAAAGCCTAATTAACGACATCATTTATCCATGACCTCTTTGGTCTGCCCTGACATGTGTGCTTATCAAACACCATGATAACAAACACTATGGATATACTGAGTAACCAAGGCTGTTGTCTAATGTGCCAGCATCCAATTATTTTTGCTGTGATCAATGTCACTGAACAGTAACAGAAGTAAAAGCCAGCCCTTCATAGCATCAGCTTTCAGAAAATTCAATCTATTTTTCCGATTGTGGGCTTTTGTTTTGGTAAATATTATTAATTGAGCTGGTTGCCTTCTGAAAACTGTAAGAGGAAACAAAGTTATTAACTCATCAGAGGTTCAAATGGAAAGAAAAGGAGACCACAATTCTACTAGAAAGTAGGTCATTAACATTTAAGAAAATATTATATGTCAAACCAAGTTTAAGTACAGTATCATGGTATGGCTATCAAAATAGATTTTTGAACTGTCAAAAATATTTAAAATGTGCCCAGGACATGTGTGATTGATAAAGAACTAACCTACTATTTTCCTAGGATTTAGATTGAAGCTTAATTTACATAAAATGCAACAACACATTTTATATTCAATTTTTATTAATTAATTTTAAGTTTGTTTGTTGAAGAAATCTGGAGAGAAATCCATTAGAATCATATTTTTCCCCTTAATGTGAGATACCGTTTTTTAAACACTATTCACACAAGATCAGACATGATTATCTCACTAGCCGTCTAGAGTAATTGTATGAACATGGAGAGAAGAGAATCAGTCAGCACTGGATGTTAAGTGAAGTGTTCATACATTCAGTTTCTGAATGTATGTGTGAGATAAATAAGCTATCATTACCTGGGAGCCCACCCCAGATGTCTAGACGCTAACTGACTAGGAGTTAAGACAGAAGGAAAGGGGGATGTTGCACATCCCTAGACTTGACATATCCTCAAACGAATCTTCATTCAAGCTTTCCATTCTCGCTCCCCTTTACCCCTGCACTTCTTGTTCTTTCTGGTCACAGGAATCCATTCAATACACCATGTTTCATGAACCACGTACAAGTCTACGTGCTCAGGATACAGAAGTGAGAATTACCTACAACTTTTGATTGCATGGGTGACCTCACAAGGTTACTACATTCTGATGCTATTAGGTAAAGACACTCAAAGCTCACCTCCCAGAGTGTCAATAAGCTGACAAGGGCCAATGATGAGCACTCACTCCATATAAATAGTCTTGATAAATGGGATGCTATAGGTCTTTGTGAGTATAGGATTGACTAGGATTAGTGTAGATACCCCTATAACTCTTCAGTCCCCCAAACAGCACAACGTATAGTCAATTTTTCTCAAGTACCATCATTATTTTATTTTTTTAATTTCAGTTTTAAAGAGTATGTTTAACATTCCTTACACTAAAATGAATACCATGGTTTTAATAAAAACAAAAAGCTTGAAGAAAGGCAAAATGCATGTAATGTATATTACACAAGTCTAATTTCTTATGCTTAAAATGTGCTCATATAAGTCAATGTAACAGAAATAAGAATGTCTCAAGAAACAGCAAAGGGAAATGAGGAGGAGGGAGAAGAAATAAAAGCACATAGCAAAGCACACCTGATTATAAAAATAAAATCAAGGGAACAAAGAAGAATTAAAAGATCCCAAGTCTGGATCCAAATTGAGGAGAAACAAAAGACAACAGAGACTGCTGCTAACTTATCCTGATGGCACTGTAGTTAATGCTGGGTTTACAAGCCTGGGGGAGTGAAGAGATGTAACTTTGGTTAACAATACTGCACTGAATCTCAAAATACCGATGAGAAACTTTCAGATGTTCTTACAGGAAAGTAATGATTAATATCTAAGGTGGTGAATATGTTAAAGACTTCAGTTTTATTTTGCAAACACACCATATGTACACTCATTCCACTGTAGCTGTCAGGCAGATCTCTATGGGTTTGAGGCTAGCCTGGTCTACACAGCAAGTTCCAGGCCAGCCAGGATTACACAGTAAGACCCTGTCTCAAACAATCATACCAAGAAAGAAACAAACAAAGACCTAACAACTTTACTGTGGCTCATAAGTTTGTATAGCTATTAGCAGTATACCATAAAAATAAATTAAGAATGCAAATTTGGTTTAAAATAAAATTTGGTGTCCTTTGTGGGATCTATTTTGACAATGTTTATCTAGCAAGGTCAATATGCATTTAACCTCTGGTGAAGAAATCCCACTGATAAGAATTTAATGACTAAGTCTAGCAGTAAGATTTACACATGGGGCAGAAAACAATCAATCTAATAGCTCAGCATGCACATAGGCATAATCTGGAAACTATTAAAGTGCATAGAAAGAGACAAGGTGAAATTAATTACTCTATATTCATTTAATGAAATACCATACCATCACTAAAGCCAAAAGCCAAGATTTCTATGTGTGGTTAGGCAAGATCTCCAAAATACCATATGTATAGACAGAAAGCTTAACTAGACTTATAGATAAAAATTAAACATTTTTATTAAGAGCAAATGATGATATCCCACAAATACTCCCTTTCTGGGGAAAAAAACCCACAAGTATACCAACACATTTGATGTCAACCTATACATCTCTTCTATAGCTTTTGATAAATTTGCATACTAACCACAAATATGTTCTGCTTTTATTGTTTTATGTTACCATGGTTACCAGGATGTAAGATTATGGGTAACTACCTGCTCTGTTTTATACTGTTATCCAACAAAATCTAGCTTAAAATATAAGCAGGAAATTTAAAGAATTTATGACAAGCCTTAATGTCTGAACCTCCCTCAAATCCATCTAATGAATATAAGGCCCTTCAAGGGAGTTATGAGGTTAAGATAATGCAAAAAAACAGGGAGACCAGAAGTAGAGAAAAGAAGGCAATGCAAAGGAGGCAGAACAACTTGGGGTCAAGATTAAGGCTGAGTATGTCTAATGTATCAAACAGAATGTTGACTTACACATTGCACTGTGTTATGAAACAAGAGACCACAAAGAAACCCAGCAGTCCAAAACTGTGGAGGTGTGGGGGTCTTTATAAGCTCTCCTGGAAGTAGTACCAAATCAACAAGAAATGCACTCATCCTACCTTGTATGAATAAGATCAGAACCCTGGAGAGTATTATCAAACTCTTCTGAGAGAGAAAAATCCCCAAATGGTTTCTCAGGCAAATCCAGCTTCAGCTGTGATGATATGCACCTACACAGCCATTAAGCAAGACATGTGAAATGCCATCAGGCCATGTGACACCTGATAAAAGCTGCTCCAAATGCCTCCAGTGGCTTAGGAGGCAAACAAGGAAAGAAATCTAATCTTCAATCAGTCCTTAGTGTTGAGTCACTACAGGGACCAGCCAGGAATAAACTCATAAGTTTTAACAAGTATGAGACAACTACCAGGCTGAACAGAATAAAATCCTAAATCCTAGGAAGACAGGGCCTTTTCTCTCTGTGTCAGTTATTGATCTACTGACTCTCAAATACAAATTTCACCCTTTACTACTTGATTGGCAAGCTCCAATCTGGGACCTGCATGTTTTTGTTTGTTTCATTTGCAGACTGGCATAATGTCAGCTCTGAGTTTGTGGGCAGAGGGCACTGGAGACAAGATGGAGCAAGAAACTACACTTCCTGATCAGATCCTGGATTATTTCCTGGTTCACATCCTGGCTCTTCAGCCCTCTCACAAACAGACTGACTCCAATGGTGTTGGAGCAAGATGCCCCCAGGGTGACATTTCCATCTAAATAGCTATTATTGGTCCTTCTAAAGAGATATTTTCAGTAAGTTCTGAAGGCAAGTTTGTAGCAAGTTCTACTAGCAAGGTACCATATTACTTTCTTGGTAATGTAGTGTGCCAAGATCACATCCTCTCCAGTAAAGTATGGATCAAGACTCTGAGCTTAGTTGGGAGAGGAAGGTATAATCTCTTCCTTGGGCACTCCTTTCAGGTTCCTGGAGTGGTGGCTGCTTCTTATATTGGCTATATTTGGGTTCCGTTTACATAAACCTACAAGGTGCATTTTCATACTAAACCATGGTTAACATCCATGTTCCTTAAAGGCTGAACTCTCAGTTAAATCATCTTCCTCCAACCATTTAACTAAACAGAGAATACTTCACTAAGAAAAGAGACTCCCTTGTTTAACCACGGGATGGCACAGGGCTAGGTAACAGCATGTTCCTACCCTATGCAGGCATACAACTTAGTCAGATGACCTTGTTAAGTTCTTAAGAGAATGAAACTGGGCACAGTGACAGCCTGGGAACGACATGGCAGGGAATCCTGAGAATCCTATCCTAATAAGGGTAGACACTCTCAGGAAAGAGGTGATATTAGAATGCTTGCTTTGTTTTTTGTTTTCTTCAATCCAGCGGGAATCATTCTCTGCTTATTCCCTGTGTAGATACCCCAATCTACCCCTTGGCTCTTTTCCTAAGAGGATTCCCCTGGAGTCTTAACAAGCCTGTGCAATTCACAGGGCACATCTCGGTGAGTCCCAGCCCTGATAGAGTTATGAAGGGCATTCTCTTTGTTGGGTCTCTGTTAAGAAACACTTAATTTCCTATCTCTCACTTTCCCACAGACATAAAGTAAATGCATCAAATTCCTAGTTCTGCTGAGAGTCAACTCCTTAGAGGACATGCTACTGCTTTAAGAAGTGCCTCTCTCAGGGCTCCTGACTGATCATTCATTATTCAGCTGCTCAACAGTCTGGAAGTCATTCACACTGCCCTTTGCTCACATATGTAATCCCAGCACTTGAGAGGCAGGAGGATTGCCATGAGTTTAAAACTAGTCTGGACTACACTGTACTTTCCAAGTCAGTCTAGGATATGTAGTAAGAAAGACCCTGTCAAAGACAATACACAATGTACACAAATCACAATTAACAGAAGTTAACTGTAGGAGACCATTTCAGTACAGCAGTGGAAATTTAGGATTTACAGGAACTTTAAAAGTACCACAGCCTCTGGGAACCAAAATGGTCAAGATACTGGATCCAAACTATTACCCTGAGAACCAAAGAAAAGTATATTTCATAAATTTCTAAGAATGCTTAGCAATACAAAAATCACTCTAGAAATTCTGCAAATTGTTAGTCATGAACTGTTTTGATCAGGGATTTCTGTAACTATTTGGTAGTTTGTTCAGTTTAAATGAGAAGTGACAGGGCCTGCTCACCAGCCTGGTAATTGCAACTACAGCAGTTAACTCATGGTTTTCTTTTCTTACTCATGCATGAGTCACTCACAGAACAGCGCCCTACATTTCCCATGTGAATAAGCACCTAATGATATTCACGTTTCCTCTTAATATTTCTAAGCTATAACAAAAGGTAAAAAAGTATTAGGATGTCCATCACATTCCTGCGTTGAGAATCAGATAGGAAGGGTTACTCCTGGGGTAGACAAGCAATGCTGGTGAAGCCAGTTTGACTTGAAGTAAAAATCCTCTTGGATTCACCACAGCCCATGTGGGGTCCTAATCTTTTGTGCTAAACACAGTCAAAGAAGCACTAAGGTAAAAATGCCAACTGAATATTCTATTGTGAGAGATATAAACTAACTACAATGTAGGTCATGGTGGTACCTGCTGATTGGCAAGGATGACAAATCCCAATCATAAGAAAACATAGTTGGCATGGAACTGCAATTCACGGAGTCTCCCTACATGGCCAGACACAGTGGCCTTTGAGTTGAAGACATGCTCTGTGATGTGCAGGGATAACAGCAAGCACACACTCCAAGTCAGGCTATGTATGCAGGCAATCTGAACTCCAAAGCACAGATCGTCTACCATAGGGTCACACTGACAGGGACCTAATAGTGCTGCCCCAGGGCAGGGTCATTTCTGGCCAGACCTCTCAAAATTGTCCTGGGGTTGGAGAAATAATTCAGCAGTTAACAGCACTCCATTGTTTTTCTTGAGGACCCATTTTTGGTTCCCAGCACCCACACAGCAGTTCACAACCATCCCTAATTCCAGTTCCAGGGGATCTGACCCCCCCTTCTGGTGTCTTTGAGTACTGCATGCATGTGGTCCATAAGCATACAGGCAGTCAAAGCATTCACATGCATAAAGAAAATAATTTTTATTGAAAAAAATTTTTGTTTTGTGAATTTCAAATCATGTACCCTGTTCCCTCCCATCTCCCACCTCCCCCCAAACCCACCCTCCACCCTTGCAATCTGTCCCAGCATAAAAAATAACAGCTCATTGTGGAAGCTGCAATATATCTCAGTGTGTCCCATAATATTCCCCTTTGTCCACACATTCTGCTTGCAAATATTCATTATAATGACTCCGTGGTCTGGTACAAGGCCCCTGGTTTCCGCTACTCCATCAGTAATGGAACCTCACTGGAACTCCTCTTAGATATGTCCTGTGTCATGGAGATCCTGCAGTCCTGGGTTGTGGAACTGATCTCTTCTTGCACTCCAGCAGTTCATCCATGGGGTAGATGTTGGGGTGGGCCAACTCAAAGCCCTGGTTCTGGACCTGCAACCAACACTTGCATGGCCAGTTCTACTACAGAAAGATGCAGGGCCTACTCTGCTGAGTGCTGCAGCATGTGAGAGGCAGGGTCAGCTCTCCTGCTCTTGTGACCCCTTCTGGGCCAGATCTCCTGTCCGCCAATGGTGGTGAGGACAAAAGGGAGAGGGGGCACCTAGCCAACACCACCACAGAGCAGACAAAAGGCAGGGGCGGCTCTTCCACACTCACTCCCACAGGGCTGGCTTACCCACAACCCAAACAGCCAGGGCCAGGCAGAGTTCTTCTAGTTTCTGGTTTGTTTCCTATCCTGGGAGCCTATCTGGTGCTTGCCTGGTACTGGTCTCATAGTCATCTCAGGCTACCCCATGGCACCAAAGTTGGTATCAAGCTTGCTTTTTTTCCCCAGGAATGTTAGGTCAGAACACTGAATGTAGATATAGCCTCTCGCCTCGCTGCCACCTACTGATGCACATGTGACATAGCAGTCACATCTGCAATGCTTCTAGGGACAATAAGAAGATAATTTTTTAAATTGGTCTTCTAGCTCAGACTACAAATTCTAAAACTGCAAAGAAATCTATCTTTATCCTTTTAGGCTAGGCAGTCTAGAACCTGGGAATTTGACAGTGAATATCGAAGAAGTTGATGCCTGGGTCTTTGCAGACATGTGCGCAGTCTGCACACATTTGCAGAAGCATGTGGTAATTTCTAGTCCCAAATCCAGGAAAATGAAAAGATAGAACATCTGAAGTGGAGAAGTCACCCATACCTATCAGGTCTCAAAAAGCACAATTGTGGGTAGCATCCCAAATTGTAATTTCCCTAATCTTTTAGTTTATTTGCTATTTATCCTATCTCATATAACTTGGAGAGTGTGGGAGGGGGGGGAGTAAACAAACCAACAACAGATTCAAAACGCGTACACAGACACTGGTAGTTTTTATAGCACCTCAATCTCCAAATTCAAAGTTACCTTGTTGGTGAGATCCAGACAAAACTCACTAAACTCTTGGCTTACGCTCCTGCAGGAAGAATTCTCTGAGTAAGGATTTTTGCCAATGCTGACTACCCAGCAACTTCCAGGGATCATAAGGCCATTAGAGATGAAATACCACCTTCTATTTCTGTCCGATTAGGAGATCTAGGCTAGCTTGAAGGCTGACCTAACCACCGGTTCCACAAATTCACAGTGCTTAGTCTCAGCTGTGTGCTCCGATGCCCAAGCCATTCCCATTGTGCATGCTACCCACACCATGGCTGCTGTGATCCCCACCTTGTCACCCTCAGGTGGGGCGAATGAGCTATGAATTCTACCTCTGCTTCTGGAGGAGAGGGTTCTCACCCTGGCCACCTTTACAGGTTCAAGCACTGACTCTGAGGATTATACAGTTTGGTTCTTTTGGAGTGGTACTTAACAGAGTTATGATACAGACTGTGTATGAACCCTCCTATGATACAGAACTCTTGTAAACTGCAAAAACTCCTCTACATGTAGAGAGCAAGTGGATTTGAACACTGGAATTTTCCATCTGTCCTCTATCAAAACCACACTCTTCAGTAAAAATTACACATGTTAAATGCCCTTATGGCAAGCTGCATGCTGCTACAGAGTGGAGGGTAGGGCTTGATACAAGCAGAATGGTCCAAGAAAAGTGGCCACATGGTACCTCTGTACGTGGAATGACAATGCTGATACCTTTGTATGTACCCTGGCTGGGTGTGCAGCTTAAGACACTGGGAAATATATTAAGAAATCATATGAAGTGTAGGAAAATCACAGAATTACACTGTTAATCCACAAACACTGGATTATAAAAACTACTAGTTTTTTTATAGTAGAGGAATCCCTGAACATACAAGCCCACTTTTTGGTGAGTTCCAGACTTAAAGTAGGTGACTTTTGTTTTTCTGACAACCTAAGGACATCCCTCCCCATCATGGGCACACTCCTCCACAAGCAATCCCCTGCCCCATCATGAGCACTCTACTCTCCCCCACCATGTGAGCACTCCCCCCAAACTTCTTCCCTCCCCCTCATGAACACTTCTCTCCTTAGTGTTTATTTTAGTCCTTTCCTGTCAGGTCAAAACTACAGCTCCCAAAACACTCATCTCTCTTAAAATGTTTATATCCTTCTGAGACTAGAGAGATGGCTCAGTGGTTAAGAAGCACTTGCTGCTTTTTTAAGGACAAGAGTCCCATTCTCAGCACCCACATGGCAGCTAACAACCATCTATAACTACAGTTCCAAGGAATCTGACATATTCCCTAACTTCCACAGACACTGCACGCACATAGACATACATGCAGGCAAAACACTGATGTATATAAAATTTTTAAAAAGTTTACACCCTTCTGCAGTAAAGACAAGAATTCTTTCTTCGTTATCTGCGAGCTTTTTTAAAAAGCCAAATTCCTTATCGATCCTCTTTCCAAATATCACATTTTAGTAAGTACCACCCAATTCCATTATCCTCTTCATGGAAACAAAGAAAAAAATAGGTTATTGCATAATATACCGTGTGGTGGTCGGAATAAGAATGTGCCCCCCCCACCCATAGACTCATATATTTGAAAGCTTGGTCATTAAGGGATTGGATTACTTGAAAGGATTAGAAGGATTTGGAGGCTGGAGGAAGTATTTCACTGAGGGTGGGCTTTGAGGTTTCAAAAGCCCATGCCAAGGCCAGTGTCTCTCTCAGCCTGTGGATCAGGATGTAGCTCTCAACTACTTGGCTAGCACCACGTGCCTGTGTGCAGCCATGTTCTCTACCATGATGATAATGGGCCAAGCCTCAGAAACTATAAGCAAGCCTCCAATTAAATATTTTCTAAGAGTTGCCTTGGTCTTGGTGTCTCTTCACAGAAATAGAATAGTAACCAAGAAAGAGGTCGGTAACAAGGATGAGGTGCGGCTGTGACAGGCCTGACACTGCTGCCTGTTGGCGGAATGTAGACTTTGGGATTTTGAACTAGAAAGGCAGTTGAAAGCTGGGGGTGGGGAGCAGGGGGTTTAATGGGCCACTGTCATAGTAACATGGTAGACAACAGTGCTGGGAGTGTTGTGAATTATGGCAGCCCAGCCAAAGAAACTTCAAAGGAGAATAGTAGTAAGTGTCCTAGCCTTCTTGTGACATTTTGGCAAAAAAAAAAAAAAAAGAAGAAGAAGAAGAAAAATGTGTTTGCTTTTTGTTCTTGTCTTAAAAATTCACCAGAGGTTAAATTGAAGAGTTTTACATTAGTGGCAGGGATGATTTCAAGACAGCCTACTCAAATCACACAGTGGATACCCTGGAGAGCAGAGATTCAAGTATAGGTTTATTTCCAAACCACCAACATATATTCCTCTAGGGAATGGGGCAAATGCTATCTGACCATGGCACCAAAAACTGCCCGTACACACCTGAAGATTTTAGAACACACTAAGTCTCAAAGGCTTTTTCATAAACATATTCTTTCAGCTAGCTGGTGATATTACCCAAACAAAAAACAGCTATTCCAATTTCATAAACACAGCAAGCACTCAAATGGTAACCCAGGATTTCTCAACCTTGCACTGCTGCCAGTTTGGACAGGGTAAGTCCTTGTCACCGGACCATGTGCCTGTAAGAAGAACAGCAGCAGCCTGGCTCCACCCATCACCACTCACAACAATAAAAACTATGTTCAGACATTACCGTATGTCCTTTAAAGGGTAAAACTGGTCTCTGAGGAGAACCACAGAGTCAGTTGACAGTGAAGTCACAAGGAAAAATGGTACTAAATTCAGGAACTAGTCTGATACACTCTGGTTCAGTACATATTCCTCTTAAAACCAAGCTACAGCTCCTCAAGGGAAGGCACATGTAACAACAACAGGGGGCACATACAGAGTTGGTGCTGGCTATCTGCATCTTTCTATTACACAAGTAACATCTCAGCTTCTCTACACTGCACACACCCAGTGTCTTCAAACTACTGCTCAAATGATTACAGATAATCTCCAAATTTTCACTGCACACACCAGACATGGATTCAAAACACAAACCCAGTACATGCAACCACCTGCCTCAAAGGAGTACTGTGAAAACATTAAAAGCTACATCAAGAACAAATCACTAAGGGCAAAACATGGCGTTTACTATTGCTCCTGAGTACTTCTCATGAATCATCTACTTTAATCCTTCAGTGTCTTCAAGTGCTTATGAGATAAGTATTCTTCTATTTCTGCTTTGTGACTGAGGAAATGGAGGGCTCAGGAATTACAATAAACCACCCAATGCCTGGCTCCAATGCCTGGCTTGAGAGTCCCAGTTCTCTGCTGCTATTTGCGGTGAATCTAAGAACTGTAGAAATGGCATCTTCTAGGTGCTCCATCTCCAGTAATCCAAGTTCCCTGGCTTTATCAAGGCACGTTGCTCAAGACTGCCTAAGTCTGACATCACTGTACTCCTGACCAGCCTTCTTGGGGGTGCAACAAGCTCATGTAGCCATAGTAGTATCCAACCCACATTTTCCTTTTTGGATAGAGAACACACTTGCATGCACAAACAAACACGACATTTTAAATGGTATACTGAAGCTGACATGTATGACACCATGCCAATGCCTCCATTAAAAGAGAAGTGAGGTAGTGATCTTTAGCAAGTATATGCCAGACACTCAGATATTGAGGGTCATATCATGTAGCCCAGGCTGAACTTGAGCTTCAGATTTGCTTGCTTCTGTGTCGCAAGGAGAAAGATTACAGGCATGGGCTACTCACAGCCCTCATCTATGTGATCTTCATCCATCTTTTCCAAAACATAATTTTGTTAGACAATACCACACACTCTGAATCCAAAGCCTTTAGAACTGATCACCTACCTGCTTTTGAAAATCTAATTTCTGGCGTCCTTCTTTCCTGTGATTTTTCTAAGATTACTCCCAAGTTGTTAGACCATCACAATGGAATATTTCGTTCTTTAATGTGGTGGGTTTTTCATTTTATGTTTTGTTTTGCAGTGCCAGGAGGTGAACCAGAACCCCGTGGGAGCTCTGCAAACACTCTATCACTGAGTTACCCCACTAAGTCCTGGTATGCTTTTCAACATCCTCAACCACAAATGTCACTTGAACATCCTCCTTAAAACATCCATTTAAAACTCTTTGGGAATCAATTTTAGGATGTAGAGATCTGAGGAGGTGGCCAAGGTATGTTTGCCTTGAAGGATGAGTGGGAATTCCAAGTAAGAGAGATGGAGGCGAAGAGGTGGGGGTGAGCTGGAATAAATAGGTGCCTCACGGTCTTCCAGGAAGGTGGCATTGTTTTGTTTTGCTTTTGTATCATGGTATGCTATCAGAGGACTGGTGAGATACACTGTACTTTTCCCACCTTCTCAAAGGTTAAATTTTACCCATTCTCTTGTACTCTACCTCATTATTCTTCTTTTAAGTTCATTTACATTATTTTTAATAATGTATATAGGAAGCATAAATGTAAGTGCCCTCAGAGGCTAGAGGCACCAGATCTCTCTGAGACTGGAGTTTCAGGTGGTTGTGAGCTGCCTGGCTTGGATGCTGAAAACAGAACTCAGGTACTCTACAAGAACAGTACAAACTCTCAAGTCACGGAGCCATCTCTCCACCTGCTACCTCACCATCTGAAAAGGCAAATTTAGCACTAAATAAAGTGCCAACCTAACTCGCAAACTATTTCCACACAGCAAATCAAACACTATAGGTGCTCTTATGTACAGTCAGCCGTGAAAGGCCTAGGGTCCAGCTCTTGGCTTTACATTTGAAGAAAGCCAGTATGCACTTCCTGAGGAGCAGGAAGGACATATTCAGAACTAAAGAGCTTCAGGAAAAAAAAAAAAGTCAGCAAAGACTGATAGCCCTGAGGCAGCCACGTGTATCAAACCACCCATCAAGAGTGTAGGGCTTGCTCAGTTAATATTTGAAAACCTCAAGCTTCCTGAGTAAATATGTTGTCCTGTGAACTTTGAGACTCAGGCACAGGGGCACCAAGGACCTTTTAAATCCCTTGGAAATCTGTTTCAAAACAAAATTCTCCTCAGGATCATTTCACATAAGGGAAACTAGCACTGTCTGATAGCTATTAGAGTCATAGGGGAAAAATAACTAATGTTCAATGCTGACTTCTAACACAGAAAGTAAATGTGTGTAAGCAGGGAAAGAGCTTATACTAAGTCTTTAACTACAAGGCAGGGATAATACACCTCTCCCTTAGCTCCTGTGAAAATCAGTGAGGGAGGGAATGGACAGAAACCATTTCAATTGTTGAGGTAAAAGGGCATCTTTATGTGTCCAGTTCTATAATACCTACTAGATGAAGGATTCACATTTAATTATATCTTTAGATTTTAGATGTCTAAAAGTTAACAAGCTGTTTTCCTATTCTCTCACCATCTGAGGGAGCCTTCCAATCACCCAGCCTTTCAGCCGGCTACTTCCCTCTGGACATCAGAGGGTGTAACTAAGACTTTCCAAGCTGTTACCTTTCACACAGACACTGGATCAGTGTAAGGCAACACAGCTGGCATAACGATTAGCCAGGGGCTTGCAGAGGGTGCTTGGTGCTCAGAGGGCAACTAACATCTCTGATTCTCAACACATAATTTAATTATTCCATTTAGAAGTGACTTCTTTCTAGAGAAGTCTCCTTCATAGGCCTAAGAAAGGTCAGTTGCAAAGAATTTTACTCTGCACTCTTTCCAACTACTGAAAGCATTAGTCTACTCCTTCGTCAACACAGAAGTGCAGGGATAATGCTCCGAAGCTTACTTCACATTCTTAACCAAACATCAATTTTAAAATGTCTCTGTTATTGCCTATGCCATCAGAACAAGTGCCCCCTATCTGACACTCCCACTCCACTTAAGAGAGCACCTCTGTTGGGCCATATATTTCTTGAGAAATCAAAAGATGTCTTCTAGCTCTCCACCTTCCCAAACTATGGCAAGAAAGCAAGTAGCCTGGGGGCTGGGAGGTCTAGCTCCTTTAGAGGCCCTGGATCCAATGGCCGGCACCAAATGTTAAAGTAAAAAGTCAACTTGTACAATACTAGCATACTTGCTAACCAGACAGATTTGTTTAAAGATGCTTATCAAGTTTGTTTCTACATAAGTTTAAAAGCCGCAAGACAAAGAATTAGAGATTTAGCCTAACTGGTAGAATGCAGCACAGGGTGGACCTTGGGCTGTAAACCCACAACACACACAGCAATGCAATCAGGTTAAATGTAGAATGAAATCTGCCCCAGTCATGAAACCAGCTCAAATTCCTGTTGGGGCCAACTCCAGTAATACACAGCAAAAGAAAGGTGGGGGTTGGGGTGGGGCACAACCCTCATGCATTCTTGGTTATTTTCACAAGAGCAATCGCCTTGCAGCACTAAGAGAAGCAGCAGTTTGCAGAGTAAACACTCTTGAAAACACAGGCAGCACCACGTGTTTCCTCCTGGCACCTTGCACAGAGCTCACTGGTCAGCTCCTCCGAAGTTGGCTGGAGGATCTTTTGTAGAGGTGAGTTTGGGGGAAGCATGTACTCCTTAAAACTCGGTAACCAAGCTGTAAGATATAATCTCAACTCTCAAAAACCTACTCTAGGGAAGCTTGATAACTCAAAATTGAAACTGTTTTTATGTTGGTTGTATATTAGATTCTCGGAACCACAAGGACGAGTATTTGGTGCATTTGTTGGTTCGCCCTACCTATCCAGAGCCACAGTCCCAGCAACAGCACTGCCACTAGGGAGCACCTACTTCAGCACTGAAGCCCGCCTAGTAAGCCGATTCCCTTGACATCGTTTGCTGGAGGAAATCCCACCGGTGACCACAGAGCGCTCTGTGGAAGCCAAGCGTGCCTTGTTCCTTGCCTACTTTTCCTGGAGTCTCACCAACTGGCGGGCTGCTACAACGCATCACTCTGGAGAATATTTTAACTAATTGCCTACCCACAAAGAGCCACACGTACCTCTCCTCCCAGACGCAGCCTCCTGGAAAGTTCCTGAAGGATCAAGTTTGCGCGGGGCTCTGAGTGCACTCCCCTGCCAGCCGTGGGGAGTGGCCGGTTGTCCCGGCAGAACAGCCTCGGAAACCTGACTGCGCAACGGGCAAGGAGGACACTGAGCTCTAGGGGCTGCAGAAGGTTGGCCCGCATGCCTCAGGCGGCACAGGGTTTTTTGGAATGCAGGGCGTGGCCCTCCGCTACTGCTAAAGAAGTGAGTCAGCCCCTGTGCAATCCTAACCAATGAGCGCCTCCACTGTTGGTTAAGGCGGAACCTTTCTTTCTTGAGTTAAGTCCAGTTTAGCAGCCTTTCACACCCCTCTCCCCAGTTTAAGCTTTTAAGAACTTGTGAAACTTTTCTGAAACTAGGATTAATCATGTAATATTAACCAGTGGAAGTACCTGGGTTTCTGCTGGTACAAGTTCCTGAGGCTGTAATGGGTACAAAGCAGGCTGAGCGCTGAACTGAAATTTAATGATTTGCAATGAGCAAGGACCATGCCCACCTAACACAGGTGTCCAGATTATATATGACCTTATATATAAGACACTTAGCACAGTGCCCCACAGACTAGATTCTCAGAAATGCTGAGTCCTGAATCCAGAATTCCACTGTTGTAGACACCCATAGACTGAGCAGGGTCTGGTGACAGAGTCCTGTAACCCCAGTTAATCCATAGGTTGAAGCAGGAGACCTGCCTGGGCAATTTAGGGAGACTGATTCAAACCTTTAAAGATGTTGGTAGGTCATCTATCTATCTATCTATCTATCTATCTATCTATCTATCTATCTATTTATTTTAAGGGGGTTGGCAGGGACCGGATGTAGCAGTATGAAGAAGTGCTGGCCTATAAAAACAACAGGCACTAGGTTCCATTCCCTAAACTGCAAAGGAAAAATTTTTAAATGATAAACTGGCCTCTAATTTTAAACATTCTTCTTTATGCTAAATGTACAGAGAATTTTTTTTAGAGCTGATTAGTTGTGGGGTGCTGTATGTTCTGAGTCTCTTAAGTCGTGAGAAACTTAGGTTTGTGGCTTAGGTTTCTTGGATTTGATATTATTATATAATTGAAAGAAAAGTATTACTAGCAAAAAAATCTTAAAGGAGTGGTTTTATTTACGACAAAAATTAAATACACTTTAAACAAAGCAAGACTATATTTTAAAACATCCTATTTAGACACTGTGGCTTAACCATCATATTTTAATAAAAACATTGAAAAGAAACTTTAAACGGTTTGGATTTGGCCAATAATAAGAGATTGCATAACTTCTAATTCCCTAGGTCTTGAACTATTAAAGCATGAACTGATCACTAGTATTGATGGAGTTTCTGACAGGAAAAAAAATTATTTTTTACTGGTTATTAATGTGTGTGTGTTTGTGTGCACGCTTGAGCACAAGTGCGGAGGTCAGAGGACGGCTTCATGCAGTCAGTTCTCTCTTTGCACCTTTGTGTGGGTGCCAAGGATTGAACAGGGATCATCACGCTTGCATGGGAAGCCCCTTTATCAACTGAGCCACTCTGCCAGCTCAAGAGATTTTGTTTTTAAGTTACAGATTTAAATTTCTTAGGTTTAGAGAAGACCTCTTGGGTTTATCCCTCTCTCTCTCTCTCTCTGTGTGTGTGTGTGTGTGTCTCCCCCGTGTATGTGTGTGGGGGGGGGGGGGGGGGGTTATGAGCATACACATAAACACACATACAGCTGTGTGTATGTTTATGTTTCATTAGAGCCAGTCATCCCACAGGCCAAGATTTCTTCAAAATGTTCTCTAGCCATTAAGGTCCAAAGTGAGAGTGGGGCCTACCTAAAATACTGTTCTTTTCTATGAGGCAGCAGGGCGTGTGGGGTGTGGAAGGCTTCCATGGAGGTGGGGAAAGCAGAGAGTACCATGAGCCAAGAGCATCCTTCCTAGTCCAGGCTCTGCCAGTAATTGGCTAGAACAACAGCTTCACCTCTCTGGGGTTCTCTGCCAGTTTAACTGGGAATAAGAAATGGAAATGGGAAAACATAAATGGCCAAAGGTGACAGAAGCAAGCTAGGCCTTCTACTTATATCTAGCAATAGACAATACATGAAGGAGAGCCTGAAGATGGACTCCTCCCACAGTCCCCAAGAAGGTAACACTGTACTCACAACAGCCATGAAGTTAACTTCTGGAAGCCTCTGCGCACCATCTCCACCTCCCAGCAACTCACCATCAGCAGGTGTGCCAGAGTCCCTGAGGTTGGATATTGTCCAACTGCTATTCCAGGTGGAAGTCCCCTCCCTCTGGGCCTTCGGACACATCACCACCATCACATGATAAATGTCAAAGTTCGGCATTTTACCAAGTCTTAAACCTTTCCTCTCTCAATCACTGAGTTGCAACTTTAGAGGTGAAAAGGAAAACAATCTCCTTAAAGGTAATTTCACAAATGTTCAGCAAGCTCATGCGTATTTTTAAAAGCATTGTTTTTTTTTATTTAGAAAATTACTACTATTTACTGTACTACGTGAACTATGTTGGTTGTATATTATATATTAGGTAACACGTTGGTTGCTATATGGAGCTTGACAGTTAGAGCAGGTGCTCCACCGAGGAAGAATAAAACCTTCCTAAATGCCATCAGCTGCAATCAGAACTCAAAGCACACAAAAGACATTTCCCACAGCCTTCATGCGCCAGAAAGTAGGCCACTGTTATTGATATAGTTAGGGTATTCTTGCAAGAAGAAAAAGATGAATATTTCTAGGCCTTTGTTACCTATAATGACAACACAAACTATAAAGATTTTCAATATACAGTTATGAAAAAAAGAAAAGACTAGCCCACAGGCCCAAAGGTATACCATTCTGTCCCTCAGAAGCATGCTTCTACTCCATGAAGCCAATTCTTTAGAGTATACTGCCAGAGAACCCATTGCTCTATTCATGGCTTTCCTGCAGGTACTAGGCACACAATCACCTCCATATCTGTCCCACACTGGGCTCGCTGTCTGATGACCTTTCCATACCTTTTCTACTCTCTCTCTCCCATTGCACACCCTCTTAAGCCTTTTTCTCCTAGAGCTCCCTCACTGACCCAAGCCCTGAAGATCTCTGCTGTCCTCTTTTCTTTTCCAAGGGGAACAGACCTCATCCATAACTCATGCCTTCCTTCTCTGTGAGCTCCCTACCCTCTCTCAAACTGTGTAAGACTGCATCTGAGGCAGGCAGTGTATATCAGAGGCTGTAAGCCCATCAGGCCTTGGCAGATTCTAAATGGTCACTGTTGTTGATCAAACACCGCTTACATTATATAACAACCACAACAGGGAAAGAAAACTTTGTTGATGCATCAAGAATAAACCACGATTATAGTTTTTGAAACCAGTTGACAAGCAGAAGCCAAGCATTAGATGTGTTTCTTTGCTCTTTACAACATGTTCCAACAGAAGGCTTCTCGGGAAGCAAATCCAGAATTTCCTGAAAGGAAGGCAAGTTTACACAACATTGTGTGGCGTCAAATCTCAGTTTCCCAAACATTAGCCTCCTGAGGAGTGGTGATAAGGCAGTCTAGCTTACATCCAGTAAGGAACGTATAAACATGTTTGATAATTTGCAAGGCACTAATTTCTTTCATATAAATCCCTCAAAAGAAAACTTCTCTCTCTCTCTCTCTCTCTCTCTCTCTCTCTCTCTCTCTCTCTCTCTCTCTCTCCACACACCCCTCACCACAAAATGATGTTTGGATGGTCTAATCAGAAGTCAAGTGACATGTGTATTAGAGCAAGCACCTAGAGTCATTGCCACACATACACTCACACACCCACAGTCACTAGTTTAATTAGTGTCAATACATGTCTGCTTTTATGACAGGTGGAAATAAACACTACCACTCTTCCCAAAAAACTACGTCAGAAACCAGCTGCCCTATTATCCCATTAAATGTTTCATGGCTGCTATCTGTGACAAAGGACACTGATAAATATTCTGAATACAAACCACCAAGAGAGGCAGTCAGCATTCTGTAGCCAGTGTGTATAAGAAAAGGCACCTGAAGCAGCACAGGCCAAGCAGGAAGTAGAGGTGGGGGAGGGGGGGAGGGTGGAGGGATGGGGGAATGAAATGAATAAAAATCAAAGCAACAGGAACACAAGAAGCAGCTTCACTGGGCCTTAGGATCCATTCACAGTGAACTCATCCTGGACGAGAAGTCTCCTGGAACCCACCTTCTACTCAATTGCCAGCACTGCCACTGAGGAACTGTTCCACCCTTTAGAGCTATAATTTTTCAAATTCTCAACAAATCTTTTAGCTAGGGCCATGTATCTATGACACCCTGGTCTACAAGAGGGACCATCTAGTTAGGTTGGTGGGAAGAGTAAATTCCATCAGAAAAAAAAAATGTGTTTGCTTTCTAGAAGTGGGACCCAGGAATAAATATCTGCAGAAAATTTCACTCTGTGCCTAATGTGGAGGCTGATCCAGGTATTTCTCCACCTGGTTATAACCTGCACTCTAAACTTTCACTAAAGGTCTGAAGTCAGTGAACTTGTGCCTAGCTGTCGAGTCCCTGTCACTGGAGACATCATGTCTAGAGTTTAAATGTTGGCTTCTCTGTGCTATCCTTAATAGCCCATTTAACTAAGGATTGATCTAAAATGTGACATCAATACTACTTCTAATACGGCACTCAGACTTCATTCAAAACATGGAAAATGCATCCGGAATTCTATCTAGAAAAAACAAAAAGCTCAATTTAATTCACTTATATTGTACTTTGTCATGGCAGTGACTTCCATCTTGTACACATGATTTTAGATTTACTCTGTCTACAACACTGCAAGACAGTTTGTAATATCTGAAAAATCAAGGACTTATAAACTGTACTATCATTAAAAAAAAAAGCACCTGTACTGAATGGCCAGTCTAAAGTGTTTTATAGAAAATTAAAAATCTTAAAATGATGGTTTGAGAAGACTGCCAGGTCTGTCATCAAACACACAATGGCCTACAGTCAGTAGTATAAATGTCTCACACTTAAAATTTTTTTCACTGGTCATCAAGTATGTAATACATTCAAAAGGAGGTACTTAAGATATCTGTTATGACACATCATATTAAAATCAACACCTACACAGCCACCACACCTAAGAAACCAATCATGGGAAAAAAAAAAAAAAGAACCTGATAGCTTTCTGTGTGTTCCCCTTCCTGTATGAGGCTAATATGGTTTTTCTTTTCATAATTATGTGTTAAAATTTTAGAAGACTATGGTCTAAGAAGTGCCTTTAATAATAAAGTAGGGTGCAATGGCTCATGCCTGTACACCTAGTTCTGGGGAGGCTGAAGCAGGTGGACTACTACTAAGTTGGTAAAAGCCAGCTTAGACTACATAGTAAAACATTGTTTAAGGAAAAAAAAATCTATAATAAGGGGGGCTGGAGAGATGGCTCAGCTGTTCAAGAACTTACTGCTTTTGCAGAGGACCTGAGTTCTGTTCTCAGCACCCACTTCAGATAGCTCACAACTGCCTCTAACTCCATGCTCTGCAGGACCAGTGCCCTTTTCTGCTTCTCCAGGCATGCACTCACTCACGTGACAGTCACGCACACACTCACATATAATTAGATATTTTTTTAAATCTTCAAAATAGCCAAAATAAGCAAACAGATAAATAAGCCTTTGATGCCTTCTGAAAGCATAGTACAGAGGCAACCGAAAGTAATGGAACATAAAATTGCTGTGCTGGCTAGTTTTATGCCAACTTTATTTAAGTTAGAGTTACCTGAATGAAGGGATCCTCAATTGAGAAAATGCTTCCATAAGATCCAGCTTAGGGCATTTTCTTAATTAGTGATTGATGGAGGAGGGCCCAGACTATTATGGGTAGTGCTACCCCTGGTCTGGTAGTCCTGGGTTCCACAAGAAAGAAGGCGGAGCAAGCCACAAGGAGCAGTAAGCCAGTAGGCAGCACCCCTCCATGACCTCTCCGTTAGCTCCTGCCTGCAGATTCCTGCCCTGTTTGAGTTCCTGTCCTGGCTTCCTTCAATGATGGAAGTGTATGTCAAATAAACCCTTTCCTCCCCAACTTGCTATTTGGTCATGATGTTTCGTAGCAGCAATAGAAACCCTGACTAGGATAATTGCTGAATTTGGTCCCGAGAAACCAGAAACTAAATAGTAACGTGCCAAACACAGAGACCCCTAGTGAGACAGGCCATCACAGCTCCTGTGTCTACAACATGCACCCAGCCAGGACTGGTCACTGGGAATATTAAAGTACACCAGCAGTCCCTGACACAGTGTCAGGTCATGAGAGGTCAGCTCCAAGTTACCAAATTAAGTTATTATTAACCCAAGACCAACTGGTTCTCTCATGACATAAAAAGACAATGGAAAGGGGCATCTCAAGGAACAATAACAAACTCTACTTCCCACATCACCCATCATGGAAAAGTGAGCCAATAACCAAAGGGAAAAACAGAAATCAAGGAAAACAATCTACTAATGAAGGGCTTAATTTTGTTGCAACCGTATGTTGAAAAATTTACATATGACAGGAGACACAAATTAACATATCCTCTGTGAAATTAAAAGATTTATATGTCAAAGAGAGGGCATGTATGCAAGTGAATGAACAAGTCAGTACCAATTGTCTAAGTGAAAAACTATACATTTGAGAAGGGGCATCTTAACATCTACTACGTGTCTAATGAGATCGTAATGCACGCTGAGGAAGAAGCCATTAGCTGAGTTAACGGAAAGCAATGGCACCTGAAATCAGAGGCCAGCACACAGAAAAGTGCAGTCATCTCAACACCATTTACAAGTCAGTGAACTGGAATTGTCCTGGAGTGCAGGACACTGCCTATGTCTTTATGGATGGTTAGCACATCCATCAGCAGTCTGAGGTCCCATAAGCTGGTCCTACAGTTTGTAATACCTTAACATTGGTGATGCTATTCATACACTTAAAGAAAACAAGGGAGGCTCTTCTTGATCAATGCTACATCTCTTATCTAAAATGTTTCCTTGACCTGGTGATACCTAAAGAAGGCTGACGTATTCAATAGCAGGCAAGTTCAATACAGCACAACTGCTGATGGGGGTGGGTAGCTCTTTCAAGAAGCAAACTAGGGCACCTTACTTTAAACAGCAGTCCGGTAGTCCCTCCATTTCCCTAAGACTTGGGCTGATCATGGATATCACCTCACTACATCGGCACCATCATCAGCGTGTGGTCTCAAGATTTACCCAAGGTCCCAGTGGTGCCTGAATTACTATTACAAAGCTGATGAGTTTTTGATTTAATAATTTTCATATTTTTGCAGTTCTTTCCAGTCAGTAATGCTAGCTCTCATAGTTTAGATAGAAGCATTAATTAGCAGCAAAAGCCCAACTCAAATGCTTTCTGCCTCTGAAACCCACCCTGATCTAGTCCACTCCCAAGACACCTGAGCAATTAATTTCTCTCCTTTGTGCTCGTCATATTTCACACATCTTTTAGAAAATTTTCTATTTCCAATTAACATGTTAACTTTCATTGTTAAGGCTTCATTCCTGGCCCTTGAAGTGGAATTAACATGTTTTATTTGTATGGGAATTTACCCTCAAAACCCATGACACTGGGTGCCCAGAAAACTACTGATTCCTAATCTCATCATACCACAAAGTTGCAACGCAGTCCCTGCTGAAGACTACACACCTAGCAGATCTGACCATATGATATTGGAAAACCACAGAACATTCATCCTGAGGAGATAACAAAGCAAATCAACTAGTTTAACTGTGAAATACTTTATTGTTATTCCTATGGTTTCTTTCTGTTACAAAGACTCTCAACCCCGAAAAAGCCCCAGGGTGGTAATTCATAATCCAGGGATGTCTCTCTGGTTTTAACCATAAGCTTCCACATGGAATATGCGAGAATAAATTTTGGAATAATTCAAAAATCCCCAGATTCACTGTGACCTGTAAATGCCTTTTAAGAGGAAACAAGAGAAATGATTGTTTTAAGATTATATAAGCCTGATTCAGGTTACCCAAAGTTTTTTCTTTTTTTAACAGCTTAATAACATGTGTTTTGAGAGCTAGGTAGTAGAGATATAAAATAAAAAACAACCACCATGATCTCCGCCATTACAGAGCAATTCTGGGCTTTAATTATTCCCTTCTAGAAGGCAGGTTAGAGAAACTGAAAAGGAAAGTGCTCCTAGAAGAAACGCTGAGCACTCTGGTCCAGAGTCTGCTCTTTTCTTCTACATTAGTCCCTATGATTTCATAATCAAGCGAAGGCGAACAGTAAGCCACTTAGGTGTTGTCTCTCTGGAAGCAATTTACTATCCCTAAAACTGAATTTCTGAATCAAAAAACAAAACCACATGTAGTTTACTGAAGCACTCAGACCACCTGACCTGGAAGTGTCACGCCCAGATGTAGAAATGATGGGTTGGGGACAGAAGTAGAAAGGTAGGGAGAAGCTGGGACCTGTCTCCAAGCATTGTCACTCGGCAGGCAGAAGACACAAGGGATGCCAGGGGTCAGCCCTGAAGCTGAACTCACAATTTAAGAATGTCAGTGGGACTCCTGAGAACAGAGGGTTAAATTCAAAAATTAGACATGACATTGACCTTCCACTCCAGAAGCCATGTGGTCATGAGAACGTGAGTTTTACCAAACCTTACTGTCATCAGCCAAGTAAAGTGCTATTATCACAGCCAAGACAGGTAATTGCAGAATTGGGATCTGCCATGCCTTCAGAACAGGAGCCCACCGTACAGGTTTGTTTGAGCCAACTCACACCATAATGGCAGACTGTTAATTTCTCAGGACCACTGCCAAGTTGGCCACAATAATAATTAAACTAGAGGAACTTGGGCTGGAAAGATGGCTTAGTAGATAAGAACTCTTACTGCTTTTGCAGAGAACCTGAGCATGGTTCCCAGTATCCACATCAGCCAGCTCACATCTGCCTGTAATGCCAGCTTCCAGGAATCCAATGCCCTCCTTCGGCCCCCACAGAGACACCTAGGGACATGCACCCATACAGATAAGTAAAAATAAAATAAATCCTTTAAACATTATAGAAACTTGAAAATTGAAAAATTATACCAAAAATAAAGGTAATAATTACTCAAAATTAATTCCTTCCAGATTATTGTACTGTTAGCTAGGCTCCGGATGCTGGTTGTGCCTACGATGTCTGATTCATATTAAAGCATGTGATGGAGTGAACATCACTTTCAGATCTGCCTTTGGTGACTTCTATGGGGTGGACTGAAATCAAGCATGGTAGAAGTGTTTACATCCCCAGAAACCTGGTGGCATTGGAAGCCCTCCTAGAAGAGCCACAGTGCTCACATTTACTGGACTTTGCCACCTAAAGTATGTACCAGCATCCTTTCACAGAGCTGCCATGTTTGAGCTAGGCCATCTTGTGAATCAGAATAAAGGCTTACAAGTTGTAAATCACAATACCAAGTATATGGACACAAAGCAACCACATTTATTGTGACCCTGTAATGCTGCAGAGAGTCTTATGGGAAGTCTTTCATGTCATAATAGAGATTATCAGATCCAACACATGGATAAATCAACTGAAGGAGGTACTAAACGGCACAAGAGAATGTGAGGTATAGAAATGCCTGACTAACTGGACCTGAATTTTCCACTACCACATGCACTTTTATCATAGTGAACTAAAAATTGGTCATATGTAACTTTCAGATAACTACTAAACATTGTTCAGAGCTATAGCACAATGTGACAATTCTTCCAAGGCTCACTGAGAACCAGGAAGCTGTAAAGGAGGCTCTTTAAGACTCAAAGTTCTAGAGAGAAGCTCATTAAGATATACATCTTTAGCAAGATACAAACACACACACACACACACACACACACACACACCTCTTTATCAGTAAACAGCAATTCAGAAGTCCCAAGGAGCTCTGGGCACTGACCGGATGCATTAGGCCCGTCCTAGTACTAACACTATATTGGACCTTACTTCTGTCTCGTCTACAAGCAGCAAGGGCTGTGGAGGAGACAGAGGCTAATGGAGCTGCTAGGACAAGACACTCTGGCCTGTCAAGCTGCCTGCACATCATGCAGAGCTTTGGAGTTCCAGTTTTTGAGAATCATCGACCACACTAGGGTGGGCTTTCAGCATGTAACTACCTTTGACTCATCCCTGCTCCTGTAACCCCTCACCCATAATGAGCTTCCCTAGTTCCATCCATTTGGCTACAAATTGCATGATTTCGTTGTTTCTGATAGCTGAGTAGTATTCCTTTGTATAGTTCTGGCTATCCTGGAACTCACTCTGTAGTCCAGAATGGCCTTGAACTTGAACTCACAGAGATCCACCTTCCTCTGCCTAAGGGCTAGGAATAAAGGCACCACCAAGCATGCCTCAAGGAAATATTAAATCAACACACTCTGACAATGGCTTCCTGAGAGAATCCACCTTTATCCATATACACCACAGATCTATTCCTCTAGAAGGTCTTCATCTTTCCCTTCTGATTTGGGTGGCCAGGTATGCCCAAATGACCAAAGGGATGGCAGACCACTCTGAACTGATGTCATGGGATATGGCAGTAAAAAACTGAGCCCTGGTCTAACACCTTCTACCTTTAGGAGTTTCACCAGAAATGGAGTGATCCCATATTTGTTCCCTATGACTGTGCTCCTGCTGAAAGACTTGTGGAGCATACAGAGCCAGGGATTACCAACCACCCCATGAGAACAAATGCTCTGATTGCTAGCAAGCAGGCCTCGGAGTCCAAGAACACATGGTATACTGGACTGTGAGGACGTTTGGACCCAATAAGGTATTGCCTAGATCTTCTTCCCATTCACAAGGTAACCTGGGAAATTTGTCTTCTGTCTGAGGGATTGTGGTACCTTCTGG
The DNA here is from genome assembly GCA_907164525.1 of Lophiomys imhausi. Classification (NCBI taxonomy): domain Eukaryota; kingdom Metazoa; phylum Chordata; class Mammalia; order Rodentia; family Muridae; genus Lophiomys; species Lophiomys imhausi. The sequence continues at coordinate 10,563,191 of CAJQZJ010032076.1, forward strand.
CTCTTCCCTACCCTCCCAACACAATCTCCCTTACAAGAATAGGATTTAAGACCTTCTTAAGTATGGACAAAGTAGTCTCAAGCCTATCTGATCAGGTATAGTTCCATGAGAGGCTCCCTCTATAAACAAGGGTCTCCAGTCCACTCTGGTTTGAGGTCATATAGCTCAATTTTAGCAAGATCAGCAAAAGAACAGAATAACAAAAGTCGGGGAAATATGACTCTAACAAAATTCATCTATGCTAGTACAGCAAGCTCTGCTCATCCGACCACAGCTGAAACACATGTAAATGATAACAAATCTACACTTAGGAAAAAGATAGAGGCTTTACAAGAAAAAATTAATCCCTGAAATAATTTAAAGTAATCACAGTTTTGCAAACGAAATACTTGAAATTGGAAATGGAGGAAAAGAAAACACAAGCAGGCACAGTGCTGGAGTTGTAAAAGCAAGGAAAGAGAACAGGGACTACAGACGTAAGTATAACAATTAGGATACAAGATATGCAAGATAGAAGCTCAGGTGTGGATGACTCCATGGAAGAAATCAGAACAAGTAACCCAAATAAATGCATTGGTTCACCAAGTGGGATGTTGGTGACATTCTTACTTTGGTCTGCAGGACTTCTCATCAGTTTCTTACCATAGGTGAGCAGATGCTTGTGACACGTGTCTCCAGGGACAGATAGTGTCACACAATGGAGAGAGAAGAGATGTGGGCAATGGATCAAATTTTACTTATTTAACAGTTCTGCTCATAATTATTTCCAATGTATCCACAAAAGCAACCTAAAGAAGAGGACTCTAGGGGCCCCTGAAAGCAAGGACATCTGTGGTTTTCATGGGCATTCCAAGTTCAATTGCTGACTTAGTACAAGGAATCCTGTCATTTACCACTTTTGTTCAGACCACCAGTATTGATGCACTCAACTAAAAATGGCATGTCCTACAAAGAAAGTTTCATGCAATTATAAACCTTCTCAGATGGTAGCATTATGTTCTGAGATTTCTATATACTTAGTTTAATTTTTTTTAAATTTTTCTTAAATCTTTCATTTTGTGTGTGGGGGGGTGTTTTGCCTGTATGTACAGATGTGTGTGCACCATATATGTGCATCCAGTGACTACAGAGGCCATAAGAGAACTTTCATATTCCCTGGATCTGGAGTTACAGCCAATGATGAGCTGCCATGTGGGTGCTGGAAACTGAACATGTGTCCTCTGGAAGAGCAGCCAGTGTTCTTAACCACTGAGCCAAGACACCATCCTGATACTTACTTTTTAAAATAGTTTCAGTTTTCACACACTTAAGTAGTCTGATTGTACTGTTCTTTTACAATGATTTCTTAAAAACGATTCGCCCAGTCATTAAAAGAATTCCGAAGAGCTAGCAAAAATTTACTTACGGATTATTTTTAAAAGACTCTTGTCATCTTGGCTTCCTGTAAGATACTAGCTTCTCCCAGTTTTCCAGTGTGTTTCCATCACCTATTGCCAGCAGGAGGAATCTCATTAGTTGTATGGCCTTCACTAATAACGTCTATCAAATGTCCCACACAGACAACAATAAAAACAACAAAACCCCAATGCTCAAAAATTCTACCACTTACAAATCACAGGAATTCCTCTCCCCCAGCATCTACTTCTTCATTTCTAAATGAGCATTAAATATTCCATACTCTCTGTGAGGGAGTGATAGTTAAGTAAGCTAAAGGGCATGGTCAGCATCCTATGATCCAACCAAGGTAATGTGCTGGCAACAGGGACATCCAACACTTAACCATCACAACTCCTTTCTTGCCCATATGTTGGCTTCATCAAATATTGGAGATCCACCCAATAAGAGAATACTCTCAGCAAAGTGCTTCCTTTTTTAAAAGAGGAAATCATTTGGAACAGTATTTCACATCAGTTTTTAATCTTGTAACAGGTAGGGTCCACAAACTAGGAATAGGACTTCTGTTTTCTTCTTTTCACATAGGGTCATAATAGAAACACCCCACTTGTCCCCAGTAGAATGCAACTATTGGTCACTTTATGTGAAGAATACATGGCTGCAGATAGACAATGCTGACAGAACAGTTACCCGAGTTTACTTTTCTAACCAGAGCCCTAACTCAGAACAAAGAGAATAACAACAATGGTAACATGGCTCCATTCATACAGTGCTGCAACAGTGACCTGTAGGAAAGACACAAGCTTCAAGTTACCCAAGCCAGAAGGAGGTAGAGTGGACTAAGAAGGGAGGAGAAAGAAGAAACACCACATAAGTCCAGGTGCTTCTCTAGTCAGAAAGAACTGGCCAACAGCAATAAAACTGGGGCAGGGCCTCCTTTAAGGGAAGACTGAAGTTCCAGCACAGAGAAGAGCACGCTCATTGGCTAGCTATGATTTTATATGGCTGGCCACTTTGCAAGGAAGCTTTTAAAAATATGGAAAATGCTGTATGATTTGACATAAGTTTAAAACAAGTAGGTGTGAAGCACACCTAGCTATTTAACAACAGTATAATCTTTGCCACATAGTTTATTTTATCTAAGACTCAGTTTCCAGGTCTATGAAATGAAGACAATGATGCCTTCAGTTCAGAGCAGTCACATACGTTAGTGAAGAATGTATAGACTCTCCATACAAGGAGTCCTCAAAAGAAAATCCCAACTAGCATGTCACTAGCATGATTACGACAGAGACTATTAAATTCCTTGTTATAAAAGGAAATAATAGCATGAAATTCATTAAATTCATAGACTTCCTGTGTGACCACTTTGGAAAGTGGTTGTTGTCATTTTCTTTACTATCAGTTAGGGCTCCGGTTAGGAAATTAACTCAGGTACCTGCTCTGTCATCATTGTCTACCCGTAGCCACATGTTCTTCATCTGAAGTGACCATTAGTTGCATTAAATCCTACTTCTGACAGTAACACAAACTTTCCAAACATTTATTTTTCAAATTTATAATATGTTTGTAACTTTCAAAAATTAAAATAGAATTACAATATTTCCCTCTTCCCTCTGCCTTTCCAAATCCCTTACATACCTTCCCACTTCCTTTCAAATTCATGGACTCTTTTCTTTAACTATTAGTTATAAATACAACCTGCTAAGTGTGTTTAGTATAGTTTCTATTTATAGGATTCAGGACTGACTACTTGATGCTTAACCAATTAGAGAGCCCATTCCTGGGGTAAATAAATTCTCTGTGTGTGTGTGTGTGCAGACATTATTTTCTTGTCGTTCTTTGTCAGGGAAGTGGATCCCATGAGATTCCCCTTTCCACATTAGCATGTCTATTGGAGTCCTCCTTCTTCAGCTCTTGTTTAGGCAGCCATATTGGTGAGTTATCATGAGGGAAGCTTCCCTGTCATTTCTAGGAGACACATTTTTATCATAATCGAGTGTTAAAATGAAATCGCCACCTTCTCTGGCTGGTGCTAGCTGTGTACCTGCTTATGTTGTATTCGGTACTAAGTTCCTTCTGTGATGAAGGACTCTGGACTTGAGAAAATGACTCATTTCCATCAGCGGCACTCCACATGCATCTGCAGAACATGAGGACCATGCAGAAAATGGCAGGTAGCCCATCTCCAAGGCTTTTGCTCAGCACCACATTCCAGCCTCACTGCAGACAGTGTGGATAAAGCCATGCCAGCATTGAAGAGAAAATATCAGGACCAGTTATCTATAGAAAGGATCCGTGGTACATCTAAGTCACTCCTTTGACACTCCTTCCAACGATGTATACCGCTTTTATCTTCAGAACTACCATGGACAATGTGCATAAGGACACCAGTCTCCTTTGAGCTTAGCCACCCCAGATGCATTGATCAAAAAAAAAATAAAAACCCTTATTTACCAATGCCCCCACAGAGGTGGAGTAAGAGATAACTATGCATAAACAAACAAACAAACAAATAAATAAATGGGTAAATGGGTGGCAGTGATGTGTACCTGTAGTCTCAACTATTAGGGGAGCCAAGTAGATAGTGTTTCTTCACAGCAATAGAAACACTAAGTAAGACAAGGATGAAATTCACATAAGATTGCAGTAGAATAAGAGGTCCAGCAGAACTAAAGAAGGGAGTCAGGTGACCCACTTAACAGGGACTATCCAAATGTGTGAGTCCTGGTGAGACTAGCACAAGCCTAGTACTCCCTAACTATGCTTCAAACACAATGCTAAAACTCCACAACAAATATGCAAAAGCCTGGTTAAAACGAATAAATTTCTTCTGTGTGTGTATATGGTGCTAAACACTGGACCCAGGGCTTTGCATATGCATTTGCATGAGCATCATCCACTGAGTTACAATTCCTGCCCAATATATTCCATTTTGAATGTACACTCTATCCTCCATGTTATCCCCAGGTGGAGGGAAATTGGTCAGACTCAAAAGCAATGAAGATTCAGTCCAAACTGCACCTACAGCTGGATAGGTGGGGAAACTCTTATAACAACAGGTTGAGATTACTTCAGATTCCTGCTTTCTTCCTCTCAGGGAGCTGGGTTGCTCTGAGAGGCTGGGGCTTTGCTCTGGGAACCAGTGGTCTGAGTCGCTGAAAGCATGTGCTTTGTGGTCACAGGAATTGGATTTCCCAATGAGTCCTCAAACATCTTGAGCTCACTGTACAATTTCTGAACACCTTAATTTCTTCATCAACAGAATGGGGATGGTATCAGAACTAAAGCTAGATGCCATACCATAGATACAAAGACATAATTAATGCTTTCAAGTAAATCCTATGGAAAACAGCAAGTATTCAATAGGTGATATATTATCCTCAAGGTTAGCAAATAAAGTAAGTAATGGCATCATGAATGTCACCTAGATTTAGAATCTGCTGCTGGCATAACTATCACAGGGACCACTCAGGTCTTTTAATACAAAACATACTATAACTAAAAAAGAACTGCACAAAGATCATGTCACACACTCAAAATGCGAGGGAGGAGCCTATAGCACACAGATACTTTCTGAGCTCCAGTTATCTTTCATTGCAACTACCTTTTTAAAGCAGGAAGAAGAGGAGAAAAAAAGTCACTCAGAAGTAGCTGAATTCTCCGAGGGCGAGAAGAGGGCAGATGGAGAGGCAGTGCAGCAGGGAAAAGTATACTTCTAGGTGAGTAGGAGAATGCACAGAGAGGAAAGAAAGAGAAAGGATGGCCGTGGTCAGACTCAGGTGTGGCAGACTCTAAAACAGCCCCATGATCTCTGTCTCTTTTGATTTATTCTGTAGGTAATCCCCTTCTCTTGAATATGAGTAAGTCCTATAGCTTACTTATAACTGAAAGGATATCATAGAAATGGCAGGATATGTGTGATACACTACAGGAGATTATAACATTCATTCTACCCCAGATTCTCCCATGCTGGTTATGAAAAGCAGATAGGCTCCCGTGATGTGCGCTACATAATGAAAGCCATATAAGGACAACTTCTACTGACAAAAAGAAACCAAGATGCTTAGTCAAGAGCCCACAAAACCCCAAATCCTTCCCCTGCTACCCCTCAGATAGGACAGTAGCCACACAGACACCCTGACTCCAGCCTGGTCAACACTCACCTAACTCGGGCTCACAGCAGTCAAGAGATCACTTGTCAGTATGTTGCTCTGCAAAGAATGTGCTGTACTGATGGCCATGTGGCTCTAGATAATCAATGCACAAGGGAAGAGAAATTCAGACCCATGATGCCTTCACATGGCCTCTGACAGAGGAGGGAGAAAGAGGAACGCCCAAGGAGCCTCAGAGCCTGGGAGAGAGGGACCTCCCATCCTAGTCTGGCCATTTGGAGGATGTAATTCATCCCATTTACCAACAAAATAATCTAAATGGTGATCGGGTTCTTGGCTGTCCTTCAAAGGCTGTTTAGCATGCCAAAGCTTGGGCCATTGAGATCATCAAGAGAATTTTTACTAATATACAAGCTGTTCTAAAAGTCTAGCCATAACAGAATAACCAGACCATGCTAGATACAATGCACTGTACTTCAACACTGTTTAAAGCAGGTATTTAAAGAGACAAGACAATCTGGGACTTTCTCGTAGTGACTTTAAGAACTCAATTACAATGAAGACACCAAGAGTTTCATGTCAATTCTCCTCATAAAAACTCTTAAAACCAAATATACATACAGACACACAGAGACTTATACATATATAGAGACAGACCCACATAGACACATAGATATAGATATTGATATGGATACGGATATGGATATGGACATGGACACGGACACGGATACGTTTTAAGTAGTGTTTAAGTTCTTTTTTTTTTTTTTTTTTTTTTTGGTTTTTCGAGACAGGGTTTCTCTGAATATCTCTGGCTGTCCTGGACTCGCTTTGTAGACCAGGCTGGCCTCGAACTCACAAAGATCCACCTGCCTCTGCCTCCCAAGTGCTGGGATTAAAGGTGTGCGCCACCACCGCCCGGCTGTGTTTAAGTTCTTATAGAAACATAATCATCTAATGATGAAAAACAACAATTTCTCATACTTTTCTGCCATCATTCCTCAGCATATAAATAAAAATTAGCATATCCTTAGGTTGTATTGTTAGTGTTTAATTTTTTAAATTGCTGCTTAAGCAGTTACCTATAAATCAATTCTAAAATAAGTCACTAATTTAATCTTGTGATTAGAATGGAATTTCAAGTTTCTGAAATGGCCCTAAACATATGACTGCCATTTTGTACTACATATTTATGCAAAGTGGCATTCTCAGCACTGATGACTATAAAATCAAAATATCAATCAACTGTGAAAAATATTGAAGATGTTTTCATCTTTTACTATCAAATATTCAGTCAAGATTTAATTCTTTATGTAAAAATAAACAAGCACACCCAACTCAATTAGTATGCAAATGATCTTTTCATCTTTAATAGATGGTAAAATTCTTTATATAGCAAAGAACTTATATAAAAGAAATCTCTTTGTATATTACCAGTAGAGGTTTAAGTTTATATATGTATTTATATTACACATACACACACAGCTTATGGGAAAACTTAAGAATTTCTGCTCTGACACCTCATCAGGTGGTAATACATGATGAGGGTGTAAAATCTTTAAGTGGAGCACTGTTAGTGCCCTCTGTTTCCCACCCCAGACTATGTTGCTGGAGCAGTCAAAATGGCAGCTCCTGCAGCTGCTCCTGTCAAAGTGCTTCAGCCTGATGAAGACTCTTGGTAATTTTCCTGCCTCAGTCCTCTGCCTCGGGAGCTGTCCACAGGGATGACACTTTTCCTGCCTCAGCTCTGTGCCTTGAGAGCTGTCCACGGTGATGACATCTTTCCTGCCTCAGCCGATGGCCATTAAGGCAGCTGTCCGCAAAGGCAGCACTTTCTCTCCAGTCTCTGTCGCTATTCATGATGGAGGGAAAGACTTCCCTGCCACACTCCCTTTGTAATCTTAGCAACCTTTGTAAACCCTCAAGGGGGGAAGTGACCAGACCCCTGCCTGAGGAAGTCCAGCAGTCCAGCCCCTCCCCAAGACCTCTCTGTCAAAACATTTCCAGCCTCTCCAACTGTCACAAAGGTCATCTTCAGCCCCTGAATAGGACCCATCCCAGATTATGCTAATTTGAGGTGAAAAGCCTGGACAAAACCCCACCAGTCTCTGAGCAAGAAACCCACCAATCCCCAGCTTCCCACAGAAACCCACCAGTCCCAGAGCAGGAAACCCACCAATCCTAGAACAGGAAAGCCCACCAACCCCTCAGTTCTCCAAGCTCAGGACCTGAAATCCCACCAATCCTCACTCTGGAAATCCCTGCCCTAGAAAGCTCCACCCCAAGAAATCCTATATAAGCCCTGCACTTTGTTCAATTCCCTCATGTCCTCTCCCTGAGCAGGGGCAGCCACACCCTGGATTCGTCCTTCCATACCCCAGGCCCTCCAATAAATCTCTCTTATGAGATTTGCTGCCTACTGAGACTCTTTCATTGGAAGAAGCAAAAAAGCCAAGGAGCAATGAAGAGAAGAGAAATAGCAAAGAAAGAGTGGGGCTCAGGCTCCTGGCTCCACAGCTCAGCTGGGGTTGGGGAAACCCTTTCCTGTGAGCTGCAACATCTGTGCTGAGGAAGCCTCCTCTCAGAGCTGTGTGATTCCTAGGCTCCTGTGCCTCAGGATGCCCTTCCACTGGAACACTGTCCCACCTAAAAGAGCTGTGTGGTTCCTGGGCTCATGAGTCCCAGGATATCTTCCCATTGGAGCAGGCCTAACACTAACAGAGGGAGCCCTCACGTCCTCCACATTGTGTGAGCTCCACACACTGTCTCCTTCCCACGGAAGGAAAATGCAGTTGGGCTACCTGTCCTATCCTACCACCTTCAGTAAACACAAGAAAGTCACCTAGCAGTAGTTTCATGATTTGTGTAAGGCAGGCAAGAACATGCTATCTTAAGTGAGGCAAAGCTTATATTGCCATATTCTATGTGACACCTGTGCCATGTAAAGAACAGTAACAAAAACCTACACCCAGTTCAGTCATCTGGGAATAAAAATGCCTTTGAATTCTAGATTTATTATTGATCTCCACCATCGCCCTCAATATTATTGATTTTTTTCTATAGAGATACTTAATTCACAAAATGTGAGCTTTATTATTTCTTAGTTATACCGAATTCAGCAAGAAGACTGTCCTTAGGTTATTCAGAAAAAGAACAAAAGTTCACAAATCAGCACTGCTGTAAGAATATTAATATTTAATAGTGATTCATATGGTTAATACATATGTAAATGGATTAATTATTCTGTTACTATTATTTAGTGCTGGTTATTAATACAGTGACAGCTATTCCTTAACCTGGCATTACATAAATAAAAGACACATAGACCTGTTATGTTTAATATAAGCCTAAAGCACCGCAGCTGAGCAGATAATTAACCCTCAAAGCTATCATGTCGCTTGTCAGCCAAAACCCCCATAAATACTTGCACGTTTTTCATTTGGGCTTTTTCTGGTCCATCAGGTCAGTCCTACAAGCTGCTCTCAGCCATATGCTCCTGGTTATCCCATGGTGACCCGCTCTTTTCTTCCTCTTCCTCCCTCCTCATGGTCCTTCTGCAACCCCCAGCCCAGGAACCTAAGCTCTGTCTACCTCTTTTCTGCACAGCCCAGGATGTTGGCAACTTTATTAGCCAATTAGGGATAAGTTGGGAGGCAAGGTTGACACAACATCACTTGGTGTACTTGAGAATGTGCTTGTAAGACAATAGGAATCTTGGGAGAGCAAGCAGTTAATATCTGAATACATAGTAAGTCTCAGATCAACCCCCAACACACCATTTTTCCACAATAAATTCAGAAGTAAAGTATACTTTTTCACAGACATATATAAGTGAAGGAATCCATCAATCAGTGCTTTGGCTGCACAGAAAATAACCAACAATACACAGATTAGCACTCAGATGTTTTGATATCCCACAACCCTGGGGCATGTACGGCATGATGCCCCATGTTTAGGAGAGCCTGGTATTCTGAGGGCCATAGAGTGAGAACCCCCTTCCTAAGTGATGAAGCTCAACTTTAAGTAGTTCTCTTCTTTTGTTTTTTGTTTGTTTGCTTGCTGGCTTGTTTCTTTTTTGTTTGTTTTTGATTTTTTCAAGACAGGGTTTCTCTGTGTAACAGAGCCCTGGTTGTTCTGGGCTACTTTTATACACCAGACTGGCCTTGAACTCACAGAGACCCACCTGCCTCTGCCTCCCTAGTGCTGGGATTAAAGGTGTGTCCCACCATACCTAGCTTAAGTAGTTCTTTTACTGGAGCCAAAGTTTGTACTTTTTTCCTCTTGGCTACTCTGAACTAGGAATAAATACCTTTCAAGTGTGAACAATAATCAAAATCAAAAATCAAAACAGTAATCAAAATGAAAAGGATTTAAAAAAAGGACTGACAGATAGAAATGCACTATGATATGACCTAAGTAAGAGAGTCAGCCTCAAATATTTACTAGTGTCACCTAGAGTAACTATTGGGATAGGAGAGAATAAAGAAACAGCTTGATGACAGCCCAGTTGTGAATAAGAGGAGAAAAATCAATGACCCAGAAGAGTACAAACAGGATGAGAACAGAGGGATGGATGGGTGATACAAGGTTGGTGGTATTGGCTCTACTAAGGCCAGAGGCAGAACAGTGTGAGGACCAGTTGGCAAGCATTTTTAGTGTTTTAGCATATGTTTTCTGCAAATACTCATTTTCACACATTACAGTGTGAGAATAGCTAGAGAGTATATTCAGAATCAATTGACACGGTTGTGTTGCACTAAAATGATATTACAAAAACAGGTATTGGCTGGATTCAGTCTGCAGGCTGTGGTTTGCTGACTCCCAGCCTCTATAAGGAAATCTGCAGCTAATGCATTGAACAAATAAAAAGAAAGATGCTGCAAGCTGCCCTGAAAAGCCTGGCATACATATTGCAGTCATTCAGTTGGCAACAAGTGCCTGAAGGGTCATATTCCCATAAGGTAAATTCCAGAGAGTTCAGCACTGCTGTGTGATGGGGGGTGGGGGGTAGGGTGTATCTGTTTAGCATTAGTTGACCCAAAGTCCCTATCTGTAAAACATGCTGCTTGCTACCCTTGACTTACAACCGCTACCCTGTCTTATCACATATCTTATATGTGTAACCTGGATGGTTACAAACAAAAATCATCCCAATACTTCAAAGTATCCAAAGAAAGAAAACTGTCAACGAACAGAGACAAATAAATGAGTTCTCATTTGTCTCTGATAGGTCCTCTGCCTTCAAGACTTTCCCTAGCTTTTCCTCTTCTTTTTCCTAACCTCACTCTTTCTTTAGGTGTCGATCTCCTTCACCAAGAAACGGTTCCCAAACATCTCAGGTAGGGTCAAGGCACATGCAACACATGTCTGTGACATGAACTCTATTATTCTTAGTATCCATTTCATTCTCTGTGCAATGTCTGCCTCCCAGTTACCAGGACAGGTTTCCAGAAAGTACCTTGTTGAATGCCCAGGTCTCAAACAAGCTAACAGACTTTGATTAAATAGAAAGCGCTGATGCTGACACCAGCTCTGCTTAGCAAGGATGTGGGTAGTAAACATCAGCAGTCAGATCTTGCACAACATTTGGGGCTTGGTTGCCTATAGCGTGGGCAATGTGACATGTCTGGTGGAAGAAGGAAACTGGCCCTAGATTTACACAGAGAGAACAGGACACGATGTTCTCTGGTTGGTTCCAGTAGAAACAGATACACCTTAACCTTTTGTCATTTGTCCCATGCTCTGTCACTTGAAAACTAAATATGAATTTAGTTAATAATAAAACATTTTTAAGGAAGATAGAGATGATAAGGCTTTTAAAAAGTATTTAAAAAAAAAACTGGTCAGAAATTTTTAAACTTGAGACCAAACAGCAATACCCCAAAGCAGGAAACTCAGTTAACCACAAGAAAATCTCATCTAGAAATGAAGCCCCAAATAGCAACAAAAACTCCAAAATAGCATTAGAAAATGAAAGGTGTGGGGGTCAGTCAGCTAGAACTATACATGAAGCAAAAAGGAATCTTTCAAAACTAAAGAAGAAATGACACTTTTAAGTAAATGAAAACTGAGAAACTGTGGTCAGCACATAAACACTCCATGAAGTGCTGAACAAAGTGCCTAAAACAATGAAGAGTCTGCAGGTAAGAAATGAACACATGAAAATGGAAGATGATTTTCACTACTTTTCTTTAGAGGAAATGCCTGACCATTTTACAATGCATCAGAAGTGTGTAACTGTGCTGTTTAGTCTGTGACATATGTGCATGAGCATGCATGGCTAAGCAACAGCCAATGCATGTAAAGAAGAAACAAAGATGCTACAAATTTCTTAAGTTTCACATGAAGGAGCACATTAATTCAAAGTAGAGTTTCATTAAGATAAATATGTTAATCTACAAAGAAGCTACAAATAGAGCCATGCAAAGAAGCATCTAAAAACTTGAAATAAAAATGTAATGTGAAGAATCTTTTAATTGAGAAATCTAAGATGGTGGCAACCAGGGCACACAGTATATGTGTAACAAGAGGTTAAGCTTAGTCACTATGGAGTGATTGTGAGGCCATGCTGCTGACCCCAAAATGCAGACTGTGTCTGTGTTCCCCCAGTGAATGTAGGGATTAGACACCTCCCTAAACAGGGCACCTGGGCTCCAGGATCATCCAGCCTCAGACCTGCTGACTCTAACTTCCTGTGCCTGAGCAACACAGGGCTCCAGCCTGAGGCCAAAAGCTCTGGTCAATAGCCCTACAAGACTTCCTGAATTCCAGCCTTCACACAGACCTACCAGCCTCCAAAAACAAAACAAACAAAAAGACCATCCAGACCACAAGAACATCCAGATCATTAAGAATATATTGCTGGATATTCCAACATAGTGGCATCCAGCATGCATAGTAACTGAGAAACAGGAGGCCAAGGTCAGTCACCTCAGAGCAATAGAGAGGTGTCCTGCTGAATGTGAAACTCAGGCTGTGTCTGTATTTCCCCACCAAACTCTGAGACAAGCCATCTACTGGAAGAGGGCATCTGGGCTGCAGGATCAACCAGTCTCAAGGCCTGCTGATGCTACCCTCCACCCTGAGAAGACTTCACATGCCCAAGCAACATAGATCTCCAGTCTGAGCCCCCAGCCTCCCATCAACAGCCCTATCAGACTTCCTTAGTTCCAGTCTCCACACAGACATACCCACCTCTCTGAGAAGACCACAAGATCATCCATGCTAGACAGCCCTCACCCCAATCCCTGCCTTTGTGTCCAACAGGAGCACAACCAGCAGAGGTGAGTGACATGGTATTCCCTGAAATCTGGCCTCCAGCCCACCACACCATCTCAAGGAGGGCCACTGGCTCCCAGAAATATCCAGCATCTGCCAAGTGCCCTACCACATGTCCTGAGAGGATTAGCAAGCATCAGGATCAGCCAGCCAACACTAGGGACAACCAGATGTCTAGAGGTCAGCATAAGAACACAAACAACAAAACCCAGGGCCATATGGCACCACTGGAACCCAGCCATCCTACCAAAGCAACCCCTGGACATCCTAGCATACCTAAAATTCAACAAAACGACCTTACATCTGATGTTATGAACATGATGGAGGCCTTAAAAGAGGAAAACAAATTCCTCAACAAAATGTAGGAAAATAAAATCAAACAGGTGAAGGAAATGACTACATTCCTTAAGGAAATTAAAGAAATACAGGAAAATACATTCAAACATGAGAAGGAAATGAATGAAACTGTGCAAGACCTGAAAATGGAAATAGAAGCAATAAAGAAAACACAATCTGAGACAATCCTGGAGATGGAAAAACCTAGGAAAAAGAACACAAACTACAGACACAAGCATCACCAACAAAATACAAGAGATAGAAGAGAGACTCTCAGGAGTAGAAGATACAATAGAAGAAATTGATACATCAGTCAAATAAAATACTAGATCTAAAAAACATCTAACACAAAACATCCCAGAAATTTGGGACACTATGAAAAGACCAAATCTAACAATAACATGAATGAAAAAAAAAGAAAGAAAAGATTCTCCCCTCAAAGACCCAGAAAGTATTTTCAACAAAATCATAGAAGAAAACTTCCCTAATGTTAAGAAAGAGATGTATATAAATGTACAAGAAGGCAACAGAATAAAAAATAGACTGGACCAAAAAAGAAAATCCCTCTGCCACATAATGATCAAAACATTACATGTACAGAAGAAAGAATATTAAAAGTCACAAGGGAGAAGAGCCAAGTAACATAAAAAAGCATACCTATTAGAATTACACCAGACTTCTCAACAGAGACTTTAAAAGCCAGAAGGGCCTAAGTAGAGGTCAGGCAGCCTCTAAGAGATCACAGATACCAGCCCAGAATACTATACCTAGCAAAACTATCAAACATCATAGATGAAGAAAACAAGATATTCCATGACAAAATCAAATTTAAACAATACCTTAGCACAAATCCAGCACTACAGAAAGTCCTAGAAGGAAAACACCAACCCAAGGAATTTAACTATACCCAATAAAATACAGGAAATAAATGTCTCTTCTCCAGAAAAAATAAAAGAAAAGAACACACACACACACACACACACACACACACACACACACACACACACTACCACAACCAACATCCTAACAAAAGGAACTAAGAATCATTGGTCATTAATATCTCTTAACATCAATAGATCAATTCCCCATTTAAAAGACACAGACTAACAGAATGGGTGTAAAGTAGGACCCATCATTCTGCTGCATACAAGAAATACACCTCAGCAACAAAGATAGCCATTACCTCAGAGTAAAGGGCTGGAAAAAGATATTCCAAGCAAATGGCCCCAAGAAACAAGCAGGAGTAGACATTCTACTATCTCATAAAATAGTTTTTCAACCTAAACTAATCGAAAGAGATGGGGAAGGACACTTTATACTCATTAAAGGAAAACTCGACCAAGATGACATCTCAATTTGAAAATCTATGCCCCAAATACAAGGGCACCCCTATTTGTAAAAAGAAACATTACTAAAGCTTAAATCATACATTGACACCCACTATTATTGATTGATACATTAATAGTGGGAGACTTCAACAGCCAACTATCACCAATGGACAGGTCATCAAGACAGAAACTAAACAGAGAAACAAACTAACAGAAGTTAATTATGAATCAAATGGATGTAATAGATATCTATAGAACTTTTTACCCAAACAAAAAAAAAGAATATACCCTCTTCTCAGTACCTCATGGAACCTTCTCCAAAACTGACCATATAGTTGGTCACAAAGCAAGTCTCAACAGATAAAAGAAAATAGAAGTTACCCCTTACAGCTTATTGGACATGAATAACAAAAGAAACGACAGAAAGCTTATACACTTATGAAAACTGATCTACTCTCTACTTCATGACTAATGGGCCAGGGAAGAAATAAGAACGAAATTAAAGACTTCCAAACATTCAATGAAAATGAAGGCACAACATTCCCAAATTTACGGGACACAATGAAAGCAGTGCTAAGAGGAAAGTGCATAGCACTAAGTGCCTTCAAAAGAAACTGGAGAGATCTCATACTAACAGCTTAACAGCACACCTCAAGGCTATAGAACAAAAAGAAGCAAATACACCTAAGAGAAGTAGATGGCAGGAAATACTCAAACTCAGGGCTGAAATCAATATATTAGAAACAAAGAGAACAATATAAAGAATGAAGGAAACCAAGAGCTGGTTCTTTGAGAAAATCAACAAGATAGACAAACCCTTAGCCAAGCTAACTAAAAGGCAGAAAGACAATATCTCAATTAACAAAATTAGAAATGAAAAGAGGGACACATTACAACAGACAATGTAGCCCCTGGGCAATACACCCCAAAATCTTTAAGTGATGCACCACCAGCGCTGTTATTGTCCCTGAATCCCGTCACAGCCTATGCTGCAGGAGCAGTCCAAACGGCAGTTCCTGCAGCTGCTCCTATCAAGATGCGTGGCCAAATGGGGAGCTGTCCTGCCTCAGCCTGCAGCAGACTTGGGAGCTGTTCTACCTTAGTCTGCTGCTGTGCATGGTGACTACACCTTTCCTATCTCAGCCCTCTGCCTCAGGAGCTGTCCAAGGTGACAACACCTTTCCTGCGTCAGCTCTGTGCATCGGGAGCTGTACACAAAGATGACATCCTTCCTGCCTCAGCCTACAGCTGTCAAGGGAGCTGTCCACAAAGGCAGCACCTCCTCTCCAGTCTCTGTCAACTATTCATGCTGCAGGGAAAGACTTCCCTGTCATGTACTCCCTTTGTAATCTTGGCAACTTTGTAAACTTTGTAACCTTCAAGGTGGGAAAGTGGCCAGAACCCTGACTGAGGAACTCCCAACAGCCCAGTCCCTCTTCCAGACCTCTCTGTCAAAACATTTCCAGACTCTGTAACTGTCACAAAGGTCATCTTCAGCCCCTCAGTATGACCCATCCCAGATTATGCTAATTTAAAGTGAGAAGTCTGAACCAAAAAAAGCTACCAATCCCTAAGCAGAGAAACCCACTAATCCCTGAGCAGGAAACCCCACCAATCCTGAGCTTGGAGAGCTCAGGACTTGAAATTCCACCAATCCTCACTCTGGAAATTCCTGCCCTAAAAAGCTCCACCCCCAAAAAAATTCTATATAAAGGCTGTGTTTGTCCAGCTCTTTGCTATCTTCTCCCAGGAACAGAGGCAGCTACTCCTGGATTTGTCCCTCCTCTCCTGGATTCATCCCTTCAGTAAATCTCTTTTAAGATATTCACTGCCTGGAGTGACTCTCTTATAGGAAGAAGCAAGGAAGAAAATAAACAAAGAAGAGAAGACACCGAAAAAGGAAGCTAGGTTGTCCACAAAGGCAGCACCTCCTCTCCAGTCTCTGTCAGCTATTCATGCTTCAGGGTTCCTGCTCAGATGGGGTTGGGGAAACCCTCCCCTATGAGTCACAACATCTCTGCTGAGGAGACCTCCTTTCAGAGTTGTGTGGTTCCTGGGCTCCTGTACCTCAGGATACCCTTCCACTGGGGCACTGTCCCACCTAAAGGAGCAGTGTGGTTCCTTGGCTCTCAAGTCTCAGGATACCTTCCTCAGAGCTGTAACACTTTCATTGGGAATACATTCTCTCCTCGGAGCTGTGTGGTTCTTGGGATCATGAGTCCCAGGACACCTTCCCATACATGTAGGCCTAATACTAACAGACACTGAGGAAATCCAAAAAATCATTACTTCTTACTTCAAAAGACTGTATACCCCAAAATTGGAAAATCTAAAGGAAATGGAGGAGTTTCTTGATACACTTCACTTATCAAAGTTAAATAAATATTAGTATAACCCTATAACTCCAAAGGAAATAGAAGCAATCAACAAAAGTCTCCCAACCACAGAGAGAGAGAGAAGCCCAGGGTGAGATGGTTTCAGCACAGAATTCTACCACACTTTCAAAGAAGAGTGAATACCAATACTCCTCAAACTAGTCCATAAAACAAAAACAAAACACTGCCAAACTCATTTTATTTGGCCACAGTCCACTGATACCTAAACCACACAAAGACCCAACAAAGAGAATTTCAAACCAAATTCCCTTACGAATACTGACACTAAAATACTTCCAAACCGAATCCAAGAACACATCAAAAATATCATCCACCATGATCAAGTAGGCTTCATCTCAGGGGTGCAGGCGTGGTTCGACATATGAAAGACAGATAAATATATAACATATATATATATACATATATATAAATCATATAAATAAATTAAAGGGAAAAAATCACATGATCATCTCATTAGATGATAAAAAAGTCTTTGACAAAATCCAACACCCCTTCATGATAAACATCTTGGAAATATCAGGCATACAAGGCCCATACCTAATCATAATAAAGACAATATACAGCAAGCTGATAGCCAACATCAAATTAAACTAAGAGAAGCTCAAAGCAATTCCACTAAAATCATGGCTAAGACAAGGCTGCTCACTCTCTCCATATCTATTCAACATAGTTGTTGAAGTTCCAGTTAGAGCAATAAGACAACTAAAGGAAATAAAGGGGATACACATTGGAAAGGAAGAAGTAAAAGTATGCCTGTTCTCAGCCAATATGTTAGAATACATAAGTGACACCCCCCCAAAAAATTCTACCAAAGATCTCCTACAGCTGATAAACATCTTCAGCAAAATGGCTGGATACAAAATAAACTAAAACAAAAAATCAGTAGTCATTCTTTATACAAAAGAGAAAGAAATTAGAGAAACAACACCCTTCATAATAGCCACAAACAATATAAAATAACTTTAACCAACCAAGTGAAAGACCTGTATAACAAGAACTTCAAGTCTTTGAAAAAAGAAATTGAAGAAGGTAGCAAAAGATGGAAAGATCTCCCATACTCAGGGATCAGTAGGATCAACATAGTAAAAATGGCCATCTTACTGAAAGCAATATATAGATTCAATGCAATTTCCATTCAAATACCAACACAATTCTTTTCATACCTTGAACGAACAATTCTCAACTTCATATGGAAAACCAAAAAACCCAGAGTAGCTAAAACAATACTATACAATAGAAGAAAGTCTGGAGGTAGTACATCCCTGATTTCAAACTATATGAGCAATAGCAATAAAAACTGCATGGTACTGGCATAGAAACAGACCAGACAATCAATGGAATCAAATCAAAGACCCAAAAATAAACCCATACACCTATGAACACTCAATTTTATACAAAGAAGTCAAAACCATACAATGGAAAACGGAAATCATCTTCAACAAATGGTGCTGGTCTAACTGGATATCTACATGTAAAAGAAAGCAAATAGAACCATATTTATCACCCTGCACAAAACTCAAAGACATAAACATAAAACCAGATACAGTAAACCTAACAAAAGAGAAAGTAGTAAAAAGCCTTGAACTCCTTGTACAGGAGACAGCTTCCTGAACAGAACAACAATAGCTGAGGCTCTAAGGTCAATAATTAATAAGTGGGAACCCATGAAAATGAGAAGCTTCTGTAAGGCAAAGGTCAGTGTCAACAGAACAAAATGGCAGCCCACAGGTTGAGAAAAGATCGTCACCAATCCTACATCCAACAGAAGGCTAATATCCAAAATTGATAAAGAACTCAAAAAATTAAATACCAACAAACCAAATATTCCAATCAAAAAATGGTGTACAGAACTAAACCAGGAATCACAACAGAGGAAACTCTGATGGCTCAGAATCACTTAAGAAATGCTCAATGTCCTTAGTCATCAGGGAAATGCAAATCAAAAGGACTTTGAGATTCTATCACACACCCATCAGAATGGCTAAGATCAAAAACTTAAGTGACAGCACATGCTGGCAAGGATGTGGAGAAAGGGGAACACTCCTCCATTGCTGGTGGGGGTGCAAACATGTACAACCACTTTGGAAATCAATCTGGCAGTATCTCACAAAATTGGGAGTGGTTCTACCTCAAGACCCAACTATACTACTCCTGGGCATATACCCAAAAGAAGTTCTACCAAACTACCAGGACATTTGTTTAACTATGTTTCATAACAGCTTTATTAATAATAGCTAGAAACTGGAAACAACCCAGATGTCCCTCAACTGAAGAATGGCTAAAGAAACTATGGTACATTTACATAATGGAATACTATTCAGCTCTTAAAAACAAGCAAATCATGCAATTCACAGGCAAATGGATGGAACTAGAAAAGATCATCCTGAGTGAAGTAACCTGGAC
Source organism: Lophiomys imhausi (assembly GCA_907164525.1). Taxonomy (NCBI): domain Eukaryota; kingdom Metazoa; phylum Chordata; class Mammalia; order Rodentia; family Muridae; genus Lophiomys; species Lophiomys imhausi. Next base: position 10,582,439 of record CAJQZJ010032076.1, read on the forward strand.
CCAAAAAGACACATATGATATATACTCATTTATAAGTGGATATTAGCCATATTGTATAGGATAACCATCCTACAATCCACAGACTCAAAAATACTATATTCCAAGGAGGGCCCAAGGGAGGCTGCCTGAATCTCACTCAGAAGGAAAATAAAACAGACATAGGAAGTTGATGAAGAAAATTAAGTGAGGAGGGTATGAAGAGGAGAACGAGGGTGGGGATCAGGTGTGGTGAGGTGAAGGTGCGATAGAAGAGAGCTGGGAGAGAAAAGGGAAACCAATGGGGCGCATCTCTGAAACAAGTGGAAGACATGCAGGATAAAATATTATCCTGGTAGGACAGGGAGGTCTTCCCAGGTGAGACTACCAACAGCAGAGGACATGGAGGTGGAAATGGCCACCTCGTAACCTGGCAGGACTCCAGTGGAGGGAGAGGGACATGAATCCACCCACAAAAACTTCAACCCATAATTTACCCTGCATACAAGATGTACAGGGATAAAGATAGAGCAGAGATTAAAGGAATGGCCAACCAATGACTGGCACAACTTGAGACCCACCCAAGGGGAGAGAGCCAACTCCTGATACTATTAATGATTCTCTGCTGTGCCTGCAGACAGGAGCCTAACATGACTGTCCTCTGAGAGCCCCACCCAGCAGCAGATTGAAACAGATGATGGGACTCACAGCCACACAATAGGTGGGCTCGGAGAGTCTTGCAGAAGAGTAGGAAGAATAGAGGGACTCAGAGAGGACAAGAACTCACAACAGAGTCAACTAGCCTAGGCCCCTGGGGGCTTACAGAGACTGAAACACCAAACAAAAATCATATATGGTCTGAACCTAGGCCTCCTAAACACATGTAACTGATGGGCAGTTCAGTCTTCATGTCATTTTCCTAGCAAATGGAGTGGAGACAGTCCCTGACATCGACTGTATTGCCTGTTTGAAGATCATCTTACCCTGGATAGGCTTCCTGGTCTATCCTCGGGAGATGCTCTTAGACCTGATGTGACTTGAAGAGCTGGGGTGGGTAGATGGGGGAATGGTGTCCTTTTCTGAGGAGAAGGGGAGGGAAAAGCCAGAGCTTCATAGTGAGATCCTGTCTCAAAAAGGGGGTGGGGGGGGGGGGAAGGACCTATCTTGGGGTGGAGAAATTGCTTAGTAGTTAAGAGCACACACTTCTTCCAGAGGATCTGAGTTTGAATACTAGCACCCACACCAGATGGCTCACAACTGTCTGTAACTCCAGCTCCAGGGGATCTGACAGCTCTGGTCTCTATGGGCACCATAAAGACATGCACAAACATATAGCACACATAATTAAAAACAATAAAAAAACAATTTTTGAAACAGCTGAACCAATAAAAAACTTTTAAATGAAGGAACTAAAATTAATGATGCCAATAAATGCATCAAATGAGAAGAGATTAAAAATTATAACTAGATATTGATATGGATCCCCCAAAGCATACTTAAAAAGTAGCACCAAGCCCTAGCCTTATCTACAATGAATGCCTTTTAAATAGACACAGCCTGATAAGAAGGAAAAAGATATACCAGGCTGATGTCAATAAAAATCCAATGGCAAGAAAATTATTTATTTAAGTTTTATGTCTCACTCATGAAACATAAAGAAAAAAGCTCCCAGGATCAAGGTAAGGAAAATGACCGACAGAAAGAAATATAATAGAGGTCAGAAACACACACACACACACACACACACACACACACATACACACACACACACACACACGTCCTGTATTCCGAAGGATGTAAGGATAATCTTCACAGCAAACTAAGCAGGACCAGATAGATGTCCTCATGTTAGGAATGATGGATCCTAACCCTGCCTCCTGACATAAACAGAAATTAGAGAGGTAACACAGCATAAACACTAAAAACTAAGCCATTTACAGGACAACAGTCCAAAGTGTAATGGTGAAGTACAGAGGCCAATTGTTACAGATTAACAGGAAAAGTGATCATTGGGACTTCATCAAAATGAAAATGCCCACCTTTTCAAAGATACAAGAAACTGAAAAAGTAACCAATAACTGCAAAATAATTCACCAAGCACACATATGAACCTGCACTGAGAATAAGCTACTAGGATTCAATAATAGAGTCATACAACCCAATTTTTGAAATAGCAAAAGATTTGAGTCGATACTTCATAGAGGAAGACACATAACCTGGCAGTAAGTATTAAAAATTTTTTTTCAACATCATTAGTCATCAAGGAAATCACAGGAAACCACAACAAAATAACAGTGCATCCACAGACTGCTAGCATCAAAATCTGAGAAAAAGTAAGAGGAACAGGGATATGGAGGCTAGAATCAGCTAAGCACTACTAGAGAATGCTACAATGTAGAACCCCTTACCAAACATTGTGTGACAACTTCTTTCAAAGTCACACATTTCCTCAAGGAAGTATTTTGAAGTATATATTCCAAAGAAAGGAAAACATGTTTAATAATGAGATATGTGCAATTATGTTCATGATATTCATAGTAGTCCTGATGTACACCAATAGTGAACAGATAAATTCATTAAATGGACAACTACTCAGCACCAGAGAGGAACATACTGACACACAAACAACAACTGTGACTCTGAAAAGCATTGTTATGTACAGCAAAGGAAGACAAACACACTCAGCACAACTATGTATCTGAGGTTCTGGAAGAGCCAGCGCCTGTCAACACAATCAAAGTTGTGCCCATTCCCTTAGCAGGGGCCACTGATGGGGACAGGCACATGATGGGAATGGGCACATGACAGGAACTGGCACATGATGGGAATGTTCTTTTTTGTTGTTTTATTGAGATAATATCTTGCTATGCAGCCCAGGCTGGCCTCAAATGTGCTCCTGCCTGAGCCTCCCCTGAGCTGAAATTAGCGTTGTGAGCCACCATGCCCAACAGAAACATCCTCTATCTCTAGAAAGATACCAATTCACTACTTTACTTCAAAAAGAAAGAGGAGCTGTGAGCTTCCTATCAAAATGTTCTATGACCATTTGCATTAAAATGTCATAAAATTTGAATTAAAAGCAATGTCTTTAGATTACAATTAATTTTATTTAACCTGCTAACAATCTAGTGTGTGTGTGTCTACGTGCGCGCACACACACACACACACACACACACACACACACACACACACACACGAGCACACCCATGCACATATGTATGTGGAGGTTTATAACTGACACGGAGATTCTTCCCTGAGCTTGCTTTGGGGTCCTCTGTCCCTGCCTTCCATACACTGCAATTACAGGCAGTGTTTATTACCCACTGAGTCATCTCCAGCTCCACCACAAACAATTTAAAGGCCATTTCTACCAATATGAGAGGAAAGGCAAGTGAGAGAAAAGCGTAAGACAGACCCAGATGTTCTAGTACTTTCCGTCATTCAATAGTACTTTTAAACTTCTACTGTATTCCAGATAAGACAATAGTCCCTGGAGAAAGAAACAAAAGATTATATCCTGTGACTGGGAAATTCTCAGTCTGGCAAAAGACAAACTCATTAGTTGAAGTGTGACAGAGTGCTTGCCTACAATGTCCCTGGCCCTGGGTTCAGTCCCCAACACTGAAACAAAAAGTGCAACACATTTAGAGAAAACACATGATTCTTTTTTTCTCCCCAAGTCACACATGAAATATTAGTAATACAAAAGTGAAAATTCAGTTAAAACTTTTAAGAACAGAATGATTTTAAGAAAAACTTATTTTAGTAACTATCTTGTCCAAGCCATCTTTCTTACCTCCAGCCAAATAACTCATACTCCCTTTCTTTGTTTTATAAATGAGATGTAGAAATTGTGTATCATTATCATGTGCAATATGATACTTTGATAATCCTGTACCTACCCTGTGAATGATTACATCAACCTAACGCATGTATTAACTTTCATACTTCTTTTGTTATGGTAAGAACACTTCAAATCTGCTCCCAGAAATTATCAGTAATATTTTGTCAATGGCGTAATAGCTGACCCCCCCTGCTCATTTCCTTTTTAGTGATTATCATCACGTCTCTACCACAGAGAACTGGGCAACTGTGTGGTGCATACTCTCCCAAGCCTGCCACACCCTGACGCTAATGTCACAGGTATCTGTGCGTAATAAACCCAGCTGCAGCCCAGGCCTCAAAGGAAGAGGAGACAGGTTGAGCCTCATTCTTAAGAATCTCCTCATAGTCTCCAGAGCTACTTCTCTTCTCACCACTTTACGCACAGCCATTATTTCAAAACCATCAACGACCTGCAGCATTCCTAAAGGCAACAGCCAGTTCTCAGTTAAGTGTGACTGTCCAGCAGCATGTGACAGTGACTTCCTGCAGTTTTCTGAATCACTTTAATTTCTTGCCCTCTAGAGCACTCACTATCCCCTGCTTTCTAAGGCTTCCTTCCTCATTCTCTTGGGTCTCTCCATTTTTTTCACCCAAGTGGCCTCAAACTTAGCCCTACGTGTCACTATATGCCCATAGAATGTCCTGCCTGAGTGGATCCCACAGAAGACATACATCTTGGGTGACGAAGGTGTGCGTTCATGAGGGTTTGTAACTGTAGCAAGTGTGCTACCCCTGCAGGAGACGCTGAGGACAGGAAAAGTCATGAATGTCGAGGACAAGGGTGAAGAAACCTCTCAACATCTATTGTATTCTGCTATGAACTAAGGCTGCTCTAAGAATACAATCCACTGAAAACTTAGAGGCTATGAGAAGACAAAAAGCCAGAAAACTAGTGATGGGGTGGTACATGTAGCAATCTGAGGTGGAGGCAGGAGAGTTGCAAGTGTAGCTCTGAGTTTGACTACACAGGAGGAAATTCTCAGAGAACAAAGCGGGGAGGTAACAAAACAATTTTTATTTATTTGGAATTCCAGTATTTAAAATTCACTACTTCCTATGGATTTCAATACAGCAGCATCTTAGCCTCTCGCATGTCCTTAACTGGAATCCTTAGTCAACACTAGAGTGAATTGTCCACACAGAGAAAAGGCTTTCCTCAGCCTGGACTTTCATTTTTCACACTGGGGCATCCTCACAAACTGGTTCTAGAGAGAAACATCACTAAAACCTTAGTACTAAATGAGATTTTTGCTGCCACTGAATTCAGTAAATACAACTTGGAGGTCCCACACAAGCAAAGCTCTTTGGTCAAGAATCCAAGAATGAGTTTGAGGCCACACTTAACGGCAGTTTATCAAAATCACAACACCATAAACAGCATTCACTGGCAATCAGTTTATCCAAAATCAATTTTTTAACATCTTTTCATCATCTTAGCCAAGAAAGCAAAGCAGCACATGTGGACTGAACCCCCACCACACACACATCATCACCCTGCGGGGGGGGGGGAAATCCTTGCCCTCCCCAGCATCAAGTGTTGGGGGAAAGCAGCCACCAGAGCTTACTCCCAGCCTCAGGGAACAGAGAGGAACGGGCAAAGGCATTCCCACTGACTTCGCCAAAGCAGATCCCTGTCAGAGGCCTTCTTGCAGTCTCCACCCACAAAACCCCTAAGGAAGGCTTCTGAGCCAAATAGAGGAAAATATCCCATTTTTATCTGTCATCCACATGTCCTCCTGTCCATAGTCTGTGACAACTTCCATAAAACCATCAAATGTTCACGTTTAAAACAAGAATATTAGAATTTTTGTAGGAAAACACATTTTATTTGAAAAGAAAAGGCACAAATGGTTTCTGAGTTATTGCTAAGTTCTTAACCCTAGAGATGGGGTGAAGCTGTAATATTAAGATTCTGTTATCTGAGTGCCACACTTAATCTAAGTGCCTATCTGCTGACCATTACTTTGGTGTGAGAGCCAACCCTGTTAAGCTTTCGTTGCTTATAATGTATAAACTCTTCCTAACTGCTGGGCACCTTTCTCAGATAAAGAAAAGGTTCCTTTTAGAGCACAGAAGAGAGCTGAGATTCTGACATGGCTATCTTTGGGCCCGCCTGGCTTGCAGCATCTTCGGAAGTCTCAGGAGCTCTGTACTTCCTGAAGCGTTTTGCCTGGGATGCCCTTGCCCCAGATGAAAGCAGGCTCGCCCTGTTGCTAATGCCCATAGCTGGACAGTCCCCTCTCACTCAAGGCTTTAGGTCCCCCCACCGCATAAGGGAAAGCCTAAGTTGACACGCCATGCACACACAGTACACACCCTCCTCTCCTCTCCCTCCCTACCCTTATTAGATACAGCACACAGTGTTTTACTTGGAGCACACTATCTTTCTCCCACTAAACTGAGTCTCACACCACAGGTTTCAGCTGTTCCCTTTCTGTCTTCCTGTCAACTATGATCTCTGTGCCTACACCAAGGCACACAACAGGAACTCTCACGAGGTCTGAGACTTCCTTGGCCGGGTGTGGTCCACTGACCTAGCCAGAGCTAGCCTGTATGAAAATCCAGCCAACAAAGGAGTAGTGTAAAGTTTAAATTAACTAGCACAGTGGACTAGAGGCCTAAACCTCTAGAAAGTAAGGTTTGAGGGGCTTCAGGTACTTGTCACAGGCAGGCTGCCCACCTCAAAGAAAGAACACAGACTTTCCAAAATAACCCTAGTTAAAACAAACAAACAAACAAAAAACAAAAACAAAAACCAACTGTTCTGTTCTTGCATGGTGTTTATACAGGGGGTTTCCAGGGAGGCTATCATACTGTGTAACAGATAAACAGACTGAAACTGGGTTTTCTTGACTACCGTTGATAATCACTGCTAGCCAGTTTGAAGATATATTACTATCAGTGGCAATTATGCAGTCTCCTCCTCAAGTGAACGAGGATTATGTCTGCCTAGCACCGCGGGCAACTCACTTGTGCTGTCATCCATTCAGAAGACTTTGCCCCACTACAAGCACGTTATGAGAGGATATTTAAGAATGTGGCAGAAATGCAAGGACTGTACTGGGTAAAATAAATATGAAAGACTTATGATTTTAATTTTGTATCTTATTTTATGAAGCATACACATTCACTGGAATGGAAACCTCCACACCAACATTACCAGTTGTACTTTCTGAGTGGTGGGTTTTAATTTTCTTTTTATTTTGTTATTTGTTTGTTTGAAAAAAAAGTCTCTTTATGTAGCCCTGGCTGTCCAGGAACTCACTCTATAGACCCGGCTGCCTCTGTCTCCTGAGCACTGGGAATTAAATGTGTGCACCACCACAGTTTTTAATTTTCTTTAAAATCTATACAGCAAATTTTCTATGTAGAATCAGATTAAGAGGAAAACGTTGAGCTTGGTGGTGCACGCCTCTAATCTCGGAACTGGGGCAGAATAGCCTGTCTCAAAAAAATTATATATTAGTAACACAAAACAGGGGAGTGGGAAGGAAGAGGGAGAAGGATGGTAAAGGGAAAAAGAGGGGCATTTCACCATCAGCAATGACAAGTACACCAGCTAAAATTCTGAAATTTGTATGCAGATGCCACAACCGTCCTTCTCTGTGGGATGGTGTGATCAAATTCCCAACCTGCTATTTGATGCAGCCACTGAAGCAAGCTGTGCTGCTCACTGCTGCCATCCCAAGAAGCCTCCCCTGGGATGACACACCTCCCAGCCTACACCAGAAACGTCTCTGCTGGGAGCAAGCAGCAGGCCAGATAAAGCCTCCACTTCTCCAAAGAGAATGCAGTCACCACCATCACAGAACGCACACCCGTGTGGGTGTGAAATGTAAGAAAATTCCCGTGTGTGACTGTCTCTTAATGTTGCTGCTGTATGTAGTCAGTGAGGCAGAGTTAGCCAGTCTGTGAAAACAGACCGATCTAACATGAAGTTTGGGCTCCTTCTCAGGCAAAGTTCATCACCACCTAAGCCTCAGGTTGTCTCTTTCAACAAGTGGCCACACCTATTTCCAGGATTTTACTAAAGAATTAAAACATTTATCAGTGGGGCTGGAGATGTGGTTTGGTGGTAGGGCACTTGCCTGGCATGAAAAAGGCACCTGGGTTTGATTCCTGGTACCAGGGGTAGGGGGATGGGAAAAAAAGAATGATTAAAGTATTTATCAGGATGGATAGCAACTGTTAACTTGTTAACATTCCTAAAGCTCAAACACATATACTTTGAAAATCATGAATCCCATGATTTTAAAGCAAATACAATAACAAAGAATGGATGTCATGTCATGTTTCTAAGATCCTAGTCTGAATCCTCCAGGACAAATACTTGAGACCCAACAATCACTGAGTCCAGAGTCCATGTGTGGTTACTGCATGGCTGTCTTGTTTTTCACTTGGTTATATTCACAGTCCTGGGGCTTGACCCTGAGGCCTTGCTAAACCCTCAGTCCCAGGTGTCCTCTATTAAATAGGATTCAACTGCTGATGTAAGTTTGTGAACTACATAAGATTCCTAGAAAAATCCTATTTCTTCTCCAGTATCAGCTTCACTAGGTTCACACTTAAAGGGACAGGATGAGGATGGTGTCCGCAGGAAGCCCATGGTCCCGGGTTTCCCGGGAGGGCAGTCATTAAACATGGAATCGGCCACACAGCTGGCAAAACGTTGGAGGCAGGGCCCCAGTCCCAGGAGCTGCAGTTCCAGTCCTTTCCGGGCCAGACCCAGATCCCTGGCCTTTTTCACCTAGTTCTTCTTTCTCCCTTCCCTTTTTAGGGCTCCACGCTGGCCGGGAGGATGAAAGGCCTCAGCTGGGGGCTCCCTGCCACCAGCACTGGGTCCTAAGAGCTGCCATCCAGGCTGGCCGCCCGGATGGCGACCCCAGCCTCAGCCCCAGACACACGGGCTCTAGTGGCTGACTTTGTAGGCTATAAGCTGAGGCAGAAGGGGTATGTTTGTGGAGCTGGCCCTGGGGAAGGCCCAGCAGCCGACCCGCTGCACCAAGCCATGCGGGCTGCTGGAGACGAATTTGAGACCCGCTTCCGGCGTACCTTCTCTGACCTGGCTGCTCAGCTACACGTGACCCCAGGCTCAGCCCAGCAACGATTCACCCAGGTTTCCGACGAACTTTTCCAAGGGGGGCCCTAACTGGGGCCGTCTTGTGGCATTCTTTGTCTTTGGGGCTGCACTGTGTGCTGAGAGTGTCAACAAAGAAATGGAGCCACTGGTGGGACAAGTGCAGGACTGGATGGTGGCCTACCTGGAGACACGCCTGGCTGACTGGATCCACAGCAGTGGGGGCTGGGCGGAGTTCACAGCTCTATACGGGGACGGGGCCCTGGAGGAGGCACGGCGTCTGCGGGAGGGGAACTGGGCATCAGTGAGGACAGTGCTGACGGGGGCTGTGGCACTGGGGGCCCTGGTAACTGTAGGGGCCTTTTTTGCTAGCAAGTGAGAAAGTCTAGGGCCAGGTGGGGCTAGGTGTGGCTAGGGGCCAGGAGAGCTGAAACAGAACAGAGAATGCCCTTGGAAGAAATTGGATGACCATGGAACAGAGAAGGGCAGGGGAAGGTAGTGTGTGAGGGAGCAAAGCATGCCAGGCAGGTGGCAGGAAGAATGAACTGGAGACATTAAGGAATGTTTCAAGGCCAGTAGCCCAGGAGATGGAGTCATCCCAGGGTTTGGGGGGAGGTGGGAGGAATCATGCCCATATCATGGGCATACAACTACCCGAAACATGGCTTGTAGCTCCATTAGATAAATGGAGTTTAGGGAACCTAGAATTCACCTCCCTTTGGAATGGAAGCTTGGTGATCAAGTGACTGGATGAAATGGTGCTGGCTGTGGGTTGCATGGGCACACATGTGCACGTGTACATGCACGCATGCTCATGTGCATGCTGGGCTGTTTGTCGAATCTGGTGATGGGATACTTAGAGAAAACATTCCTTATTGCAGTGGCAAGAACAAGGGCCAGTTCACTGCTCTTCTCCCCTGTGCCCCTTCCCTTGACCTTATGTCTCCAGGCTGAGGGAGGAATTCTATATCTAGACAAGAGCTCTGGCACTCCTGAAAGTTGTTGGCAGGGCTTTGGAGAGAAGAGTTCTGCAGCTGACCTTGTTTTTCATCGCCACCCTTTAGTGTGTATCTTTGCACCTGGGCTGACAGAGAGGGTAAGGCTGTGGAGCCTGGGTGGGTAGAAGCTTTGGTAGTTGGACCTGCCTGCCACCTTCCCCTCCAATGGGGGCACAATGGTGCCTAAAGTGTTGCCTATTTCTAGGACCTCTCTATCCAGCTGAAACTCTAAATTGGGGCTGTAATTTTCCTTTAGACGATATGGACATAAATGCTGATCTAGAATACAGTTTGGGTTCTGAACTGTCTCAGTGAGACTGCTGATGCCTTGAGAGGACCATTCCAGCTCTGAGCCCCTTGGGTGTGATGGTGACAGATAATCCTTGACTGGCCTATTCTATGTGGTGGTTTTTGGTGCTGCTCTATCAGGGGCCAGGTATATGGGTTCTAGAGTACCTAGCATGACCTAAACACATTTATGTTTCATCTGAAGCCATGCTCTTTGCATAGGTATTATTGTCCTTATTTGGAGTCCCTGAAGATGCTAACATTAGAACTCACAGTCAAGTCCTCTCGAACAAATCCAGACTATAGCTTTTTCTTTTGAGGGAGAGATTATTCACTCCAAATGCATGCCCTGAGCCAGACCTCACTGCTGCACTTTCCAAGGTGCTAACATTGCTGCTCTTCAATGCTGGCTTCATTCACAGTGCTCTAGAATCCTCCCTGTGACCCTGAGCACTGATCAACATAGCTAGACCACATCTGACTCGACTTTTCACTTGGTCCTAGAATGTGGCATCATATTGTGCTTGCTAGAATGTGGGACCAAATTAGTGTTTAGTCCAGACTTTTGCTTTTGAGAGAGGGTCGCACTTTTTAATAGTGTCGGTGGGAGATGTGGGAGACTGCATGCCAGTTGCTCTGTTTTGAGCGTGCTGATCTGAGAAACTCAGAGTGTCTGTGACAAGCTGCTGGATGGAGGGGGGGGGTGGCTCTGACTTGCTCAGGACAAACTAAGCCAGCGGTTTTCAAACTGCTTGGCAGAGCCCTGAAGTATCCCAGGGGTTGCCTCAGGAGTCCTTAAGGAGATGAGAAGTACAGGGCTGGACAATTTGTCTCAGACAGAACAGCTCCCCTTGTACCTGTCTTATGTTTCGGGGTTCAGGGTAAGATTTTATTTGTGGTAAGGGCTTTGCTGCTGAAAAAAGTTAGAAAGCCACTGACTAGATCATCAGCTCCAAATGGAGCCTGTGCTCCCAAGTTCAGGGAAGGCACTCTGCTCTACCCTTCCCATGGGACACCTACCCAAGTTAGCATTCCTAGTGGCCATTAGCAAAAGGAGAGCAGGAACCACGGTCAGGGTACTAGCATGCTCTGCCCTCAAGCCTCAGACAGGGTGGCAGGAGAGGCTGTTTTTTGATAGGGTAAAGGGCTTGGTCTGGATTTCCAGAAGCTTAGCTTAGAGGGGACCACAGTGGGGAGTTGTGGTCTGTTCTGCCCTTCGTTTGAAGGGCCAGTGAGGACCCAGGGACTCTTCTGTCAGGGAAAACCAGGGACTGTTTTCTAGAGCCATATAGTTCCTTGGGATTAGCTCTTGGCCAAGAAGGCTGAGAATGGCTCCCAATTTTAAAATCCATTTCATTTTTTTTTAAATAAGGGAAATGGATATAATTTTTCAAATATTAATAGGTGGAGAGATGCTCATGCTCCAAAGCCCAAAGGGACAATTAGGAACTTCACCTAGGCCAAGGGAAGAGCAGAAGTGGGTCAACTCAGTCCTGCAGTTATCAATCCCACTTACACTAGGGCATACATATACTATTTTACTTTTTTTAAGTCATAAACGGCAGGAGAACAGATTTGGTTAGTTTAGAAGAAGAGAAAAAGCTATAAATATAAATATATATTCCTGTATTTTTATTTAATAATTTATAAATGCCAAGTTCATTTGACTTTTATTTTTGTGTAATATGTAATGGTCGTATTAAAAATAAATAAATAAATAAAGCCCAGAAATTTAATGAGAAAAAAAAAAAAAAAAAAAAGAAAAAAAAAAAAAAGGGACAGGATGATAGTAAAAATGACAATGGGTACTAGAGCATAGACTGCATCAGAAAAAGAATATATATATATATATATAAACATTTATTTATTTCTTCAATTTACATTTTAATTATAGCTCCCTCCCTTCTCCCCCTCCTGTCCAACTCTCCTACACTCTTCCCCCTCACCCTCCTATCTGCTTTTCTTTAAAGGTTTATCTCTCCCCCAACAGTTCCCCTTTTTAGTCCAATAAAAGGCTCTTTTTCTTATAACAATAAATACAACACAAAATAATAAGAAAAATTAGGCCACAACTATGAAAATTTTAGGGTATAACATGCATTCCCAATGTCCAGTCCATAGGTATTTGGCAACTGATATTATATTCTGTTGTCTATCTATCTCGATGAGTTTAAAGTTCTATACCTAACTCAGTTTCCATCTTAACTTGCATTACCAACTTAAAGACATCTTCTTAGGCCTAGAACATCCTTTTAATTCCTAAACAACTTAAAATTTAACTGTGAGACTATAACTATCTGGTCTTCAACCACCTCAGAGACCTGAGAAGGATAAATATATCTGAATATATAGAAGTGCAGAGCCAGCAGCTTCCAAAACTAAGAAATGACAGACAGCTTGCTGCCTGGACTTTCCCCAATTTCTCTCAAAACAATGGAGCATCTATCTTCAGCCTTTTGGCCCAGTATCTCTGACAGACATTAATTGTAAAGCAGGAATTATGAAGGACTTGCCTACCCTGTCTTGGCAGAGCTAGGCTGTCAACCTACCTGCTTCCAAGTTTTGTCCTTTTCGGACAGCATTCTGTCTACAGTTGAAGCAAGGGATTTCTCTTGCCCAGTGACAAGCTTGCCACTAATGTAGCCATCTCCAAATGGAGGTTCTTCAATGCCCATCATCTACTTGAAGTAGAATGGGGGGTGCTGTCAGGCACTGACATGTCTCAATATCAAAAAAATCTTAAGTTAAGAAAACATCTTTGAATGCCATATTCTATAGATCTCTTGAGTTTTTTGAAGACCACCTATCTAACTCCTTATATTTGGATAAGCAAATGTTGCTTGTATGTTAGCAACTTGATTTCTGATTAACTTAGAAAACATTTGTGATACACTACGCTAGTACCTAACAAAATGACATGGTTGATCGACGAGTAAAGCCCTGAACTCCCCGCAACCCCCCGCAAATTTCAGCCTCTGACTACAAACTTCTTAGGACATTTAAATAGCTGAGCACAAAAAGACTGAACATTAAATATTACAATTAACTTGCTTAACCATTTTTCCACTCTTATTTGGGCCCCCATACAGGTTTCCTACATCCCAAATCAGCAAGAAGGTAGAGTGGGTGATTTCTTTTTTCCGCCCTTTGGTCATTTGATGGTTATAGATGTTTGTCGTTATTTAGGGGAATCTGTTACAAGTTGTTAAATGGTCTTGTTAAACAAGGTTTTGAAGGTTTAGATCCAGGGATTTCTCTGTTTCTTTCCTCTATCCTTCTTTCTCTCCTAAGTAGGGGGGGGAAAATTGAAGAAAAAAATGGGATATAGATATAATATAAGAATAATAAAGGAAAAGGGATTGATTATTGAATTTGCTTTTATATCTTTGTATAGTGATACAAAATTAAGATTTTATTTGGCTACATTGGTATTGATCTCTGTATATTAATACAAAATTGACCTTTTGATAGCAACTGTCACAAACTGTTTAGGATAATTAAGAAATGCAAACTAATAGAATATATTTTTAAAATAAGGTCTCATAACAATAATCTCAGCAAAATGATGAAAATAGTAAAGTTTAAAACATTAACATTTAATCCTAATATGATACAAAGTATTAGGAGTAGCAAATATTTTAAAAGTATAGTTGAAGATTGAAATTTCTCAAGAATTAAACAGATGTTTTAAAAGTCAGCTTCAAAAGGAGGAGGCAGCACACTGTACCATCTCCAGATGATGAAGTACAACCCACATCACAAACCTACCACTGATCCCAGACAGCCTCAGGGATGACCAGGGTAAGTACAGAAGCCAACAGAAACTTATTTGGAGGACACACGCTTGCTGAGGTTCAACACAAACTGCTCCGTCCCCAAAAAAGACACCAGTGAGGTATCCAGCCAGAAACTCCCTCTGGAGAGCACTGGCCAGAGCCAAACTTATCACTGCTTCTTTGCTGCCCCACAGGCAACCGGAAGGACTATCAAGAGGCTGAGTCACAGCTAAGGAGTGACATTCCGGGTTAGAGAACAGAATGGCCTGTCCTAAGCTCTGGACCCATTCCCACAGAACATCTGCTCCTGACTCTGCACATCCAGGTGGGCATGGCAGATTCAGGCCACCATCTCCCCTGTCACCTTTGAGAGCTACTGTTTCATATCTAGCAACTGACTCTTTTGCAGTGACTCTCATGTGTGGTTTCTAAGCTAGGATTTTGTCAGGTATTAAATTTTCCAGCCAGATAATATGGATCATTCCTATGAACTCAAAGGTGATCTTACACCATGAGAACAGTTTAAGATTAAGTTTGAAATAGCACCATAAAATCCCAAAGCTAAAAGAGCCTCACAGATGCAGGAGGGTGACTCCACAGAGGTGACAGCACTGTGATAGTAAGCAACATGAAAAAAATTGCAATGGCCCCCCTACCTATGTGTCAACTTTTCTATTTTGTATTTCTTTCATTTTTATTATCATAAAACATACACAATTCATTTTTCTTCATTAAAAACTAAGTCCTTAACCTTTGTGGTAATGTGATTGAGAGTGGCTCCTGTAGGCTTATATAATTGAATGGTGTGTCCCTAGTTGGTGAGACTGTTTTAAGAAGGATTAGGAGATGTGGCCTTGTTGGAGGCATGTCACTAGAGGTGATTGTGAGGCTTCAGAGAGCCCATGCCAGGCCCAGTCTCTCTCTCTCTCTCTCTCTCTCTCTCTCTCCCTCCCCCCCCCCCCCCCCCCCCCCCCCCCCCCCCCCCC